>CM068835.1:39020605-39360605 GCA_028554795.2 Sinohyriopsis cumingii | reverse complement strand
ATAATAATAATAATAATAATAATAATAATAATAATAATAAACATAATAAACATAATAATAATAATAATAATAAACATAATAATAATAATAATAATAATAAACATAATAATAATAATAATAATAATAATAATAATAATAATAATAATAATAATAAACATAATAATAATAATAATAATAATAATAATAATAATAATAAACATAATAATAATAATAATAATAATAATAATAATAATAATAATAAACATAATAATAATAATAATAATAATAATAATAAGAAGAAGAAGAAGAAGAAGAAGAAGAAGAAGAAGAAGAAGAAGAAGAAGGAAGAAGAAGAAGACGAAGATGAAGAAGAAGAAGAATATATTGGCAAACTCTTTATAATTATGCGAGTCGACAAATCTATTCTGATTTATAGTATTAACACGTTGTATTATGTAAGAAAAGGCATTTTCAGATTCAGGCAAAGTTAATATATGGGTGGCCAATGCTCATTTAAACATAAACATGAAACGAACGAAGTGAAACACCCTGTGACATCAATCTAAAATCATTCTAGTGATATATCTATATTTATTTTACATGTTTGATTTTTCTCCATGATTTTAGATTGTCATAACCATTTGTAAACAAACATATTACATAGACATTTTTTTTCCCATGACTTTGTAGATTATACTTTATGATAAAGATAATTTGTAAGCAATATGTTTACTTGGATTTGATTCAGGAAATTGTCGTTTTTTCCCTTGGAAAAATAATAATAATAACAATAACCCTTGGAAAAAAAACATGCTTGACGTGATATTTGTCAGGTTGCTAAAATTTAAGTAAACATATCAGACATTGTTTACGAATTTGATAGAAAATTAATTTGGAGACTAACTGGGTTCATGGTATATTGTTGTGTCATACGTCAGGAGACAGTCTGTGTGTAAAGACGAAAAAGTAAACAATTATTTATTCCTATCAAGATATCATTCTAAGCTGTGTTTAGATATCATTTGAGTGGGTTTATTTATTTAAACTATTTACTGGAATTACAAAATACTCATTGATATTTCGCACTAAAATATTATTTAGGGATTTTTTAAAATACATTCAAGATCATTCTGGATAATATCATTGTGATACATCAAGACTGCTGACATATCAGTTCAATTCCGACCATTTACACATTAGCTCATTCGAGATTGGAATTCAATCTGGACGCCATTGGAATTCATTCTAAACACTTAATAATTTTGAACTTGTGAGGATTATTTGAGATATAATTCACAATGCTCTAAATTCCTCTGGACTTTTTATGTTATAATTAGATAATTGCATTATTTGTTGAAATTTACTAAAGTTTTTATTTGCTTTTTTCTGTTACTGGGGCCACTAATGGCCGAGTGATCTAAAGCGCTCACTGTTACGGATCATTGCCATCTCACCTCTTCCTGCGTGGGTTTGAGTCTCAGGTTCGTCTAATGTCGGTACCTGAGAAAGCGTGCCAGTAGCTTCTCGTGGGTCGGTGGTATTTCCGGGGTTTTCCCGGGTTCTTCCTCCACCATTGATACTGGCCGCCATGTATAGCTTATCGTGTGCTGAAAAATGGCGTTAAACCCTACAAGTACAACTACTTTTCTGTAACTTAGGTTAAGACCACAGAATCGTATCACTATAATCGTTGTTAAGGTGCCGAGGAACAAAACTATGAAAGAGGCTACTGCGAATAGACTGTTTTGCTTTATTAAGTAATAAAAAGACAGCAAATGGAATGCTACACACAGGTAGAAAAAGAAGGCAAAACACGTGTCTACATTTTCAGGTGCGAAATTACGCAAACTTTAGGGTATATTAGATTGGTTGTCTTTCGTATGACGTTTCGTTTTACCAGATTACGCGGCACAGGGATTTAATGTCTTGTCTGAACAACTAGTCAAACTGACCGAATACTCATCTTTCATTGTTATCTCTGACTTCTGACCTTTTTTTTCCTTCTGTACAAAATCAATACTACAGATATAAATAACATATATGGGATATGGGTGTAGTAGAACCAGCTTACTCGTATTTTGTACCAATTATTCACTAAAATGGATTAAAAAAGATAACAAAATAAGAATATATATATATATATATATATATATATATATATATATATATATATATATATATATATATATATATATATATATATATATAACATGGCTTTAAATTTATGTTTTTATGTTTCTTCCTGTGAAATGTTTTAAGTCTATGACTACGTTTTAAATTTTAAAAAATTTACCATTGCAAGAGAAGACATACAAAGTTTCAAGCAATAAATCTTTCATTGTTGAGTTGAATATTATAATTGGTAGTAAAAAATCAAAATATTGTTGAAGAGGTTCTGACAAAAAGTAGTAGACATTATAAATCTTAATTAGGGACAACTGTGAAAGGGAGGAAGTGTTGACTAGGATTGGAAGTTTACCATGCGTATATTACCATCGACAAATAAACTTAAATTGGGAGTAAGGACCCATATTTGACAAACAGTGGCTTAACTTAAAATTTTGGGGTCCCACTGTATACCACTAGCACCCATCCAACCCCACCCGCGGTATTACAGTGGCCGCGGGATCAGTAGTTACGCCATACACACGAATAAAGTAAGAAGTTTCATTTATGATATGGTTCTATTAATAATCATGTTGCCAAAGAAAATGTCTGAAAATTGGATTTTTGATAAATGTTTAATATAAGTGATTCTTACATGAAATGGTCAATGTGCCCGTATATCAGATGTACGATTCAAATAATATTTGCCTTAGGTATCAAATGATTAATCCTGTGTTCGATCAGTGCTTACCAATGACTGTGTTTTCAGTCTCCGAAACGGAAACCTAATTTGAGGGATACTTTTTGTTATCTTTAATACAAGTGTTGCACATGTATCAAAATGATTTAGATTTTTCTTAATCCATTCAAACATTTTTGAGTGCAATAAACCCCTCGTCTACCTGAAGAAAATTGTTTGTATCCTTAATTTTTTTAACGCTCTTCTGTATTAAACACATAGTCTAATGAAGACTCATTAGGTATTAAACACATAGTCTAATGAAGACTCATTAGGTACTAAACACATAGTCTAATGAAGACTCATTAGGTATTAAACACATAGTCTAATGAAGACTCATTAGGTATTAAACTCATAGTCTAATGAAGACTAATTAGGTATTAAACACATAGTCTAATGAAGACTCATTAGGTATTAAACACATACGTCTAATGAAGACTCATTAGGTTTTGGACATTTACGTCTAATGAAGACTCATTAGGTATTAGACATTTGCGTCTCATTAAGAGTCATTCGGCATACTGGGATTTACGGCATTCCAAAATAAAACCATTTTGTACAATCGGTCACCTGTTATCGATACCATGTTCGGTGTTGTTTTTCTTAACGTTTCATACAATCGGTCACCTGTTGATCTGAGCAAATTCATTAAGTACAATGCGCGCGATTGTTGACGAAAACCGCTAGTACATCACTACAAAAACAACATTAGCAACAGCACACTTAAATGTAATTTGTAGATTACAACGAGCAAGGTATCAATACTACCTTAGAACAATCAATACATCAACATGTCGCCAACACGTCTATCGAGAAACAAGAGGATATTTATCCCAGTACTAACGCGAACAATATAGCAACAACTCGATCTAATAATAGATTATCTCTGCCAGTAATTCATTTATATGTATCGTTCGAATGCACCAGCAAACATACATGGACGCCAATCAATCCCGAAAAATAATGTTAAGGAACAAGCCGCTGTCCAAAGGTTGAATCAAAATGGCATTAATAATTGCCGTGAGTCGAGATGTTCGTAAGAAAATTATGTCTAAAAAAATATTGGTTTGGTCTAGTTTTGTCCGGTTTAGCGCCATTTTCGACATGTGTTTGCCCATACATGGTGGCAAGTATATCTGGTGGAAGATGTGCATGTGTGTGTGTGTGTGTGTGTGATTTGGATTTTTAACGTAGCTTTGAAAAGATTTAAATCATGTCACTACGATGTCTGCTGTATGCCACTTTATAATGACGTCTAGCACCGGGGCATAATGCCCTAGACATGTAGCATGATGTCACATCCAGTCACATTATCCTGACACTAAGCCGACTAGTCCTAACACTCACCTCTTAATGCTGAACGTCTATCGAGGCAGCTGTTAGTACCATATTTATGTCTTTGGTATGACTCGGCCGGGGTTCGAACCCGCCACTTCCCGCAACCGAGGCGGATGCTCTAACCAGTAGGCCACCGGAGCGGTCTATCTGGTACAGGAAGCACCTCTTGAAGCTTTCTCACATACCTACGTTGGCGTCCGAAAAAGGAAGTGCCGAGAAATAGGTGATCGGAGGAAAGATACATTTATGCTTTTCTCTATGAAATAATCACTGGTTTTATACTAAAAGAGCAATAAATTTTACATCACTTGCTCTGCATAGCAAAATAAAGAAAACAAATACTAAATATATGTGTTAGCGACACTATATTTGTGAGTATGAAAACAATTTATAATTAGTTAAATTTGATGGTTCAATATATGGGAAAAATATGATTTATGTATATGCGTTTGATATCTTGTACCGGATGAACCTATTATGCAATCTATGGTGGACATGCATATATTTGCGGTGCTTTACAACCTCTGGTAAGAATGGAAAGTGATTCGAATCTAGATTGTATATTTATCATATGTGGTGATTGTAATGCCTGAATATCAACACGTCCAGAATTTGTTGTTGATACCAGTAGTCGATATCTGTATGCATTACAGGACGAGTATATTGTTGACGGTTAATAAACCACGTGTTTCTCGAGATATTGTATATCCAGACTCTGATGCGATTCAATTACTTGATTTTTACAAGCAAACAGGTTTGCGAATAATAGATGCATATGCATTACATGGTAAGTGTATCGAAGATTTCCATTGGTCAGAAAATAACCATGCGATCAGACCGAGCTGCGTTTATTTCTGCCTAAACTACACGTCGAACTACCTTAATACCAACTTCTATAAATAGAGTCACGTACATAGTAAATTTTTAACACCAAAACAGAGGGCATAGGTACCGAATGTGTTTAAAACGAAATAACTTTTGGCGTTCCATAATTTATTTAGAAAATTGAGTACATTGATTTTGACAAAGTCAAACAACAAATCTTCGTACTTTTTTGAAAATAAAAAGTTCTTTCTTTGAATAGATTCCGTCTAAATATAGAGAAAAAAACATGTTGCATGTACGCTAGATCGTGGTTTGTTGTGCCATCTGTATTAATCAAGCGAATGATGTGTCCAAAATACAACATTCTGAAAATTTCCGCTGAGTTCAAACATGATATACTGACCACACACTGACCCAACAATATCTGACGTGCCAATTAAATTGTATGAAGTTCCACAAGTTGAATTACCAAACACTGTGAATGATCTAAATTAATTTTGTAGTCACTTGCCAATTGAAAGCATGATGATGACAACCTAACCTGGATGGATGGCCAGAAACCAGAAGGATCTGAATCTATATAAGAGCGATATTTCACATTAACACCGTTATTTCAGAGCTGGAAACTCGAAATCTGCACTTTCTCTGTGCCTCATTACATCGGTATATGGATATATGCAGGAGGGTGTGTGAACGACTAGTATTACAACAATTGGACCCATAGTCCAATAATGTCAGACGCCGACTTTGATAGTTACAAGGTTGGTGTGGGCGTGAGATAGATCCACCCAACCCTCATTGGAAATGTCATGGTCAATTTCTTATTTTATTTGATTTTTGGACCCGTCAATATAACCTCTTACCGAGTGTCTCAATTTCATTTGTAAGTAGCTGCCGTAGGTAGCCTAACATGGTAATGAATATTAAAAAGATTTAAAGAATCTTTTAAATAAAGATTGGTTTCTCACGGATCTGGATAATAATTAATCAGCCAAGTCGCATTGAACTCGTCCATGAAATCATCAAATCCAAGTTTCATTTGTATATCGAACAAAGCGTCACTTCTTTTGCTTGAATAGTGAACTTATACCCAGAACACATGTGTCAATGTAGCTATTATATTACGACCATGCTGTGAAATGTTCAAAACCTTAGATCGCCTACCAATGGTGGCATTACTTGGTTGATGTTTACCTAGCTATTACGTTATTCATGGATAATCTACTGTGTCATAAATAGCTACGTATCAGAAGTCCTTAATAAGAATTCATACGCTTGAAAAAGCTCTAAACCTGATATGAAATATCTTTGATAAAGCAAATTAAAAATTGAAGAATTAATAGCTCTATAAGGATTAGTAATTATAAGAGTTTGATGTTGCTTTTGATCTGGATTTATAGTGGTATAAACTGTTAGTTGCCGACGCACACAGCCTACGTAACGCACTTCAGACGTTATTTACTGTGTGATTCGCTAGCTCACAGTTTATACCACGATAAACTTAGAAAATACAATATTAAACTCTTGAATTAAAGGGCGGCGAAGTATATATATATATATATATATATATATATATATATATATATATATATATATATATTATAAAATAAACAACACCAACACGTAGAATGTGTGACCGGTTTCGCTTTAATGCTTCATCAGACTGAATTCAAACTGAATTCAATATCATTGCTTACGTCATTAAATATGTTGTTTCTAAGTGATCAATGAAATAAACAATGATATAAACAAGATGACGTCATAGCTACATTTTTAACGTAATTATCTAATACTTTAACGAATAATTTACATGGAGATGTGCATAAGCAGCAAAGATTAATGATATCTTAATACATAAATATATATATAAAACTGGATCTTAAAGATACATATATATTTTTTTTTTTGTTTTTAATTTATTTCCTTTACTTCTAATAAGCGTGTATTATACATAATACAAATATTACTAAAACTGTTTATCTCTATTTCTTAATAAATTGTATATATATATATATATATATATATATATATATATATATATATATATATATATATATATATATATCGCGACCAGATTTCATAATGAGCATAAATCGAAATTAATTAACGCTTCCGTAATCCAACAGATCAAAGTTTTTAACGAATGAATGCTCGTGAACGTTAACGATTTCGCTGTTGAAGTTGTTTGTAGGCACAACATGATGTTTCTCACTTTTTAGCTGGCGATCTTTAAAAGATTTAAAGAAATGCCAAGACAGCGAGCCGTAGTAGTATAATGCAAACATATTATCCTCGATTCAGTGATGTACTGTTAATTTTTTTGAGTTAGTTGAATGATTATCGAGTTGCTAAAATACCAAAAGTAAGATGGCAAGAGTTGACAAGTGCATGATTAGGGTATAAAAATAAACTTCGACGAAAATATAGGGAAATATTATGAACTGAAAAGATTAGAATTTGGAAAAAGCGAAATTAAGTGAAGCAAAGTTGTAGTGGAAAATATCAAAAGATATGCGAATCCAAACCTCTCATACATTACAATGGAAACTTTTGAAGATTCTTTAAAGCTGTAAACAATTTTAATATTCCCTTTTTATACCCGATGACAATGATTTACCTTTCAATGAAATATATGCAAAAGCAGAACTTTATGTCATGTTAAATAAAATAAATGAAATAAATAAAGATATTGTCTGGAAGAAGTAGGAAAAGCTTTCAAACAAATAAAATTTGACCGCAGTTCTGGTTCAGATATGATTATTAATGAGTTTCTCAACCATAGTAAATATATACTGTTAATTACAATATTTAATGCTCTATTTAAACATAGTCACTTTCCATAAATGTGGTCTAAAGGTCTAGTTATATCGTTGCATTAAAAAGGAAATAAAGCTGATGTTAATAATTATAGAGGTATAACAGTCATGAGTTGCTTAGGCAAATTATTGACACGTAAACTTAATAATATAATTAATGACTAGGCAGAAAGCTATGCTGTCTTTTAAAGCACAATCAGGATTTTGAAAACAAAGTGAGTACAGCTGGCAAACATTTATTTTATTTGTACATGGGTTTATGTGTCATATTAAAAAGAAAAGTGAAAGATTTTTTAGTGAATTTATTGATTTCACTACGGCGTTTTGTTATACAATAAAGAATAACGTATGACATACATTGCTTAAGTTTTGTTTTAAGACAGGTTGTTGTTGTTGTGGGGTTTAACGCCATTTTTCAGCACGATAGGCTATACATGGCGGCCAGTATTAATGGTGGAGGAAGAACCCGGAAAACCCCGGAAAGAACCACCGACCCACGAGAAGCTACTGGCAAGCTTTCTCACATGCCCACATTGGCTGAATTTTAGACTCGAACCGCCGCAGACAGAGGTGAGATGGCAGTGATCCGTAACGAAGAGCGCTTTAGACCACTCGGCCACTCGGGGGCCCTTTAAGACAGGTATTCTAGAAATAATCAAATCGATATAGAGCAATGTAAAGAAAGAATTAACTCTGATAATATGTCAATAACCAATTCTCTTGCATTATTGATGTCCGGCAAGGTGAATTTTAGAACCATTTCTTTTTCAGTGTTTGTAAATGATGTAAGGTACAATTTGCCATGGCATTAAGGGTATATATATATATATATATATATATATATATATATATATATATATATATATATATATATATATATATATATATATATATATATATATGCTGACATCTTACACCTTTTAAGCATGTTTTCCGGTTTGCCCGAAGGCCTTGGACTGGGCTATATTATTGTAAAGATTACTGTGCTAAGTTGAAACGTTAGATTAACACCTCAAAAACAAAGGTTATGATTGTTACAAAAGGAGGTATTTTACCTAGAGTTATGGAGTTGACATACTGTAATGTAAAACTTGAAATTGTAAATACGTTTACCTAACTTGAACTTGCTATGACGCCGATAGAGATCTGGAAATAAACCAGTTTGAAGTCAAATACATGTCCCTCATCAACCAGTTGCTAGCCCAGGTAGACAATGTCGTTATGTCTGGCCTTATTCCAAGACGTGACGTGGATATGACGCAATATGATGACATGCTCATAAATATTAGCAGATCCTTCAACCTGCCATACGTATCAAACCATGACAGCTTTTTGCTGGAGTCGGGTCAGCTACCATCTACTTTCTTTCACTCTGACCTGATCCACCTGAAAGATGCGGGCACAGCAAACCTATTGAAAAATATACATAGTGTTACTCCTGTACTCAAAACACCACCTACCAACGTGAGTACGCACTACCCAACTGCGCATTACCAACATAGGCAACAGAAAAGCCACATACTTGCAATGCAAGCCCGTAATGGGTGGGAACAGAAACATCAACATAATACACAGAGTACATGGCATGGTTATCGAGGCAGACTTGAACGTTATACAAGGCCTTGGAAAAGTGACACTTCGATCATACAACAGTACGCACATGACAGACGTGGATTACCTAACTATAATTATAACCATTAGGTATGTCCATCTAGATACAATGATTGTTATACATATACCTCAATCAATAATAAGTATTATGTTTTTGGAGATATTTGTTCCGACTGTCTCTCTGTCCAAAGTACAAATTCTAATTGTACATGCCAAGGTTATGAGGTCTCTCCTTCGGATTCGGGAATAACTAATAAATCTGTCTTCATTCCTATAACGACTGAGAAAAATGTAAACTGTACTTCCTTTGGTCTGAAAAAGAAAGGTTTGCAACTTATCATTATCAATGTAAGACACATCTTACCAAAGATCGATGAACTAAGACTAACTATACAAAATGAACACAACCTTGCAGTAATTGGACTATGCGAAACGTTTCTAGATTGTAATGTCCCTGACAGTGTTATCTCTATTAGCAACTTTTCTTTGGAAAGACGAGATCGACCACAAGGCATAGGAGGAGGGATAGTCATGTACGTTTCAAATAACTGAATATACAAGAGAAGAACAGATTTTGAAAATTCTACTATTGAATTAATATGGATTGAGTTAAGTTTCCTCAATAGTAAATTAATCTATATCTGCTCAGCATACCGACCCCCAAACTCCCTCTCCTCATGGACTGACCAATTTGAACATGAGTTAGAGGCTGCTTTATCTTCCAACAATGAAGTAATTATCATGGGAGACTTTAATATTGACCTCCTGTCTGATACTAACACTAAATGGCTACATGTGATACAACTACTCGACCTTACACAGGTAATATATGCTCCAACAAGAGTAACAGCCTGTACTTCTACTCTGATCGACCACATCTATACTACCCATCCAACCAATCTCTACGAGATAAACGTACCATGTTTCCCTATTAGTGATCACCATCCTATATGTGCAACTCGTAAGCAACAGAGTGCAAAGAAAAACAACTTAACACTCCTACATGCAATACTGATGTTTAAAAATTTTTGATGAAAATGAATTTCTCACCGAACTATCACAAAACATTAACACAATATATTTCCCTAACATAGACCCAGATTATGAGCTGTCTATCAGGAATCACTGTTTTCTTACTATCCTAAATAAACATGCCCCCATACGCATCAAAAGAATTAAACGATCGAAACAACCAGAATGGTACACTAATGAAATCGCAGAGGCACAACGCAAACGAAACTACTACCATAATTATGAAGACTTTACAAACTATCGTTTGTGGCGGAACAAAGTCAAATCAATCATTGTAAAACACAAACGCTCTTTTTTCAAAGAAGCAATCACATCAAACTCTGATATCAGATCCATCTGGAATTACTTACGAAATCTAACTTCAACGAAACCTGCGCCTCTAGCTCCATGTGAAATTATAGCTGATGGCACTAATTATACTGATGAGCTCGATATTGCAAACCAGCTAAACCATTTTTTTTACTAATATCTCCCAAACGCTTGATAGGTCTAATAATACAGAGCCTAATTTAGACAAACTTACTTAATTCATGAAATAAATGGTACCCGATCATGTTAGTTTCAACATTCCCTTAATAACAATAAATGACACTTTTGATATTCTAAATAAACTTGACACAAACAAATCAGCTGGCTAGATGAAATTTACCCCAAAACTCTGAAAAAGTCGGCTTTATCAATCTCAGAGTCGTTGAAAGAAATAATTGACTGTAGTATCACTTCCTGTAAATTCCCGGAGTCATTGAAGTTAGCAAAAGTATTCGCAATTTATAAGAGAAATTAAAAGAATGACCCATCCAACTATCGACGCATATCTGTTTTATCCGTACTTTCAAAAATCGTTGAAAAACATGTCAGCAAGCATATTTTCAGATATCTTGACAAGTACCAACTCCTCCCTAGATCACAATCAGGTTTTCGAAAGAATCATTCATGTCAGACTGCAATGACAAAGCTTATAGACCAATGGCTACTAGCAGTAGAATCAGGCGAACTTAATGGCGCAATCTTCATTGATTTTAAAAAAAAAGCATTCGATTTGGTTGACCATTCGGTGCTCATTAAAAAACTTTCAGCCTACATGTTTTCTCCAAATTCAGTTACCTGGTTCACGTCGTATCTCACAAACAGAAACCAGGTTGTTTGCACGGGTAAATATATATCCGAACCAAGTCATATCGTAAGTGGTGTTCCTCAAGGATCTATATTAGGGCCTCTTCTTTTTCTACTATTTATCAATGACATAGCCTTGTATCCAGCACACGCTAACACAGATCTTTTTGCTGACGATTCTACATTGCATTTATCTGGTAAATCTCTAGACTCCATTAAAAATAAACTTCAAATCGACCTCAACAATATATCAGTTTGGTGTCATCAAAACAAAATGCATACTAACATCTCTAAAACGAAATGTATGACAATTGGAACAAGGCAGCATCTATCTACTAACATGGATTTACTTCTAACTTAAAATGGCTTAGACGTATATATTGTCAAAAATCAAACACTTCTTGGTGTCTACATTGATCAACACCTCAGCTGGAATGCGCATATCGATCACCTATGTGTAATGGTAGTCAAAAGAATAACTCTGTTAAAATTGCTTTTGAAATTTCTACCTCCACAATCACTTGAAATTTATTTTTCGTGTTATATACTACCACTGATAGATTACGGCTGTACCATATGGGGAAACACATCAAATTATAATCTGTCCGGAATTGATAGACTCCAGAAAAGGGCAACCCGAATAATACTGAAACTTCCTGTCATGTCTCCCTCAGATGTTTTGTTTTCACGTCTGCAATGGCTACCTATACAAAAACGTATTCTTTATTTTAAAGGAATCATGACATACAAGTCTTTAAACGGTCTTTCTCCAGATTATATCTCTAACATAACTGAACAAAGATCATCGAATACTGAGCGTAATCTCCTATCGACGACTAACAACGATCTCCAGATTCCTTGGTCGAAAACCAATCATTACAAAAGATCATTTACTGTATCAGCACCTACTGTATGGAATTCCTTACCAATGAGGTAATTCAACTTCCCTTGCTTCTTTTAAAATATAATTAAAGAAATTCTTTCTAGACCTGCTGGAATGACATATTAAAAGCTCTGAATAGAAAACTTTATAATCATAACCATAATTGATATATCCAGATCTTATTCGATATATATATATATATATATATATATATATATATATATATATATATATATATATAGTAAGACTTATGCTGAAATGTATGTACCTATGTATTGAATATTGTTCATATTTGTATGTTTCCCAGTATAATCACATATAGTCATTCATGTCAAATATGTACCAATGAGTGTGCGACGATACCTGGTTTTGTACATGGTCTTCTATTTTTATTTTGTGTATTATTTTCTTTTTACTCTGCCTTATTTTGTTTTAAATATTTTTTAAAATATTTTTTTTACATATTTTTTCACATAGCCGATTAGAAAAACTGAGGACTAGATGGCAGATGGGTCAGCCATGACCAAATGTGTTATCCTCGTTAAAGATAGTTTATTATTATTATTATTATTATTATTATTACATTTATTGTTTCCTTTACTGAAGTAGATAAAATTGGCAGGACAAGCTAAAGAAGCGATATTTTTATTTTTTTTTCTTATAAATTTACAGCTCTTAAAGTTAAGCAAGCGACAGTTTTACTTATTTACTTATAAATGTACAACCTATAAAACAAACTGATCTTAAATTATTGTCGCCATATATTTATATTCGAAAACAGATTATGTTAAACGATTCAGAAGCTCTGCACAGTAATGTAAAATGGGGATATTTAAATAAAGAATTATTGTCAAGAATAGGAGTTAATGAAGTTGTTTAGAGTAAGGCTATCAAAGAATTTTATCCAAAGCTGGATGGATCTAATCTTTACATCGACAACATCAATTCCTTGAAAAATAGAAATGCAGTTGCTAACTTTATAACATGATATCACACTCTCGAAGCTGAAGCAGGTAGACAGGCGAGATTGTATAAACTATTTTGATAAACTTTGTTCTATTTGTTCTTTTTGTAACCTTTTCAAGATAAATACAATTTTGTACTGAATATAAGACCCAGATATTACATAAAACATGTTTGAATTTATAGAAAGTATGAATATCCAGAATAATATAATTCCTAATAATTCTGACACACATATTTATAAAGCTTTGATTATCAGAAATAGAGTTGTATATTCAGATATTTATAGTTATTCTGACTGACTATTGCTTAAACACGAATATGAATTACGTCACGTTTGCTTTGTCTGTATAGTATGCCTAAAAAATGTAGATATATCTTTCGCCCTCCGGAGATATTGTGAGTTAGGTTGCTTATTTCATTTGCGTTGATCTACATCTGAATGCATCTCCTTATTAGCTTCCTGCTATGTTCTCTATATTTTGTTCACTGTAGACGATGCTAATTTGTTTCTTTTATTTTACTATACGTCATTCAGTTCACTTAATTGAAAACATGTATGCACACAGTCCGTTTGGGCAATTAGCATGAATAAAGAGTCTTTTCTTTCCTGTTTATCTGTACCATTCTGTTATTCTCAACATTTCATACTATTCGTCACCTGGTTATTCATGTCATAATCTGCACTGCTTTTCTCAGCAAATACATGTTTTAGGTAAATGTGTAATTCAATATGAAAAAAAAATAAAATTGTCTGAAAATTTGGATAAGAAATGAAAGTTTATTCCATGTATTATCCATATTCCCACTCTTTCTATGGCAGTTCGTGAGATATCAAAGGCCACTAATCGTACTGACCATATCCTTTGCTCTGGCAGTACTACTGTATTTGTTATTTTACATTTGAGATTCAAAACGCTATAATTCTTTAGTCTGCGAAAGCATCAATTAATCCATCACACAATGAATCGTTCTTTTCCGTGTGAGACGTAAACATATGACGGTAGGACGTGTCATATTTAAACAACAATCAGTAATATCACTAACGCCTAGTTTGGGTACACCTGCTGTATTTGCGATATAAATTTCACCAGAATGGTTTACGAGTTTGCTTAATAGTGACCAGCAAAAAGACCCTGAGGCATTTATCAGTCTCTCTGTTTTCAATGCACATATTTCTTATCTCAAACGAATTAAAAGGCCAAATCAAGGACAGATGCAGTTTTTAAGGGTGGATTCTGTAGATTTAATTCAGGAAACTATTTTATTGTGGAATTTAAATTATACTGCTTTGCAAAATTAATAAATTGTCATAAATTTCAATATCAATTTTCGTGATGTGAGTCATGTACAGGGGCAGTATATTGCTTTTATATTTCTAGAAAACAAAGTCATGGATTATTTTCTTTTCAACATATGAAGCTGGTAACGTTGTAGTTGATAATTATAAACATAGATAAATCTTGAATGAGTTTATGTTAACAACACTTAATTATTCAATTTTATAATTTATACATTTTCTGGCCTATTAGATTCAATTTCCAGCAATCCTTACGTTTTAGATTGTGCCACATACCAATAATAATAATAATAATAATAATAATAATAATAATAATAATAATAATAAAATAATAATAAATCAAAAAGAATTACCTGTTCTTGTTACATTGAGCGATGTCTTACAGCTGCTCAAACGATAGAAGAATATGAGTGATGCATTTGTATTAGGGACATAATTAAGAATGCTGAATGCTTATCGCCGAATAATTTTTTTTCGAAACAAAGCACATCTAAAGATACTACGAAAAACTCGGAATGCCATTGGGTTCAACTTTTTATCCCTTTGTAGTACTGAAAAGAATGTTAATGTGTTATTCTTAATGAACGACTGCCGAATGTTAATGTCAGAGCTGGACGACGGAATTGGACTCTTAAATGTGCTTCTAATTAAAAGATATGAAATGAAGATGGTGTGTCGCACTTTCTCTGATTAATCTACTTTTCGCAGGAATGAAGAGGGACAAAATTATATGAAGGCAGTATCCAATACATATGCCAGAGTGACACAGCTTATCCGTGTTACCTGAAGATATTATTTTCTCATTACTATACAAATGTGATACTCTTTATCCGTGTTGCCTGAAGATATTATTCTCTCATTATTATACCTGTGTGATACTCTTTATCCGTGTTGCCTGAAGATATTATTCTCTCATTATTATACCTGTGTGATACTCCTTATCCGTGTTACCTGAAGATATTATTCTCTCATTATTATACCTGTGTGATACTTTTTACCCGTGTTACCGTAAGATATTATTCTCTCATTATTATGCCTGTGTAATACTGTTTACCAGTGTTACCTGAAAATATTATTCTCTCATTTTTATGCCTGTGTAATACTGTTTACCCGTGTTACCTGAAGATATTATTATCTCATTATTATACATGTGTAATACTGTTTACCCGTGTTACCTGAAGATATTATTCTCTCATTATTATGCCGGTGTAATACTGTTTACCCGTGTTACATGAAGATATTATTATTTCATTATTATACATGTGTGATAATGTTTACCCGTGTTACCTGAAGATATAATTCTCTTATTATTATGCCTGTGTGATACTGTTTACCCGTGTTACCTGAAGATATTATTCTCTCATAATTATGTATGTGTGGCAATATTTGCTTGAGGATAGTAATATCTCATTTATGCCCGTGTGACACATTTTACCCATGTTACGTGACGAAGATATTTTCTCACAATCCTGCATGTATATGACTTTGTTGTCAATATAGAGCAATGACAGGGAATATTTCCATCTTTCATTACTTTACTGCTATCATTCATCACATGACCTTTTAATGGAATTTGAGTTTACAGAAAGTTGCAGAATTCACCGATTTTCATCATTATTGCAACATTCTTTCATAAAATATACATAAATTATTCCACATTTACATATAATAAAAAAACAAGCCGATGTTGAAGTTAATGTCCAGCTTACAGGAAATTTGCACTCATTTACAGATACAAGTTCTGCTATCTGGATTCAAGTCAAGAATGATGTTGTCGTTGTAATTTCCCATTGAAATTAATGTTTCATTATTTTTTTATATAAAAGAAAATCAATTCTGTATCAAAGTTTAAATCAGATCCCTATATCATTATATTTGTCATTGTCGTTAAATCTTAGAGATAAGTGTGGACTTTATTTTTGAACTGTTCCCGTTTGTAACATTATGTGCACACATTCGGTCGTTGCGTATCCATTAAATCTACGGCCTCATCACTGTTTTTGGACGCAGATATTTGTTCAACTACATTGCATCAGTGTTCAGAATTAACCGTGCTGATTATGTGCAATACGCCATTTTTATTTAGACCCATATTTTTCGTACAGAAATGTAAAAAATTATCCTTTAATATTCCTAATTCTTGGATATGAAAATTAAATATTTCTCCGAAACAGATCTTTGCGTCAGACACGAGGCAAAACCTCTAAAATTTTCATATCCTACAACGATGCATCAAATATATGCTAGTGGGGTGCGCCCGACGACTCAAACTGAGATTATCTTGCCTATGAACAAAAAAATGGTCATTTCCTTGGCATCATACTGTGGCTTACCTGCCATTCTGAAAATAACGAAAGCATTTTGCAAAAGAATTAGAGAAGACAAAAAACAACATATACCCTTGTTAGGGACGGTAAAATCTCACCCCTCGTGCCAGACATTGTATGGGCAGATTCTTTATCCAACGCAAGTGCATGTGACGGAATCTTGTTGTTGTTTTAAATTCAAAGACCATTCTTTGCTCTTATCCATTGTTTCTGTGTTACTGTGATCTAATTAAGAATGCACCATACTGTTCTTTCTTGATAAGCATTTTGCATAACTTCGTTTCGTTTTTCTTACATAATATTAATAATGTATCATTACTGTAAAGCCCATATATTAATCTTTGGACTTAATTGATCACACACACACACACACACACACACGCGCGCGCGCGCGTACACTGGAATATATTTCAGCTGGTAAAATCAATGGCATTTTAGTGTGATCCCACGCAATGACAAGCCTTTCTGAGGTACACGTTAGCCTTCTTCGCCTTTGTAATGAAACACCGTCAGACATCCTGTTTTCCTCCTGTGCTGCCATTTCTTAATTTACAACG
Source organism: Sinohyriopsis cumingii (assembly GCA_028554795.2). NCBI lineage: Eukaryota > Metazoa > Mollusca > Bivalvia > Unionida > Unionidae > Sinohyriopsis > Sinohyriopsis cumingii. Next base: position 39,343,016 of record CM068835.1, on the reverse strand, counting down.
GGCATCATTCCTACTGCGCTTCCACTTAGCATCGGACATTTCTTCACATGATGTTAAAAGTTTGGTACAATTAGTCCTGTTTGCAAGAGCACGTAATAATACACCATAGTAATCAAATAATGATTTATATATGAAATCAGACATCCCTTGTTAGACCTTGCTGAATTGCATCTTGCTAATAATACCTTATTCAAAACTGAATAAAAAAGATCATATTGAAAGTAATAAAATAAAAATATCAAATGAAAAAGTAAAACTATTTCACTGTGTACAGATTTCTCTGCATCCAAAGCAAATGAAATGACGAAAAACTTGGTCCCGTTTGTGAAATGATATTATGACCAATGGATTTAAAACTTGTTGCAACTAAACACGCTGTAAACCAAATCAATGAACACTTCAGGTAAAACTTACAACATTTTCTTCGAAATGAAATGTATATAACGCCTGAATGTTAGACTTATAAAAATGGTACTATCAGATGCCTTGCTTGGCACTTAGCATTAAGAGTTTAGTGTTAGGATTGGTCGGCCTGGTGTTAGTAAAATGTGGCTTGGTGGGACATGGTGCAAAATGTCTGCGGCATTGTGCCCCAGTGCTAGACATCACTATAAACTGCCACAATGCAGACATTGAAGCGATATAACTGTAAAAGTCATAAAGCTACATTAAAAATCTAAAAATCACACACAACAACATTTAGCATTTCCAGAGAATTGACAAGTTAAATAAAGAACGAACTCCAGTTTCAGTGAATATTTAATCAAACTTTAAAGGGGATGTTAATGGAAATGCAGTTACGTACAAGTAAAACCAACTATTATCTTAAATTGGAAATATTTAATCAAACTTTAAAGGGGATGTTAATGGAAATGCAGTTACGTACAAGTAAAACCAACTATTATCTTATATTGGGAACATTTAATCATTCCTGAGGTAATTTTAACATAACTATCTCCATATATTGCATGTAAAACACATAGTTGTTGCCACTTCTGTGTGCATCCAAACATGAACAGCAACCTTCAACTAGAGCACTGGCTTCTAGCTTCCTTTGCCGTTTCTCAAAATTGAATGACATATGAGATTATCTGTGGTCTTTCATATTCGTTGTTAATCCGAATAGAAAATAAATGGGGAGCATCTTCCTCTCAGAACAAATTAAATCAATTCTTGAATCAACGCATCTGCCTACGAACATTTTGTCGTTTACCTTTAGGGCTCAAGTCACCGTAATGTAAGAAGCACTGTCATACAGGAAGTCGTTCGGAAACTCCATTTTTTGACCGATCAGATTATATAATATCAGTCAATTGCACGAACTATCTGTTTACCTATAATATCATGGCTGCTAAAACCTCCTAGTGATGTTTCAATGGAAAATTGTACACTGTTTATTTTAAGCATCGCTCACACACACAGATAGTCCGGCTTATAATGTACATTATCCATAAACTAACGTATATGAGACAGACTACCGGTGTACAGCGTATTGTTCAAGTAAACAAAATACAGTCATGTACAGTGTCTATGTACATTAGTTGGCTCAGTGTGTGTCTAATATTTCCGATGAAGTTTCAAACAATACTACGTAGAAGAAAAATAAATTGATATATCAATTATCAGTCAGATTGCAGAGTTAATGCCTAGACTTTTTGCATTTGTATTTTCAAATGATTGTTTGGGATGTTTCTAATTTAAACATGTTCAAATCCTAATTTGAGAAGTAAAGCATTTTTTATTTAAAAAATCCAAATCGAGAAGGACACTCGTGCATGAAACGTTTATGCTCAAAACATAATCGCTCACCTTCAACTTCCTACTAATATTAAGGAAAAGTAAAAAAAAGTTCTTATTTATTTCAAGAACATTTAATAAAAGAATTATTTAATTCTGGTACTTTGTATGTAATTCATCTATACAAATGAGACTGTATGACTTGCCCTAATTGAATTCGGATTAAATTTTGTGTTTTTACTTTAAACAGGATTGTGTAATGCCTAGCTAGCCGCCTCTAGTTGCCGGTTATGTCGATACCTTACGATTTGTGTTGAATCGATGACGTACGAATGAAGATGGGTGATGCTGTTTAATTAAATAATCTCGATATTAGAGTCCGTTATAAGGAGCATTTCATTCTTGTTAAAAAAAACGCCAAAGTAAGTAGATAAAAGATGCTGTCGAATACACTCCTTAAAACGCATCCTAGGTTTGATACAATAGTTCGCCGCAGGATAGTTTCTTTCAACATCGAGGAACCGCAGTGGCTCATTAGTTAGCGTCCCAGACTCGCGACCAAAAGGGTACGGTTTGAAATGTCCTAAGGTCAGCTTGGGTTAGTTACCATGTTGTGTCCTTGGGCAAGGCATGCATTCCAACTGCATCATTACTAAATAACCTACTTGTGCTGCTTTGCTGTAAACATAAAATAATTCTTTCAACGCTGTAGCTTTTCGAGTAAAACACGTTTTTGGCACACACACACACACACACAAACACACATACACACACACACACATATATATATATATATATATATATATATATATATATATATATATATATATATATATATATATATATATATATATATATATATATATATATATATATATACATACACAGAACGTCTTATTTTATAATGTTTACTCTCATCAATAGAGATAGATGAATCAGAAATATTGCCCTAATTTACAAAGAAAGGAATCATATAATGAAAAATGTACTGCCTTTCGTGGTTTTTATTAATACTGTACAAGGAACAAGACAAAATAAATAAGCAACGAAATACAATGATACTATATATATATATATATATATATATATATATATATATATATATATATATATATATATATATATATATATATATATATATATATGTGTGTGTGTGTGTGTGTGTGTGTGTGTGTTTTAACTGAGTACAGAGACATATTGGACCTGAGGTTACATGGCGCAAAATTCCCGGGCTTGCGAAGGTATTGTAAGTCACATGAACAATAGCCCAATATCTTTTAATACTAGGTCAATAACCTTTGTATCATGTACTTAGAACCAATCATATTAATCAGCTTATGCTATAGGAATAACGCAAGTGAAACGAACAATTATTTCACCGTTTTACTGAATATTTTGTTTGTAGTTCACTATATGAACGAAATCTGAACACACGCAGTAATACACGCTACATGATTGCTATTGAGGCGCGCGCGTACGTTCTCACTCAGCAGGGAACGAAATTAAGTTTGTTAAAATGCATGGAATGTTGTGTAGAAAAGGAAAACCAAACAAGGATTGATACGAAGAAAAAAATGACGCAATACATGAATGAATGTTGTAGATACAATTAAGACACAATGGTCCAGAAGATTTCGCCTAAGGTTATCTTTGTGATTGTCCCAATAATCATGTCATGGTGGCGGGTAAATTTGAAAATACAGTGGGCGTTATAATTGTTGTATTGTGATACATTGCTCATCTCAAAAATAATAAATAAATAATAAAAAACCTCAATAATGCCTCATAACAAAGATATATGTTAATTGTCGAGTTGTTTGTATTTCATTAAACTCATAGAACATGATTAAACAATGCTATTTAGAATGAATAGAAGTTCACTGTGTACTTGCAAATTAAATTGCTGACTGATAAATTGAATCAAAAGTCAGTTTGACCGACTCTCTCTCTCTCTCTCTCTCCCTCGTACTAATTGCAACAACTACCAATCACTAGCCGTAGACTTGAATATGTTTATAAATCATATTTATACTTTGTTTTCTTTTCTGTTTCCACTTAAAATTTAAACCTTTGGATGAATTTCTTATTTTATTTATTTAATTTAGAAAATAAATATCATCGTTTGTTTGAAATGTAATATGTCCATCTGAGTCATAACGTGTTCTGTGTTCCACGTTTCCGTGACAATTTTTATTTAGCGGCAGGCTGAAATAGTTTATTAAATGTAGGTATGTGATGACCATATAAGAAAAGCGATGATTTATTTCTTACTTAAGTTGATCCAAGCTCTAACCTCATCGTGACCATTGAAGGATTCCCGGCTTTAGCATCTCCTCTAGCTGGTGCAGGCATTTTCGACGTTTTATTCTTAAAAGCTGATTTCACAGGATACGAGGGTAACATGGAAGTATTGCTGTAAACTAGGTCAGGAATGTGACATCAACTTTAGGCGAGCGACAAACAAAAGAGACTAAAATCAACTAAACATTTACAAGGATGCAGTATCAGTTCGTGCTTGGTCCATTTTAACTTTAAACTTATGTTCCTCTTTACTTCTTTATTCACTTTAAAAAGCTTGCCCCTCAGGCAATCGATAAGGCATAAGGTAAGCAGTCAGCGGGTCATTGACCCCCGCCCCCCCCCCCCCCCCCGATTTAGAAAGCATTGCCAGGAGTATGCTAATTCTTCGATAACTGACGAATTGCACCTGATGTTAAAAATATAAATGTACAAAAAGGGATCAATAAATATTGTCTTTACAATTTGTAACGATATAAATGTGATAGCTATTTAGTACACTATATCTTATTTTTATCTTTTGGCCTAATACAATACACAAACTTAGCTTTCAGTGTTTCTCATTGTAACAAAACGTTAAATATGAAAACGAAAGAAAATACATATAAGATAATCCGAGCTAGAACAAAAATGTCTTTATTAAAAGCCGTGTTAAAGTTGAGCTAATACATACATACATACATACATACATACATACATACATACATACACACACATATATATACATACATGCATACATACATACATATATACATACATACATACATACATACATACATACATACATACATACATACATACATACATACATGCATACATACATACATACATACATACATACATACATACATACATACATACTCGTTTGATATCTGCATTTCACACAAAATCAACAGATTTGTTGCAGCCTTTTCCATCTGTCATTAGCTCAGAACCAGTAGCATCACTTTTGATGACGTCGGAACGCACACCCGGAATATGTTTAGTATTTTTGTGAACTATTCTGCATAGCTTAGGATGAGCTATTTTCGCATTGCTTCCTAATTTATAAGTTCGTTTCTGTGCGCCGGAAACATTGCGAGAAAAGTAAACTTTTTTAACCTGCCTTGTTGCACCATTTTTTAGCACAATACCGCGAGGGACGTTTTTTTCTGGTGAATGATTTTTCCGGCATGAGCTGTTTTGCCCCTCAAATGCTGAATCTCCTTTTTGGCTGAGCATGTAAGATCCATGTTTGCTGTTGCTCCGCCGTGATCCCTTGCATCGAAGTATGGTCTCTTTGAACGCTTGTTGATATCTTTTGGACATCACGTTGTAAAGAATCGGGTTCACTGTGGAACCGACAAAGTAAAGAACACCTGAAGAAAGAATACAAGTATAATGTTTTGGTCCTAAATGGAAGGAAAGAGAAAACATCCCGACCAAGAAAAGGAGTGTTTTGAATAACCGAGAGATTATAAGAATACATTAAGTTAGAGAAAGGGGATGGCATATGATATTCATGTGATAATATCGATGCCATCAAAAATAAATTATTGAAGAATATTTCTCTTCTGTATAGTAGTATCCCGTGTATAATATATACAAAGAGAGGTAAAGATATAATACTAGTACTCTACTGTTCGCGCTTTGCATAGGGTTTAATTTTTAAAGAAAAAGTATTTCTCAGGTTTTCCTTACTGTTTATTCGGTCCGTTAAAAATACATGTTATAATTTAGATATTGCTAAAAGAACTTTTAACTTCCTTTATTTTGGTGTACGATTAATAGTTGTGATTTGGGTTATAGAAAATACAGCTAGGTCTTACTAAAGACTGTGATAATTTTCACATCCTAGACTACAAAAGTAAGTTGTAAAAATGAGGTGCCGATAAGATTTGTTTTTACTTTTGATATACTTTATTATTCATTCATTGCACGTTCAGAAGATGGTATTGCTTACTCTGGCAAAATTCGTTTTCCCCATTTTAATAACTGCAAAAGTAAGTATACTTTGGACTAGTTCAGGCTGATTTATCGATGACACGGGAGCAACTTGTTTTGGTTAGCTATGTGCCTAATTCGTGTGCAGTTTCCACACAATATCTTAAGAAAATTCATCCACAGTATATGAAAGTAGCATAAACATATGCCAACATTCTCTCCATTGTGCATGTTGCAAATGCAAATAATTTCAACTTATACCTGTTACTCTCGCAGAAGTTTTTAATATCTGTTGAGCGAAACGAAAACAAACAAAATACAAAATATATACACGGTTTTAAGAAAATAACGCAAAATCACTTTTAAAAGCTTCATTTTTAAACATTTAAGAATGACACTTAAACAGTTGCATTTTCATCATCACAATGAGAATAAAATGTGGCAAACGAGCTGTATAAGTAATCATCATGGAACTAAATTGGCAATAATAATCTAAGCAACGACAAGAATGCGGCGATTGCTATGCTAAACTGTACCCATGGCTGATTCGATTGCACTTTGAACCACTTTGATATTTGTCGGCTTTGTGTTTGTTTCCTCAATAGTTTGATGATGATGATGATGATGATGATGATGATGACGCTGATTATGTCAGTTTTTATTGTAATCCTAAGGATGACAGTATTTCCTGCTGATGTGTTTGCTGTAGTCGACTTTAATTGTGATGTTGTTAATGTTGGTGATTGAGATGGCGATGAAGACGGTTGCGATAACGAAAGTCAACTGTGATAAACGTTACCTGATATGTAGAAGAGACTGCTTTGAAAGTCAAACAGTGCTGGTGTCCACTTTTTGTTGTAAACAGTCAGCAGTCTTTGAGCATGATAAGGGGCCCAGCAAATAAAGAACGCCACCACAACTGCCACTGTAATGACATAAATATACTGAATGTTACCTATATATATGTAAATAATTATTGATAATTGGTCAACATATACAATTCATACAGACAAAAGCGAGCACCATACGCGCCTTCTTCAAAACATAACATTACTTAAAGACAGACTCATCGAAGAGCTTGGAATCTGGAATCAATTGTAATTTTAATAATTGAAACGAACGATGTCCATTTACGGTCATGTAAACGAATTTTAATTGAATCTGACTACTTGAAGGCCAAAGGTCATAATTCTGCAAATGTATATACTTTACATTTAGTCTAATCATTGCGAGGTGCATTAAAAAATTATTTATAAAACTAAACGCTATTATCTACATATGGAGAAACAAATAATTGTAGAAAACGTTATTTTAAAATTGTACATCTGACCAGATTCCATTTTTAATGAGCAAGTTTTAGAATCCGGACAGATTATATTCTGATGGACATACTGATGTATCAGGAAGCAGGCGATTAAACGGTAATATATAATTTCCAAATTATTTCCCCCTCACCAACAACTTAGAGATAATCGAGCCTTTTCTCTGGCATTAACGACAACATAGCGCAACGACAGTATACTTACAAAAAAGTGAATGCAGGTTTTTGTAGGCTCTTGTATATATTATCATTAATTAGAGCAACTGTTATTGAAAGGATATTGTCAAGTGTTTTTATACTTTCTGCATGTACTAATTCCTACCTCACTTTATATAAAACTGAGAGTATTTGTTTATTTATTAGTTTCATTTATACAGGATTATCAGTTACTCTGTCAAAGATATAAAAAAAACAGCGTGTGTGTGTGTGTGTGTGTGTGTGTGTGTGTTCGAGGCAAAGAAAACGTGGGCTGCATTTTGCCCTTCCCGAATAGAGAATATTATAAATAAAATGCCTTCCTAAAATGTATTGGGTAAGAAAGCTTTTCAATTTAAAGTAAGCCCCATCTTTTCACTTGGTATTTGGACATGAACGGACACAGCGAAGTGCATGTGAACTCGCATCTTGGTTAGACAAATACAGATCAAACAACACTAAAATTAATTGTAAAGATAAACTAATTCATTACCATATTATTCCAGCGTTTGCATTCCTCGTACACATATTAAAAGTGATTTATTTCCTACCTAAATGCAAGTCCCAAATTAAAGTGACAACACAACATGTTACAGTGAAGACCTATCCTTGTACATCACAGACTACCGATTTGTAAGGGAAGTTAACAGAAGAGCCGGCGTGGTGACGTATTCTTGTACATTTGCCGATTTCCAATTTAAAGGAAGCTAACAGAAGAGACTGATTGGTGACGCAACTCATTCTATTTCGGGAATCGTCCAAAGATAACAAATTATTCGTGAAATTGATATACAAGGATAGATATCTTTTTTAAGGCTAGAAAAATTATCTGCTTCAACTGGAAAATGAAAACGCTTGAATATTCAATTTTATAATTGGCTTATGTCCCTTAGAAAACTTATGTATATCAAGATTATATTTCATTTGGAAATTACTTCTGGAGTCAACATATACAGTTTGATGCAGATATACGAGAAAATTAAGCAAGATTTTATATTATATAAATTTTGTATCTCCGCTGATGAGGCTTTTGGTGACTTTTTATTGGCTTTCCGACTTTGGTTACAAGAAAAATGCAATATTGCTCAAGCAGTATGATTTTGCATTTGGTATTTATAAATGGATTGTAAATCACATATTAATTTATGTGATAGGTTAGATATCGGGCAATCACTAATGACAGACTTACAATATTGTAAATTTGGCAAGCGATAAATAATGAATTTTATTAATTCATGCCTTTTTAAAATGTCCAAAATGTGTATATTTCATCATCGAAATTTGTTCATAAGTTCAACATCAATCAATCGATTGCACACGTCTATCAGAGCAGAATAATACATTTCTCTAACCTGTTCTGAACACCATTAGACCTTTACAACTGTCCAAGTATTACATCTAATTGTATTTATGTGTCTACTGCTCAAGTATTACATCTAATTCTGTTCATGTGTCTAACACTAAATAGATGTAGCAAAGTCCATTTGTCTTTAATAACTGGAAAATAGTATAATTACATAAATCCAGTCGTCTGCTACTTGTCCTATTTGAAAACGAAGAACCACCTCATTACCCTGACAAGAACAATTCAAGCAAAAATGCATCATGAAACAACTTAATCAAGATAAAGAAGAAAGTCATGTAAAATCAGACTTTTTCAATTAAATTTTGGCACACTTCCTATATTTGACGCAACAACTTAACGACATGTCAACTCACATAGCAATGAGATGCATTAAATCGTGATTATTTATGAATCGGCGCAGCGGACAAAAGTTGGTCCAGTAGGGAAAGCAGACGCTTGAATTTTGATGTTTAGTGTTGAGAATTTTAAATTTCATGTGCCGAATCAAAGTGTTTGTGTTGAAAGTTCCATTTTCTTTTGCTCTGAAAGTTCCGTTTTCTATAAATTACACAGCCGTGCTTGAAAATTCCATTTCCTATGCCGAGTTTCTAGCTTTCATTTGTTGAACTACACAACGGTGGCTAAAGGTTCACTGTGCTATACAGAATTGTTATGTTCATATATTGCAATGATACATATGTGGTAAATGTTACTTAAAAGTGACATGCACGTGAACAATTACAAATAATAGCGAGATCACGATATCGAATATTAAGGAGTATCATTTGTTTATTCAGTAATATTGTATGCATTTACAGTGTGAACCCTGCCAGTCACAGGTCAAGAATTACAATGAATTTGCTGTCTGGAGAGCGCTCTCGTGACAGGGCGGCATTATTTATAAATATGAAAGTAGTCCGGTGATTGTTTCGGATGACAATCTGTAATACAATGAAATATGTGCTGACAGTAGTCTGACTAATTTGTATTTGAAGAGCTGCCAGCCAATATCACTATTTATAAATATTACGCTGTATGAATGAATACATCGTACGTATATAACCTGATTCACAAATATTACGCTACGCTGCATAAATCAGTACATCTTACGTATAACAAATGATTCATAATATTACGCTGCATGAATGAAAACATCGTACGTATATAATATGATTCATAAATATTACGCTGCATGAATGAATACATCATACGTATTTATCATGATTTATAAATATTACGCTGCACGAATAAATACATAGGATGCATATATCATGACTTATAAGTATTATGCTGCATGAATACATCATACGTATATATTACGTATGTATCATGATTTATAAATATTACGCTGCATGAATAAATACATCGTACGTATATAACATGATTAATAAATATTACGCTCCATGAATGAATACATCGTACGGATATATCATGATTTATATATATATTACGCTGTATGAATACTTATAGGTTACTGCACTTGTATGGGAAAATATGAAAGAGTTTTGGGATGGAATACTGCACGACCTTGGGAGTGCAGTATATCCTTCCGACAAAACGAGTTCATATTTTCCCATGCAAATGCAGTAACCTTTTTATTATATGCTCATTTTTTTATTCTACCTAAAGTTTAATTATATAAACACAATACACTACAAGAAACAACGTAAATGAATGTATGCCGCATTCCAAACTAAATACACAAGCGCATATTCATCATTACACAAATCAACATTATTACTGCGCACATAACTCCGCCCAGGTAAATGTGAACTTAGTCGCGCGCTCGACATAACTTTCGAAAGAAAATGGCGTGTCTAGTCAAAATTGAAATTTGGAGTCATATTGTGAATGAATGTGCATTGCAACAACTTTTCCGTTTGATCTGGAATGAATAGATTTTGGTATTCTTCTCGATTCTAGGAAATTTCGTGATTATGGACTGGATTTGTATGTGACGATTCCACATGAAATACACGAGATTTAATAAGCTAGGGAGAAGCGTGTTGACATCTGCAAATGTGTTTCTGTTTCTGTCATTGAATGTTTGAAAAAATTATGTGGGAAAAATATGAAGTCTTTCAACTGCAATTATCAAAAAGACGCTATGGAATTTAATGCTTATTTCATTTTGAGTGCAGTAAGGAGGTGCAGTTGCACTTATCATCGAAATTACAGCACAGTTTCGAAATGTGTAATCCAGATTGAAAACCTATAACATGGCTCATGTAATTCGGATTTGCAGAATTAAGAAAATACATTTTGAGGAAATTCAGGATGTAAAACTGTAAGTATATTTTATTTTGCCATTCTTATCACCAGTTAAAGAAGAGAGTATATGACTTGTCACTTGTGTGTTATTTGTAAGGACCTTATCTTTGCGTCTGTTATATATTGTAGCTAGCCTAAATCCGTAACATTGTATCAACGCGGAATGTGCCAAAGCAGCTGGTATGTGGCAGTCCACGAACCATTTATTTTAGTTCATTCAGAAACAAATTTAAAGAACCACAACGTAAAGAGCCTCTTACACGAGTGTACATGATTTGTGTACAAATCAAAAGTGCTGGCGTCTGCGTCCATTGTTTGTTTACAATAGAAAGTAGTTCCTTTATGCACGTGAATGCTATATGTGTATTATCACGTGAGTTCAGTATCGGGTAATACTGAACGATTCTGACAATGTAAAGTTAACGGGGAAAAAAATGAGCATATAATAAATCGTCCGTACATATCATGAATTATAAATATTACGCTTCAAGAATACATCGTATGTACATATAATGACATCTAAATATTATGCTGCATGAATGAAAACATCGTATTATTATAATATCATGATTTATTAATATTACGCTGCATGAATAAATACATAAGGATGTATATATCATGACTTATAGGTATTGCGCTGCATGAATACATAAAACGTATATATCATGATTTATAAATATTACAAAATTATGCTGCTGAAGACTTAAGCACCCTAGATTTTCTAGAACGAAGATTTGAGGACCATGCAAGCTTAATTTTGATCATCGGACTATTGGACGATGACATAACCTATATTATTATTATTATTATTATTATTATTATTATTATTATTTTTAGTATTATTATTAATTTTATTATTATTATTATTATTATTATTATTAGTATTATTTTTAGTATTATTATTAATTTTATTATTATTATTATTATTACTATTATTATTATTATTATTATTATTAAGTTAAAATAGACGCCTTTCGTGTACAAGTATTTAAAATTGTAACATTGTGAGAAGTTAGATATATTAATGTTTCCGAATTTTAACGTAGACCACCCTGAATTATTTGACATATTTTTGAAGACAAAAACCTGAATTTATTTTGATTGCACATCAAGTTATCCAAATGTTGCAAACAAGTGCTGAGTAAGTTGTTCCGTGAGAAAACAAGACAACTTGGAGGATTTGACCATCTTCAATTACCACTCAACAGATGTCAGACCCACAACAAAGGATGTGCTAAGAGAACATTTATTTACTAAACAAAGAAAGGAATAAGCTTTAAACATAAATTATAGTTCTATGAATTAGTGGATAATTTGGCACGAACCTTCCATGGCTATTTACAAGAGGGTGAAAGGGTATTTGGCAAATATCTTATAAAGAAGTTGAAAATATTGATATCGCTCGTTTGTTAGAGTTTTGGTGTCATGGATACTGAAACTAATGTCCAAGTCTCAGTCTTGAATAAAATTTGCCCAAAGATGCATTAAACCACTTGCAGACCTTGTGTGATCCTTTGTCTGACGATAGCAATCACGGAATAAACTACCATCTTATGCATGCAAAGAATGTGATTAGACAATTATTGACTTTATCAGTCATAAACACATTCAAACAAACAGCTTGTTCTTTCTCTTAAAATGAGGATCTAAAACTTTCTTTGTAATGCCATCAAATATTTTTTGTTCTAGAGTGTTGACAGTTGAATTTGTCATCGTTTAAACTAAAGATAAAATAGGGAGGTTTCTTTTCAAACCTTTTAAAAATCTTCTATGCATGAAAAGGCAATTATCATTGTTATTATAAATTTACTTTGCATTTTTACGTAAAATTGTTTTAAAAAGTACGACCGTCACAAAAGTTACGCAGATATTACCTGCCCTCGATACGTATGCGCAGTGATGCGTTACTAGAATAAAGGACTCGGTAACAGAGAGATCATAGTGTCAGGAATGTGCTTTGCGTTATGAAATGAACAGTGATACGTAAACCATATTGTTTGAGAAAGCATGCTTGTCTATTGTGTCTATCTTGACAAATTCTTCCATAGAAAATTTATATCATTCCAGTAATTTGTGAGTGCTTCATGAAATAAAGCAACATGTGTTTAAGAATACAGAATTATACAACATTGGCAAACTTGAAGTTTTAATATTTTCCAACAATATTATGTGGTCTTGGCACGGTTTCTATGCACTACTTAACACAGCCATTGGACACACTAAACCTTATCTTGATGACAAATCGCCGTGAGCAAAGCATAAGCAGGATATATATATATATATATATATATATAATGCGACATTTTATTAAAACAAATTAAGATATTAAGATTCGTCTTCTTTTGTATCAAACGAAAATAATGTTGTACTTTTTACTCTGTGCCAATGAAACATAATTTCTGCTTTTTTTAATGTCTTTCTTTGACAGTTAACGGTAGTCATCATATGCCGTTACACCTGCCGCGCATGTTAGACCTAGTACCCAGTCACGAATCTGAGTGCACTTGAACACTTTTGAAAGATTTAACGGATTGGAACAATATTTAAATACGGAGTAGATCTTCAAAAGGCATCTTTTATTGGTTTTTTGTAGACCATCATGTTTAGATATAAATGCTGTTTCCCCCATGAAAATATACTTAATCAAATTCCAGACATTTACAGCTCTAATTAACGAGGAGAGTGTACGAAATTACGGACTGTGTTATCTCCCTTGACAAGAGCGGGGTTTGCTATTCATGTATGACTTCTTAGAATAAGCAGCGCAGCAATTAACATAGGACTGTATTGACTGAATGGTCATTTTTGCCAACCCTGAAAGATACTTTGCTGTACAAGGTCACACATTGGAATTTAAAATGCAGATTGACGAAGGTCTATTATTTTCCTTTCTAAAATGTAGTAATGAAGAAACACTAAAACAAATAAATAACTACCAATTTTTCTGTCAAACCGGGTAGAGCGTTTTGAGTTGGCAGTCGAATGATCAAATCATCACGAATGTTTCCAAGTATTAAAAAAGCGATTTACGCTTATCTTTATGAGAGAGAGAGAGAGAGAGAGAGAGAGAGAGAGAGAGAGAGAGAGAGAAGTTTCCCCACTTCATAGGGCATATAAATTTGAACTACAAAATAAAATGTGGATATCTTCATTAAACCGTGCTCTGTAGATGTATGATGGATACATAGGAACACGATAATTATCAAACAGAACAATGTGAAATATTTTACTAAGAGATAAAGTTTTACATTAATTCGGACGGAGTCTCCCATGTATTAGTTCAATACTCTCCAGTTTGCTTTCCATTATTTATTCTAGATAATTTTGAGTAAAAATAGGGATTTGACGTATTTATTTTCAAAATATGGTTTAGATAATATAATACATAGAAGACGAGATCGCTCTGCTGCATTTCACCACAAGTGAATTGTGATGACAAATTTTCCACATCGTATTTCGCTCTATCTATTAGTTTCTTTAATTTTCTAGATATTGAATTGTAATTAGTACATCAGTAGAACATAAAATGGTCCTTTAATGATTGCAATCTCCAGCGAGCAAATTCAAAGTAATTCTCGACCTGTGAACGATAAATTTCAAACTGCAAATGCATAAAAAATTGTTGAATACACAAATTACGCATCCTAATAATCGATATTATTTGTGATTGTTTAAATGATATTTTCATCGTGCAATGTAACTTTAAACACACATGTATCGTTCCGGTATATACAAAAAACAATTTTAATAAGCACACTGAAACTTTCAACCGCCTCTGCGTAATTCAACAAACAAAATTTTAAAAAATCATATGAAATGGAAGTTCAAAGCAAAACAGAAACTATTTGAAAAGCCGCTGTACACAGATAAATATAACACCTTGACAAAGAAAATAAAGCCTTATACACAAATAATTTGATTTAACATGCGAACTTCAAATTCTCGACAAACAACATAGGGCCATACTGCTGTTGTCTGATTGGACCAAACTTCTATTGCCTGATTGGACCAAACTGATATTGCCTGACTGGATAAAACTGCTATTGTCTGATTGGACCAAACTGATATTGTCTGATTGGACCAGACTGATATTGTCTGATTGCACCAAACTGCTATTGCCTCACCGGATCTCCTTTAGTCTATTACGACACCTAACACTTATTTGAGCAGATTCATTCAATTATCACCCGACCTTCCAGACAGAAAGTGCTAAATGTGCCGATTATAAGTTATAAGATATCTTAATTTTCTTTCAGCGATTGTCATCACCAATAACTATTCTGATTATTTTTCCGTATTTTAGCACAAATCAAATTAATTGGAAAGCAAAAGGTTTTAAGATAAGTCACGAAAAGAAACGTTTAACATGATATGCTTTGTTTGTGCAACGCGAATAAAGACGAAGAAGAAAAAACTAAGCACATTTTTTAGTGTGTATGCATGGATGTGTCTACATCTTGTCACTTTACTGCGATATAGGTGTTTGTCCCCTTCACAAAGGCTGAGTCGATTGTTTTTCCTCATTCTCAATTATCACTAAGTCCACTCTTCATGCATACTCAAAATATGTTGCTTCTCAGGCCGATACATGTTATTTGCTCTATATCGACGCCATATAGAAATTGTTGATATAGTGTATACAAATGAAAACTGAATGAAACCAATATTTCCTGAAAATCATGTTCCACTTTGGAATAATGTACCTAGCACAGGTCAAAAAGTTTAAATGTATTGGGAATCAATCATTGGCATTTCTCAAGTGGGCATGAAAATAGACATAAGGTCGATACCTGAAAGCTTCATACATTTGGTGTTAGGACTTGACGGCCTAGTGTCAGAATGATGTGACTGGGTGGGACATGATGCTACATGTCTGCGGCATGATGCCCCAGTCCTAGACATCACTATTTACTGCCACACTGCGGATATCGTAGCGATATGACTGAAAAAATGTTTAAGCTACGTTAAAAATCCAAATCACACACACACACACACGCGCGCGCGCGCGCACGGACGTACCACACACACAAACACACACACACACACACACACACACACACACACACCTTCTGCACATTCCAAAATCGTAACGACAGGATGAATTTGCATGTGTATTTTTAGTTTAAACTTTAATTTCCGAAAAACCAAATATTTCTTTATTAAGGAAAGAACATTCCCATTCATCGTGGTCTTAAATGCTAACTATGATCAGAACCTGCATGGTTACTGTTTTAGCGCGAGAATACAATTCGTTTTAAGATGATACGAGTTGACGACTATCTTACCGCATTCTAAACGTGTTCATGCAGACTAAGCAAAGAGACTGTACATTTAATCTTGACCCAATCTCCAAGTTATAATGCCGTGGAATTTATATTAAGAACTAATGAAGGAGAAAGTATCCAATATTTTCCTATATTCCATACCTAGCAACTTAAGCACCACTTTCCTCTGAGCGTGTGATGAACTGTTGTCATGCCCATGATTTGACTCATCCGAAGCTATTCTTTCTTCTTCGGCTTTGCGCAAGGCTAATCCGATTAGGATGTATAAAACTAGTATAACCGTCATCGGCAAAACAAAGAAAACATAAGTTGATAACTGAAAAACGAAGCCCATCCTGTCTTCGAGCTTGTTTGGAATGTTACATGTTAAGGACTCAGCAATAGGAAGTCCATGTTTATCATGCAGATAAAAGAACAGTTCTGTGTTGATGGCGTAGGGTAAAGCACAAAGAAATGCAATTATCCAAATGGCAATTATTGTCCGAATACATCGTGAAAACTTGGCTATTTTGTGTGCCTTTAATGGGTGTCGAATGGCTATGTAACGTTCCACGGTAAATGCGGTGATAGTCATCACAGATGCATAGGATGTTGCTTCCATCAGCAGTGCTCTTAAAATGCAGAAACTTTGACCAAATCTCCATGGATAGGCTTCCCATATGGAATAGGCTTCGGGTGGAAGTCCTGAAAGGAAAAAGAAAAAATTTGAAAACGGAGAAAGAATCGATCTTTCTATTACATAAAGCCTCTATTCACATTTAGCAAATAATTAGCAAAATCCAAGTATTGACGAGGAAGTGAAATATTTTATCATTAATCTAAATAACTTGTAGACAATCAGTTGTTTTAGTAATAAGTTAAGATCGGACGAGAGTCATGACGAGCAATCCAAATATAGGCAAGTGTTGAATTGATTTAAAACCCCAAACTAAATTGTCTCTAATAAAACACCTAGTAAGAAACCTTTCTTGTCTCTAGTGTAATGTATATTTAATTTATATTATTTGATGGCTTTCTTTAATGATTGTATGTTATTATATCTGTATCTTACCTTGTCCAAACTCAAGTTCATGGTGTACATGACCAGTAACATTTATTTTATAATCAACATAATACATATATACGCTTTTCTCTGTGATTGTGGATTCAGATCATTATTGATGTAAACATGCTTACTTGAATTTGATTTAAAGATACGGTCTTAATTTGGAACTTTAGAAACTTCTGAAATGGAAAATTCCTTTAAGTTGCCTGAGGATTTCCAGAAAATGGTAGTTGTGACCTAGCTGAAGTAGAGGGATATACAATCTTGTTTACATAAAAAATTACTAATTCTATTCATTCCTGTCTGAATATCTGAAGCAGAATGATTCATAATGTAATGTTTAGTTTTTGATTTAAATGGATTTATTTAAGTTAGTATTCATTGGAAATACAAAGTACTCATCAATAATATCCATGGACTGGAACATTAATTTTGAAATTTTAGTGAATTAAGAAAAGAACATTTTGGATTATATTATTGTGATACATCAAACAACTGTTAACACATCTCCACCATCCAGGCCACTCGCATATTAGCATATTCAAGACATTATGCACATCACAACATTCAGTGTCGCAACTTATTTGGAATACCACTGGAATTCTGATGGAACTTCATACATTTTGTCTTGTGTTAGAACTTTTAGGACTATTTGGGATTTAATTCAAAATACTTTAAGTTCTTTTCAAATTTTCCCTTTGTGTTTTAGAGAACAAATTACTTGTTGAAATTTACAAAACTTGTTGGTTTTCGCCTTTTTCTGCTACTTAGTTAACACTAGTAAGACACCAACATTGTCTCTAGGAAGACATATTCATGGTCTCTCCCTAATTTCTTGATATAAGGAATTCTCAGGATAATTTCACGTATAGGCTTTTGGTAATTTGAGATAGGAAAAATTCTATGTAGTAACTGTTTGGGTCATGTTTGTGTAATGTGGTAAGAAATACCGATCTATGAGTCAGAAAAGTGTGCTCGTAAATCATACAAATGTAAATTTTCACAATCATTAATGTGTGAAATTACACTCTCCTGAATGTTTAGTCGTTGTTTAGAGGAAAATTTATTTGCGCTGCTTTTGCGTTTAAGAACCCTTCGGTTGACAAGTACTGGTTTCTAGAGAGTTCTTGGAAATAAGGGAAAGAACGGCCTCAAACCATCTTCGCACGGGTTTTGTAGTGAGATAGCTCGCGCGTTACAAAATCAACTGCATTACCGTTAAACATATATAAACGCTGCCGCTATACTAAAGGATAAAATCAATGTCTTAGTCGAGCTTAATCATGGCCCAGAGAAAACTAGTCGATAACTTCTGTTTGATTTCTGCAGAAAATCGTATTTATTTTATGTATCCAATTACATACCCTCCTGTTGTCAATAATTGACGGAAACACTTAATTCTGGCAATTACTCAACAAATCAAAACCGTCGCAATCTCAAAATATACGAGCCGTTTTGGAGAAGATGTTCGACTGGACGCGTTCAGTTCGGTCACACGAAGTTCTTTCGAAGTGATATTTCCATACTATGTATAATCGCACAAGTCAGAACGCTTAACGTCTGTCCAAACAAACCAAAATGGTGTAGTGTAGTCATTATGATTGCTAGATTTGTCTCCAAAGCTACTGCGAAAATTGTTGGTGACGAAAGTATTGACCACCAAATTACCTTTCACGAAATATTATCAGAATAACCAGGCCCATCGGTCATATAATTTTGCGTAACATTTCCAGTAATAAATGTTACTCTTGACGTGTAAATATTACTAAAATTTCATGACTATAGCCGTTTTGATTTGTTTGAATATGATCGAGTAAGACTTGGAACTGCCAGTAGTTTTATGACGTTGGTCCATAATTTTCTCTTCTAGATCTTGTACGGAGCTATGTCAAAAACAACATATTTCTATTGAGAAAAATACTGTAAAGAATCCTTAAGTATCATTTCATAGTGAGCGTGCAAGGAGAGATACTAGCTATAACACAAAAGATAAAGGCCACATTGACATACAAAATGCTTAATATGAACGTGTCCATTGTCAAACCTAACATCAAGGTCTTATATACAATTTACTGTTAAATTTATCAGTTTTAATACGTTACGATCATGCCTATTTATAAAAGTGTCAGTTTATATGACTTGAAAGGAAGCTAAATAACTGACGAACCTGCAAGAATGGAACCGCTACCTACTCTATCAACTACACATTTTATTTTCATAATGTAATATCGACAACGATATTTTTTGTCATTCAAGAAATACTTTCGATGAATAGAAGAACATATCAGAGCTGCTATCAACATTATTCGTAAGCTCAAGCTTGTGTTGTCACCTTCGTTTGGTTCAATGAGGACAAAGGATTCGCAAAATGAAACAGGCATTATAATTATGTTCACTATTTTAAAATAAATTTAATACGTTCAACATTATAGCAATCTAGGTCTCAGGGCAGCACTAACGAACTGGCTCAGTTTTGCAAGCGGATACAATTGTTAAAATCCACAGTTTACTGCCGTGAATGAATCATTCTCAGAAAACACAGAACCTCTTGACATTTCTGAAAGATCTTATTTCATGTCTAATCTGACTTTTTGTTAGGAGTTCAAATGATATTTTGTTCATAGGAGAGAACAAATGAGAAACTAGTGTAACAATATTGACTTGACTGTGCATACGTTCCAATCTCCAGCAATAAAATGAAACAGCAACAATCATAAATCATGCATTTAAAGTATTTCATTAAGAATTCATTCGAATAATTTACATTCGTCACTTACGTTTCCTATAAAAACAGCTGATCTTTATTTGCAGCCGGTGGTTGACATACATTTATATCATTCTTTCAATTTAAATTAGGAAAAGTAACGCGAGACTTGCAACAGCATTTGCAGCTCGGTGTTGTAGTGTTATAGCGAACTGTTGGAAGATTTTATCAAAGTTGACTTGTAGGAATATTTCTAAATTTCCTTTCACATGATTAAATAGACAAGTTGTATGGTGCATAAAAGAAAATACAATTTCAAGTGTTTTTCTGACTCGTTATGTACAATAACAAAATGATTTTCCGCTGAAATTTATTTTTTGCATAAAGAAAAATAATAGCTATTAAGTTGAAAAAAGTAAAGTTCAAAATACTCGCATGTTGTAAATGTTGTATGTCCCTACATCTATTCATCCCACCAGCAATCCTCACCCACTTCTCCCCACCCTACCCCTGGACAGTTACCTAGGGTCAGAACTCAATGTTCATTACATATTTTCCGTGTCTCTCTGTTTTAACACAATCTACAAAGTTGAATTTAAACAACAATCTATATACCTAAATCTGACTTATTATGAACAGAAAAAGGCGTTGAAGTTATGGAGTTCTCAATGCGTTCAGTTTAATGTTCAAGACAACGTGGCTCAGTGATAGCTCATTTAAACAAAATCTTTAATCTTTAGAACTTCTGGAACCGAAGAGCCAGTATCAGGATTAGAATAGATTTTAATATAAATATTCTCAACGATCTAGGATTTGACTCCAATAAGGACATGGTGGCCTTAGTGGTTAGAGCGTCCGCCTCTGAAATGGGAAGTTGCATGTTCTAACACCGGCCGAGTCATTCCGAATACTTATCAGCTGCCTCGCTATGGCTCAGTATTAAGCGGTTAGTGTTAGGACTGGTCGGCCTGGTGTCAGGATAATATGACTCGGTGGGACATGATGCAATACGACTGAGATTGTTAAAGTTACGTTAAAAATCCCCAAACACACGAATACAAGTCTTAGTTTTTGACCCCACTGACCACTTTCACTCACGCCCCAGTGTCGGCCGTGAACAATAAGCCTGGTATATCTCAAGCCATTTTAGAACCGTGCCAAATATTTACAATTAAAAGCATAATCAACAAACAAGAAAGAACATTTAATGTATTTTTAACCTTTAACATTGCATTGGAACCCGTGTAGGACCCTGTAGTTGCCAATAAACCGTGCAGCTTATCTTCACCTTATAGAGAAGCCACATTCTAAATGATCGTTGTTTCACGAAGGATAATAGTTGTTTTTTTACGTTCGTAAATAATATGACATCTGTGTAAGAACGGAGTGATGATGAAACTAATATACCCGCTTTTTTTACGATAAACTCATCTAGAAAGCCTCTAAACATACGTGTTCTTTCTATCTCTAAAACACAAACGTTTGGATAAATCGGCCGTTCTTAATAAATGCTAGCAAATAATATCAGGTATGTATAATTACAAGGTGCTTGTTTATGAACCTTTATGCAAATATTGAACCAAATTCAATTTCATCTTTTTAAATGAATATAGCATATACAGACCTGACTAGGGTGACTACATTAAAGTAACCACCAACCCATTTTAACGATGTCCTATCAGAACTCAAGCAATAGTATGTCTGACTTTTAAATGCCATGAATCAATTAATAAACATGTTACATAATTAGATTTTTCTTTGGTCTGTTCTGGTACTTTACGGCACAGAAACACAAGTATACATAACTAGAGTTTGGTTTGAGCTGGTTGGATGCTTTACGACACAGAATACAATTCTACAAAATTATATTTTGGTTCGGTCTGGATGGATGCTTTACGGCACATAAATACGAGTATACACAATTAGATTTTGGTTTGGTCTGGTTTGGTGCTTTACGGCACAAAACACAAACATACACAATTATATTTGGGTTTGGTCTGGTTGGATATTTTACGGCAAACTAACACAAATATACAGAATTAGACAAGGCGAAGGAAAGAAAAGAAAAAAGAAAACCCAAGTAACGATCTCTCGTCTATGATATATCAGACTGTTAATTTCTTTTTTCTAAATTAATAAAGATTTACAAAAACATGCAAACATTAAAGTGCTAATTGATTTTGTCGTATCGTATCTTATTACGGGGTTCAGGTGACATCGAAGCGACTTATTCTTTCACATATGAACAAATTAGATTCGTGATAACTTGTCATATAAAATTTCTCAAAAGAGCATTTCCAAACATGTTATCACGTAAGGAACAAATATCAACACCTACACAATGTATTTGATTGCCTTCAAGATATTTATTCTTGAAATGAGATACCGGTCAATAAGCACGTTCTTTCAATAACTGCCTATTCACAATGATGACAGATAAAGGCACATGTCTTTAATACGAATGGAATCATTCAATCATAACCAACCGCTTGAAGAAATAATTCCAATTTTTCCTTCCTAGCTGGCGTAAACATGATCTGGACATAAAATAGTACACATATTATTTTTGGTTTTTAATTTTAAAATCAAGATTTATCATACATCCAAATTGTAATCTGGATAAGAGATTGATTCCGTCAAATATGCTGTCCGTGCATTTATCAATATAAAAAATTAGAATGTACACGAGCAGTAGTGATGGTAATTGGACAGAGTCGAGTTTAATTCTGTAAATTCGGTATCATATTTCGGAGTACAAGAAAATTATACAGGTTTACTCTGTGGAATAATTGTTCTATTCTTGCTGACTTTTCTATCTCATTTCTTGTTCAAGGAACAATGATAACGCGTATACTCGAGAACAAAAGAACTGGTTTTGTTCTGTATCTCGTTCGGACAACATTGCATCTAAATGGAATTGGTATTCATGCGGTGCATGTGCAACATCAAGACATTTTCTTTAGATTTTACAAAATATGCTACCATTAGAAACACAACAATATCAATTATGAATCATCTTATAGATATAACTTCGATGTCTATCGGTAATCCCTTAAAATAGTTGGATATGAAGAGCTTTTCAAGGCTCTATAAAATACACGATTGCAAGTAATACATTGGCTTTAAATTATTATTTGTATCTTCACACTCTTGACTATAAAGCTCCATTATATGATAACTACAAACGTTAAAAAAGAAAAGAAAAATGGAAACGCACAAAAAGATACCCACATAGAATTGTGCCAATATGAGGGACACAAAATATGATATGTGTTCCTGAATTGAATAAAAAGTGTTAGCTGGGAACGAAAGAAATTTTTTATTTAAGGACATATAGAACCGAACAAACTTCAAACAACAACTTATTGCTTTCTACCTATATCAAACAACCTGATTATTTTTAATCACTTTACCATTTTGCTGCATCCCGGTTTAGGAATCCTACCACCGATTCCAAAGATCCATATTCAAGGCAGCCACTCATTCTGTCCCTCGTGGTAGTCGTCCAATCTATACACCCTGTTTGGATGAAGAATGTCAGTGTCTTCTCAAGGTGTATGAAGCATCCGGAGACCCAGACATATCAGATCACCTGGTCGAATCCCTGGACACTGCCAGACTCAGTCTTGGGGGGGGGGAGGGCTACATAATCACTCAACTTTACGCTCTCCAGCCGTAAATGCTGGATTTTGATTCGAAGACTTGGCAACGCTCACCCTGTTGTCAAGCCAAATGCTGTCGCTAGCCACTTATTATAAATGGCAAAAAAACACCTCTGTAGAAACAGCATCGAAGGCAGTATTGTCGAGATGAGTGGCGACAATACTGCCGTAAGATGCCAGATGAAGTAGAACGAAATACTCCTAAGGCATTTACAGCAACAGAACTTCAAATGGTGCTATGCAGCATCAAATCAGGCAAGGCAGCACGATATGAAAACATCCTGCCTGAGTTTCTGAAGCATCTTGGCCTAAAGGCAATGGAATGGTTCGCCATTGTTTGCACCCGGGTTGTTAGGGAAAAGTGCATGCCGCATTTGTAGCGCCTGGCAAAGATTATTGCGATCCCAAAGCCTGATGAAAGATACAGACAATCCGGGCGTTATCGGTCGATCTCCTTGCTTTTAGTCTGTTTTAAGGTTCTGGAGCGCATGCTTCTCCAAAGAATTGTTCCAGACTTGGAGAATATCATACCTGTTGCGCTGGCAGGCTTCTTGCATTGTCGTAGCACTTGTGATCAAGTCCTTACCCTGATTATGTTTGTTGAAAATGGTTTTCAGAGGCACCTTAAAACTGAAGTTGGTTTCCTTGATCTAACAGCGGCATATGACAGGGTCTGGCATGCACGGCTGTTGTTGAACATTTCCAGAGTATTGCTGCTCTGGATAGTATAGACTATCGAACCGTTCCTTCGCGTCAGGAGCTTCAGGATACACATCGGAGAGAGCTGTAGCTCGTGGAGGAGTCAGACTAACGGATTTCCACTGTCACGAAACTGTGTATGATTTATATCAGCATGTATATGTGATCAAAAATGTACTCGGGTTTCGTTTCCGCGTACAGCGTCACCCGAGGGGGGTGGGTTATTTCTTTCGGCTCTAGTTATTTCGAAATACTGAGCGCGACTCAACGCATGCTGCATGCGCAAATTGCCTGCAGTGAACACCTAAGTACCTAGATGCGCATATCTGTCACAGCTAGTATACATATAGAGCAACTTCTCTATAAACAAATTAAATTACGACGAGTCTTGTCAGAAAGCTTACCTCTTTGCGGGAGCAAATCTTCAGCTGTAGAGCTGCCTTATTTATGGTTTGGTGATGTGGAGTCGCAGAACTCTGTGTACTTTCTTGTGACGTGTACGCTGTGTCTGGTGACGTTGGTTCGCAAGAGTGTACTTGTGTTCTCAATGCGAGGGACCATGGCTTCGCGACCATCGGGTCTGTGTTGAACGTGAGGGCTCTCGAGTGATCATTGACTAGAGCGAGTGGAACCGGAGATACATCTTGGACGTCAAATGTGCGCCACGATAGTTATATATATATATATTACTTGTTCCATGTCATTGTTATTTCCACTATTGCTATCTGCTATCTGAGCAAAATTACATGCATTCCCTTTTCAGTATCGTTATATAAGCGATAGATTCAAAAGTACATGCATTCCCATTTCAACATCGTTATATGAGCGATAGATTCATAATTTCGTGCATTCCCATTGCAATATCGTTATGAGCGATAGATTCATAATTTCGTGCATTCCCATTCCAATATCGTTATGAGCGATAGATTCAGAAATTCGTATATATCCCTATATCCCTTGGTGTTTAATACGACCTTGTTTATATTGGGGTGTAGATCATATGCTTTTATTTGGTGATCGGTGATAGGACAAAATTCACATTTGTTTAAAATTCCATTCGTTAAATTCATGTTTGAGTTTTCTCGTTGAATTACTTGTTGTTGATAGTTCCATGTTAGGAACTTTATAATTTTCCTTATCGTTTTGTTTATAATGGTGTCAGATTTGTTAATATTTAATTTGCATTTATAAATAAACATCTTATTAATGCAGTTGCTTTGGGTGTCACTAATCTAGTCCCAACCCGGCTTCATCTTGTGACACCCACAAGGGTCTGTTCTTTCGCAAAGTTTGTTCAATGTCTATATCAATCACTTACCTGTAATAAGGTCGCGCAAGTTCATGTATGCAGATGACATTGCTTTCTGGACCCAAAGTCGCTCATTTACTAAGCTTGAAGAGATACTGAACAAGGACTTGGTGGATATGACGGACTTCTTCAAAAAATGGCGTCTACAGCCAAGCACAACAAAGACCGTCTGCAGCGTCTTCCACTTTAAAAAATCCAAATGCGAACCCTGAACTTTGCATCCCCCTTAATTGGCAGCAAATAAAACACTACCTGACACCAGCATACATTGGTGTGACTCTGGACAAATCATTTACATTCTACAACCACCTGAAGGAAACTGCATCAAAATTGAGCCCTGAAAACAACCTACTCCACAAACTGGATAGCTCAACCTGGGGCGCCAGTGCTCAGATACTCAAGATATCAGCACTGACCCTGTTATTCGACAGCCGAGTACTGTGCTCCTGTCTGGGCTCGATCATACCACACCAAGTTAATTGATGTCCAGCTCAAGACAACAATGCGAATGATATTTGAAACACTACTTTCTTCTCCATTATCGTAGCTGCCGGTACTCAGCAACACTCCTTCTCCACATCCGCGTCGCCGGGAAGCAACCACAAAGGTGCTGGCTAAGGTCTATGTCATTGTGAAACTTCTTCTGTACATTGACATTACCACACATCCAGCGGTCAGCTCGACTTGACGCCCAGTCTGGTTAGGTTCGTTGCTGGAAGATGTGACAGCTATTTCGGCATGGAGTGTCGAGTGGTCTTCAACAGATGTAAACTACTCTCTCGTAGTTGAGTCATCTGTCTGCCGTCCTGGCTTCAACCTTCCACGTCATCTGTGGATCACGGTGAACCGCTTTCGGACAGGACAGGGTCGTTATGCAGTCAACATTGTCCGATGGGGCCAGGCCATTGCTGCCGTTGAGTTCTACAGACCATGTCACACATTGTGAACACCTGTTCACTGACAAAGTTCCCTGGTGGATTGCAGACTCTGCACTTTGCTGATGATGACGCTGTTAAATGGCTGAGCACGCACTGCATACGATAATATTAAAGAACCTCACACAATTTGGCCAAGAAATCTGAGACGAAATAAGCGTCAAAGAATAAAAGAATACTGCAAATAAATGACCGGAAAACGGGAGTGTTCAGATTATACCTGCCGAACTTAGAAAACTTAAGGCTGCTTTGAAGCAAAACATGCGTTTGCCAAAGAAAACTCTTCTTCCAGCTTGCAAATTGCTATTCGAAAGGTTCCTTAGAAGAACGTAGGCACTTACTGAATTCACCCCTCAGCTTAAGACTTCAAGTTCCATTAGATTTGTAATGACATTTTCTTCCTTTGAACCTATTCGAAAGAGCTAAAAGAGTTTCTTAACTGGATGAATGGCCACCGTTCATCAATTAAAATTAAAACTAAAATTATCAATTAAACTGTTGACTTTTTAGATGTAACAACATACAATAGAGACATCTTCTCCAAGGATACAATCTAGATGTACGTGTATTTTTCAAAGAATCTGACACTCATTATTACAACACAAAATACATTTCATCCACGACATATGTTCAGGAGCATTGTTAAATCCCAGATAGTAATATTCGATCGGATTTGTAACAATGAATACAACTTTCATGACGCTGGTCAATTGCTTTTTGTAGGACTACGAAAAAGAGGATACAAAATCAGGGAACAAAGGAAAATGAAATCTGATATTCGCAACAAAACACAATAAATAATTCCGGTCATTATTCATTTCAACAGGCGCCAAGCTTCTGCATCAAATATGCTATACAAATAGTTGGCGATTTGTAACAAAATTTCCTGAAGCATTTAGAACATGCACTTTGTCTGCAGTTAACAAACGAAACAAGAACCTAAAAGACATTTTAGTGAGATCCAATCTACCGGGTATAAAATGTCCTTGTTATTTTAAGTGTGAACTTCATGGTTGCAAGATCTGTGGTTTTATAATAAATTTTGCGATTTTTTAATAAATTCAGTCATATTTAAAAACACGGAAACAAATATAAATTTTAAGACTAAACAACATATATCATGTGATATATCAAATAGGATTCATTGTTGCATTATTTAAATTGTAAAAAGACGTTAGTACGGGAAACTGAAATAAATTTACACATTGGGATGGAGAGACACTTCTAAAGACATACAACTGCAAAGACAGTTACAACATATGGTAGTAACGATCATTTGAAAGAGATTAGCATTGAGTACAGCGTATGCTGGCCAAAAGTGCATAGACATAAAGGAGAACATTTCTGTGTGAATGGTTGACAGCTAAAATTTATGTTGAAAAATCACCTACAGTGAAGCTTCGATAGCAATATTGTGCGTTTTTTATTTGTTAGTTTTTATTGTTTTTCTTAAGCCTGATAAATTATATTTAGAAAAAAGCCCACTGTGCAGGACCATTCCAACAGATAAATTTCGTTCTCTCTCTCTCTCTCTCTCTCTCTCTCTCCACTAACACAAATTGTATGAGCTATCGGTGTTATGTTGTCACCCAGTCTCCACATTCTACATTTAGTAAATACGTTAGGCGACACGTCATTACCCAGTCGCCACATCCAACACACTTTGTAGGAACTCGCGATGATTCGATGATCTGTTGTTACGCAGACTCCATTTGCCATAAACCTTGTATGAACTTTCGGAGATTGTCGTTACCCAGGCACCACCTTAAACACACCTTGTATGTACTCTCGAAGATGTGTTACCCAGTCTCCTTATCCAACATTCTTGTTCCAATATATCCAATGTGATTATCTCCATCTACATGTTGAAACTTAATCACAAACAACATTTACATTTATTTTTTCAAAGACTATTTTCAATTGAAACGTATGTATCCTACATAAAATCACAGACGACTACAGCTTTACTGTGCTAATTAGAGTTGCTTAAAATAGTTTTTGTCGTAAACTTTCAATCCTCAAAGGAAATAATAAATCAAGCAAGTTTTCATTGCTTCGCACTTTTTTTCTCTTGATATTTTAAGGCATACATATATATAATGTCATTATCTTATTAATTTTCTGCTAAAAGTGTGAATGTGATAAAATAAGTTGATTTTCCAAAATGTTTTCGACCTCCATTTTTAAAATATGAAGTCAGAACATTTTTCGTCATCTTTTAGATTTTTTTTTAAAAAGTCGAATTGACAGATATAATAGACAATCATAAAATTGTACCATATCAAGGACCGGCCAGAAAATATTCTACCATATTTTTATTTCGTGAAATCATACTATATCAACTGCTATGCGTGGGGAATACAATAAAATCACACAGTAAATTAACTGCGTTGCAGAAAGATATTTCAAATCTAATATAGCGCGATATCAAAAGAAACTCAAGTCTCTAAATATTTTATCAGTACACCCAACCTTAAGTATAACCTTAACTCTAGACTAGAAGTAACGACACAGTTATAGGCTTGAATGGCTTTTATTTCAAAAGATGAGAAAAGTAAATAGAATGTCGTACAAGATTTACACTGTGCACAAGGAGTTGAAAAATTAGGCAAAACCGCAAGCAAATACGTCAAAAACTGTAAAAACTGTATGGGATGCCATTGAGCTCAGTATGTTATGAAATGGAGCAACTTGGAAGATATACCTTAGATTATCCGCTTTGCCGTCCAGATTCTTTGGAAAATTCCATTTGCACGTTCCTGAATAAATAATTATAGTCCATTATGCTAAAAAAAGGTTTAGATTCGAAACTTCTAGGGCTCTGACAGTGAAAGAGAGTGGAATCACTGTAGGGGGAAAACAGGAGAATCTGGAGGCGATATCAGACATGTCTGCGAGCGAAAATTCTTTATAGTCATCTATGTGGCCTATATATATATATATATATATATATATATATATATATATATATATATATATATATATATATATATATATATGGTCTCATTCGCATTTTCATATTGTAACCCATAATAATGATGAACAATAATTGAATTATAGCGACTCATGGAAGAATAATTCACTTAAATATAGTGACTCATGAAACAACAATTCAGTGGACTGAAGTCTAATTGTTGTTTCAAAGAATAGTGATATACTCTATAAAAGCATAATGCGAATGAATAATTGATGCAACATCCTATTATCGGTTAGCGGCTGTGTCTCATCTCTGTTGATTATTCCTCAAGTCTATGTTATACGGGCTGGGTATTAACTGTCTGATAAATACGAAGACCAATTCCAATTTAATCATATTTACGTGCCAATTGATTAGCAAAAAAAAAAAAGATTCTTTGTTTCCACTTTAATTCAAATGACATATCTTCTGTTAAAAATGTAAATGCTTTCATATCACTTAATTAGAATATCCAAATAAGGCTGTTCAAAACTATTCAATCATTCAAATCAATTTAGAAGCTAATAAGGCTAGAATGTACCTAATTGTCAAATATTTGTATTGATATGTCGACCACGCCGTTGAAAATATATATCAGCGTTGTAGTAAGGGTAAATGGGGCCCGGGGCAACCATAACGGCTCAGCCAATGATTTTCCTGCAATTTGATTTTTATCAGCTGTTTTGGGCCTCAAGACCTCGGGCGCCAGGAATATTAACAAATTTCCATTACAGTATATGTACCAATATACTACGCATGACTTAGCTTACTATGATATATTAGAAACAACGTATAGATAAAAAATAATTAATGAAAATAATTCAGTCATATGATCGAAACGCGAGAAAAACACAGGTATATGGATAACAATCATACGGTGATTATTTTCATAACACACACAAGTGGTAAAAGAGCAACTGAAAGTCGCAATGACTTTGGAACGTAAAAGAGGTATGATTCATGAGCTATTAACATTTGAATCCAGATTAGGTAATTTGTACAACGTTTCATTCATACAATTTGGAACTGATTATTGACAGTGACATTGTAAATTTCCATAGGTCAGAACATAAACCCGTTGTGGTAATTTTTAATGTCCTTTGTCACTGTTGAAAATTGGGCTTATACCAGAAATAACATTAAAATGAAACTCTGTCAATTTGGGCTAAACCAGACTATAAATTAAAATGACACTATGTCAATTAGGGCTACACCAGACTCAAAATTAAAATGAAACTCTGTCATTTTCGAGTGAATATGTATAAGAAGCATGTTAAAAAAACCCACAAAAACGTGACACTTAGAATCTACATTTATGCCCACCGATCCGTACTTAGTCCGTTCTTCCGTCACACTTTTGTTTCAGCTGTTTCAACATGAAACCTCGCAAGTTTAACGCTTACAACTTGGTATATACTCTAACATTATTGTCAAAATGGATGTCGCGTAAATCACAGATGGTCATACTTTTAAGTCAAGCTTACGGCTCAATTTTTTCAGTTTTTTCATCACCGCTCCGGTGACCTAAGTGGTTAGAGCGTCCGACTCGGATACTGGAGGTCGCGGGTTCGAAACCCCATCCGAATCATACCAAAGACTTATATAAATTGTACAGCTGCCTCGCTAGGATCTCAACTTTAAGATGCTAGTGTTAGGACTGGTCGACCTGGAGTCAGGATAATGTGACTGGGTGGGACATGATGCTACATGTTTGCAGTATGATGCCGCAGTGCTAGACATCACTATAAACTGTCACACTACAGACATCGTAGTGATATGACTGAAACTGTTTAAAAAAGTTACGTTAAAAATTCAAATCACACACGCACACACACACACACACACACACACACACACACACACACACGTTATTCATGACACTTTCCATTCAACTCTATAACATTAGAAATCTTTGGGATTACGAGATAAAACGTATATACATATACATTATCGTTTGAAAGTGTTCTGCAAACCACAATGGGGTCATATCTTCAAGGTCAAACTGTCAGGCTAATAGTTTTTATTTTTCGTCACACTCTCCATTCCGGTCTGTGAAAGTTGGTGTGGTTAGATATAATCAGTTGAAGGTGTAGTGGATGCTTCATTCTTTTCATCGCTATGTTATTAGTCATTACCAGGTGTTTGCATACCACACTAGGGGGTTCTATCGTCTAGGTCAAGGTCATGGATCAAGTTTTGAACTCTTATTCATATTTTCCTTTACATTCTATAAAAATAGAGTCGTTTGAGATTAAGGGATGATGCAATCTATATTTGTTATGTAACATGTCCTGGAGGCTATCTTTAAGATCAAAATTAGGTTTTAGTAGCATTGTATAATCCGCTCAATAAACTATCAGCTGTTTAAAACGAATGAATGAAATTTGGTATACATGTATACTGTTGCTTTAAGATGTGTTAAATTCTGCATGTGTAGTCCTGCCCTTAATGTCACAAGCAGATGCATATATTTAATGATTGTGTTTTTTTTTATTGCTTTATATCTTAAAAGCTCTTTGAGGTTCAGGGATGAACCCATAGTACACTCTTGTTTGCATCTGAATACGTCACATGTAACGCGTTTAAATTTCTTTTTCAAGGGCAAGGGTACATGTCCATTTACTACCCTTTCTGCACTTTTACTGTAGTCCCCACTACGTTAGGGACATTAACTCTGCCTACTTTCTTTATCCGCCTATTAACTCTTCTGCTATATCGCAAGGGAAAGATACATATTTAATTAAATTGCACACTATTACAGCAGGGAGTCTTGTGTTGTTTTAATTCCATTGTTTCCTCTGCTCCCAAAGACCTCACGACAACAGTCGTTGCCAACTGAAGGGTTCTTAAAAGCGCAAATACTACAAATAATGTTTCTCTAATCAGGTAATGACAATGCATCATAAAACTTTAATTGTATATTTGCATAGTTATGCTTGTATGACTCATCGGTAAGACTTTCGAAGCCGGAATATCGCTACTCTAGTGTCATTCGCCTCAAAAATCATCTCGGCAAATACCTAATAGAAAGAATTATTCCTGTCTCCAATTCCTAAACACATATAACGAAAATTACCCATCTTAAGAAATAGGTAGGGTCTATTTTAAGAAACTAATTCATGCTTTTATAAAGTCTCGTGTATATTGTACATTATGACGTCTGCTCATAGAAATTGGTTATTACTCGGTTTGAGTAACACTCTCCCCCTCAAACACCAGTTGCCATAACCAACGAAAATCACTAAAATGTAAGAAAGCTATAAGTTGAGGCGTAAATACCAATAGCACATTCCCCGGTTTTTTAACATACGTGCGATGGCCTCTCATATTAGGCGGAAAGCCAAACAATAATAAAGAAATAAAAATCATACTAAAATGAGCACTGAATTTACATCTTCCTCGTGGCATGTTTGACGATGTTGATATATAGAGGCAGTATAGGTCACGTTGTTTACAGGTCCAAATATTTTAAAGGTCAATTAAAATGTCCAAAGTAGATCCATCATTTTATACAAGACGTATCGTAAAAAGTATAATTTGTTCCACTGCGGTCTAATTTTTCAGTATGTTCTGCGATGACACAGAGTGCGTGTTACAATACATATATCAGATTTTTAATTGGACATGCCAGGCATTATAGTGTGAGAGGCATTTGTAATCACTATTAGTCATGGGATAAATTAGTAGACACATGTTGATTAATACTCGTTATAATGCATCATAATTTTTCATTAATGGCACAACGTTATTTTTTATATATAATATTCTTATCATCACATATTCGGTACACTTTGCCTATAGTGTGTACAGTTTCATATTTTTTATATTTTAACATATGAACATATCACTTTATGTGATTCTGATTGCTCCAGATAAGCCCATGAATTATTGTGCAGTATTCTCTGGGGCCTCGAATCGCCGAGTGGTCTAAAGCGCTCTCCGTCACGGATCACTGCCATCTCACCTCTGTCTGCGTGGGTTCGAGTCTCGGGCTCGGCCAATGTGGATATGTGAGAAAGCTTGCCGGTAGCTTCTCGTGGGTCGGTGGTTCTTTCCGGGGTTTTCCCGAGTTCTTCCTCCACCATTAAAACTGGCCGCCATGTATAGCCTATCTTGTGCTGAAAAATGGCGTTAAACCCTATAACAACAACAACAACAAGCAGCATTCTCTTAGCTGATTGACTGCCATTGCTGGAAAACATTTTTGATCCCGCCTTCTGAAATATTTTGCTTTCAAGGAACATTTTGGCGGCCATTTTTCAATTCGACTCGCGAAAAGAAATTGAGGAACAATTATCTCGGCTGTCTGAATACGGACAATTTACCCCCACAGGGGGGTGTTATGTCATGTATTACAATAAATTTACCCCCACAGGGGGGTCTTATGTCATGCATTACAATAAATTTACCCCCACAGGAGGGTGTTATGTCATGTATTACAATAAATTTACCCCCACAGGGGAGTGTTATGTCATGTATTACAATAAATTTACCCCCACATGGGAGTGTTATGTCATGTATTACAATAAATTTACCCCACAGGGGTGTGTTATGTCATGTACTACAATAAATTTACCCCCACAGGGGTGTGTTATGTCATGTATTACAATAAATTTACCCCCACAGGGGTGTGTTATGTCATGTACTACAATAAATGTACCCCCACAGGGGGGTGTTATGTCATGTATTACAATATCATCGTACGAAAAATGGCGTAAAAGTCAAAGACAAGGAGAAGTAAAACTAAGAGAATTGCTCCGTTCATAGAGGGAGTGTAGGTTGGAGTTGGAGGGTGGGGGCGGTAAACCTGTAGCATGGAATCCACCCTATATACAAGGGTGGCTTAAATGTTAACGTACAGAAATAAATAAACTCACTAATGTTCACAGAAGAACGTGAACATAAACCGGTCTCCAAACTGACAGAAGTTTATCCAACACTGCATATTTACGCGGTAAATATGTGATGCAATTTCCACTCAAAATGAAAATTGTTTACATATTCTCTAGTCTGCTGTTCCAAGTCAAGTACTGCAAATATCCGGTCACAAGTACATTACAATAAATATGGGAATATATGCATTCAGTAAACTTTCTTTCACATGAATATTGCAACAATATAATGTTGAGTCGTGAAAGCGACATGTTAGGTTGCGTTAACATGGATCGTCTACTGTACTCTAACGGGCTACTGCATCAAACAATGCGACATCACGGGCATTGAACAGTCTGTGTTGAAAAATGATTTTGGCTGTGTTCTGTTGATTAGGAAGGACATTTTTTCTTTGACAAGAAGGTGCAACGTCTGT
The DNA here is from genome assembly GCA_028554795.2 of Sinohyriopsis cumingii. Lineage (NCBI taxonomy): Eukaryota > Metazoa > Mollusca > Bivalvia > Unionida > Unionidae > Sinohyriopsis > Sinohyriopsis cumingii. The sequence continues at coordinate 39,308,023 of CM068835.1, read as the reverse complement.
CAGAATGAAAGAAAGTATTCGTCCTTCTTTCTATCTAAATAATTTCCAATAAAATAAAAACCATGCGATAAAAGGAGTTTCAAATAGGTAATGATTTAATATTAAATGTATGAAACTCGTTGAATAAATTCAGTAATAATCATTACCCATTTGAGATTCTCTATATGTAGCATGGTCTTTATTCATATCGCATGTAATGACGTCATCGACTTGTAAGTGACATCATAATGTTAGGCTCATAGCAGCATGCTATTACAATTGGATTTATACAATTATCAACCTCTATCTTTATCCTTCAAACAATGTAATAAAACAATTTCAGATCTTCTTTTAGACGAACGTGTCTACACTATTAACTGAGCGTTGCAAAACGTTAGGCCCTAGGTCATGTGGTGCAGTATGCCAGAGCTTCAAGCATCGGCCAATTTGATGATTAATTTGTCATAGGACTTCATATTCTCCTTGAGAAAAGGTTTATATTTGTATCACACCACACAGTGGGTTATTTTCCTCTACGCAAATTTGTCCAAAAGGAGTGGTTTTCAATCTTGGCGATTTATATTTTGACAATTGCAGATATAGGGATGCTTTTATTTGAACAGCTAGCAAGAATATTTTATAACTTTTGTTAATGACATGTCCGACTTCGTACACAGTTGAAAAAACTAAAACGGCCAGTCCTTCTAATTGCAACGTCTTTAACGGTTTGAAATATATTGCCAACATCATTCTTTAGTAACTCGTAGTCCACGATATGAATACATTTTAGCCTGTTAGTTGGTTCGAAAAAGGTCATGACCTTTCGGGCGTTATTTGCTGGGTGATTGGGCCACTTACAGCGTATAGTCGTATACCAATACAGAAGAAGACGATTCTCATTACTGTGTTTATTTTTCTATAAGTCATTTTGTTTGTATTTTGAAACTTATTATCATTCAGTGTATTAAAATTGTTTTGGATTTCTGGTACGTAGCTATTTATTGAGCAGGGGATTCGGTGTCATGAAATTAAAAACCACGCCAACATTGCCTCAACTAATTGTAGCCAAACTAAGATATAATAATAATAATAATAATAATAATAATAATGAGGACTTTGTATAGCGCCTAATCTTTAGACGCTCTAAGCGCTTTACAACATTAGACAACACCTATAACATAAAAAACTTATATAATGATATGATTAAAACAAACAAACACCATGAAATTAGAAAAAAGAAAACATGCTGAGAATATTTAAGGTAGGAAACATTATTAGGTATTTTAGTTTGTTCTTGCAGTCAAAATAAGTGAGTTTTAAGAGCACTCTTGAATAGGATCACTGTGCCTTTGTGTCTAAGTTCAGTGGGTAATTCATTCCACGTTGCTGGGCCGTGGTATGCAAAAGAACGTTGCCGATATGATTTTGTTTTGATAGTGGGAATAATGAGTATACGATTGTCAGAAGAGGAGCGTAGGTATCTTGCTGGTGTGTACACATGGGTGAGGTCTGATAGGCATGTTGGACTGGAGTTCGTCAGTGAAACGTAGCACAGAGAACAAATTTTGTATTTGATTCTGGATCGAATGGATAGCCAGTGTAGGGTACAGAGCAGCGGGGAGGTGTGCTCTAATCGTCGTACTCTAAGTATCATCCGATCAGCTGTGTTATGAACTTTTTGAAGTTTATGGAGTAGATATTGAGATGAACCAGACATAATTGAGTTACAATAGTTCAATCTTGAAAGTACTAATCAACACACAAGTGTTTTAGTGGCATCAACTAAAAGATATTTGCGAATGGAGCTGATGCGTCGCAGTTCAAGATATGCAGCCTTGCATATGTTCATGACATGTTGGTGCAATGTGAGAGTACTGTCCAGAGTAACACCTAGGTTTCGTACTGACTGTGTGAATTTAATGTTGGTGTTGCTGATATTTATTGTTTGAGGTAAAGGATGTGAATGAGAAAGTCTTTGTGTTGTGATCGAATGGCCTCAGTTTTATCATCATTCTTCTGCAGCTTGTTACATGTCATCCATGATTTCACATCAGAAATGCACCTCTCTACACTTTGGATGGTAGCATCAACTTCAGTTGGGTGGCTAGATTTGTGTATTTGAGTGTCATCAGCGTACAATTGGTGAGACACATAACGGAGATTAAAGTATGATTCTCGCTAAGCGAAATGGAGGACTGTCCTGTTGCGTTTTTAAGTTTGATGAAACTATACAAAATATTGGCCATATGAAAAAGGGTTTAAGACACCCTAAATGGACAAAGTTTTAAGATTTAAAAATGAGATCTCATTTAATAGAATTTCTCTGCCACTAAAAACCAGCAGTATGGGATGTGAAATTCTTCAAACACAGTACGGAAACTATTCACAGCTACCACCATATTTAATCTTAATGTAGGAAATAGACGCATCCATTATTCAATTAAACATAAAAAATGCACTGCCTGTGTAAGAAAGGTCTTACAAAATAAGAAAGAAACGACACAAAGAAAAATTTAAGAATAAAAGCATTATTATACCTAAAAACGAGTTGTCGTTTGGGAGTTAAATGGACAGTAAGACGTTTCAGATGAAGAATACTACGTGACGCTTAAAATTTAAAATTCCTTACCCAAAATAAGGATGAAGACGTCAGAAATGGATAAATTGAAGATGTAGCAGTTTGTTGTCGTCTGCATGTAATGATTTCGCGCGATTACGGTGCACGTGCAAATATTTCCCACAATTCCGGAGACAAATATCAATCCATATACAATAGTCAGAAAAGCCATAAGGACCATCTCTCTGTGCTTTGGTCCCATTTCTTGAATTAGGTAGGTATCAATGTTCTCATCAAACGTTGCGTTTCTTGCTATGCTTAGTCCTGTCAAATTTTCGTAAAAGTTAATCACATTCACCGACTGATGCTCAGACATATTTGCATGAAGAAATTAATGATACAAGTAAAAGTTCCTTATTATCAAAGTAGTAACGGGTGATAGAATTTCTAAAAATAATTCGTGTTCCGGTTCTTAACAAGGTGTTTCTTTCTATCCCATTCATTAATCCACATGATATACAATTTTCACTAGTAAAGAATATATCCAACAGTGACGTCTCTCCCTCTCTCTCAGATGATGTAGTGCCGAATTCCTACAGAAGTAAATAATAACAAATACACAAAAAACCACATAGATCAAGCGAGGCAAGTATCTTCAGTACATTCAATCCGCTCGCTAAATAATAAATCTTAGACAAAAGAGGATCCCAAATTAGAAAGCGTGGTCATCACCGGCACCAAATGATAAACTTGATCGGTCTTGATATATATCTTTTATCTAATCCGATACAATATAATGCACCCAAGACTGTTTTCTTGCTTCCAGAGTGAGATGGCACAACACAGTGTCAATCAATTAACAGCTAGTCTATAGTTACTGAACGCTCTTATTGATCAATGCGTAAGAATTCAACAAGACTCGTGACTTCAAAATAATTTGCGTAGGCCTAAGATTGGACTACGTGTGCAGACTTCTTCATGGCTTGACTTAGTTAACACTTTCAAAGTAAATATGTATATTTATTTATAAACAAAACAATATATACTTAAACGGACATCTCATTCTTCAGCCCCCGTTGACTTCTATAGTGCTTAATTTAATTTCTTGGACACATCCTCCTTCATGTGATGACCCGCATATTTTGGTATTAGAGCAGTAGTTCGTTTCTACACATTCTTCAAGATAGTTTTTGTTTTCTATCCAACCACGGCAAAAATCGCGAGCTCCTGTAATGTACAGTGATCAATGCTTAATGATTCAGTTGAGCGAATTGGTAAAATCGACTTTCATAAAAAAAACACATTTTCAATGCAGACAGACTTTATATGGCACTTCTGACTTAAAACTAGTTTACCAGATTAAAGTAATCCAATAAAATTCGTTTTGAAGATGCTATCGAAAAGTCTTGATCATACATTAGTGCCGGATTAAAAGGAAGAGTTGTCCCAGCGACCGTGAAATATATTGTCCTATATCAGCTGTGCTTTGCTCTTGCATTTAGTTGCCACAAGTTATTACTGTGTTAGAGCTAAATTCACGTAAAAACTATTTTCCTTGCTTCACATTCTTTGCAATCGGTAAAGGAACTATGTCATTCGAGTCGCAAAATCAAAAGCATAAAAGCGACTATTAGTAATTTACCTTTGTTAAGATTTGAGGTAATACTCAATGATCAGTTTCCACCAAAATTTCGTACGGTGACCTTCAAGGTAGAGAAAATGCATCCTTTCCTGGACAAGTAAGAAAAGTGTGCCTACATGTTTATTTTCAAATCCGAGGTCTCTACTGCTATTTCTGACAAAATGGCGTATAGACAGCCTGGACTATATGAAACCAACGCTTATAAAAAAAAAATAGCTTACTTTCGTAATCACGTTACACGTGTCTTAATCTTGGAAGGTTTTTAATGCTTTTTTACTGTAAATTCAAGAGCAGTATAACGCATATATGTTATTTTAGTTGTTTGCAATGCATCTTCGTTGAGTTAGTGATTTGACAATAGGAAACCGGGATGAAACTTCCTTAACGATGGTTCTGCTAACGTCATGGATATATTTACCGAATACAAAAGCCTACTGAATTTTTTTATACAAGTTAATATCTATGCCACCTCGATGCACGGCACTCAGAACTCTTTATCCTTTGATCGTGCATACTTGTTATCGTTTAGCGTCTATTTTTATAAGAAGGAAATCACTGGAAAATTGACAACAGTGTCTCGCAGTTGAATGCTCGAATTTGTGAAACGTGATAATATGTTTTATTTAATACTCACATAAAATGATACATGTAACCGTTTAACTTGCAAATCGAATATGTGGTCTGAGGGCAGCAAGCTGAAATTGACCGAGATATCTCGAATCAATAATCAATGTATAAGTTGTATAAAAGGGAAAAATGTCTATTTCTGGCAGCAAAAGTAAATTTTAGAGTCAGTTACGTAATTTTTTTTTTGTCAGTCAGAAGCCTCAACAGGACACACATTTCAACAAGTTAAACATGGCACAAGCAGGAGAAAAAGACAGGTTTACAATATTCTTATTCTTGTAATCCAGGTTTTCATCTTTCAAACATAAACGAAAATAATCGTTTCTAAAAATTGAGAACAAAATTAGAAGAGTTACAAATTAATATTTATTCTTCAGTGGGATCTAAAGCCATCAAATACGTAAAAAGAATCCTTGCCGACAGGTAATCGCACAACACAACTCTTCATTATTCATAACTGATAATTCTAGAACCGAAACGATTTGCACTGGATTGTAGAATGCCCATGTGTATTGAAAACAACTACGTTTCTGTATTTATCGGAATCTAAAATAAATATTGAAGTAAACCTAATGGAATGATTTTTTAAGGAAATAAAGGAGTTTAGAAAATAGAGAATATATTAGCCATAGACTAGAGATGCATTTGACAGCTTGTGCTTCACATTACAACTGGAAAGTCGCTTCTGTTTAATAAAAACATTTGTCCAAATAGTACACAAAATACGGTGCTCAATCTATCTGTCTATCTATCTATCTATCTGTCCGTCCGTCCGTCCGTCGGTCGGTCGGTCTATCCATCCATCCATCCATCTATCTATCTATTTATCTATCTATCTATCTATCTATCTATCTATCTATTATATATATATATATCTATCTATGTTGAGGGCTTTCTCTATGTACTTTGCTGTCTTTCTGGCTATGTGTCTTTATAAGCATGTTTTTCAAATCTTAACAAAAAATCCTGATAAACTATGTACGACATGATTATAGAAATCCCAGGAGATTATTATTCTCATTGCATAACACAGTGATACTTTATTTATGATGATTTATTCAAATGCTGTGACGTCATTGACCTTTTATGATGTTAAGACCCATTTTTGTTGATTCATATACCTTAGATGGCATTTGTATAATTTCGAATTTATATTTCCAAGCTTTTCATTAAACCAGTCAATGAAAAACTCAGGAAATAATGTAAAGAGGCCACGAAGCTTTATAAACCATCCAAGCCATTATCTTGAGCGTCAGTTTATTGGTTCTTAAAATATTTTGTTAATTAATTTATAAACAACCCAGCCATGTTAATGTTGTTTCTCACATACAATATCCTCCTTTATTTTATAGTTTATAAACAGTCCAATTAGTAAAACGTTGTTTCTACCGGTTAATATACAGCGGTAGTGACGGTATTTAGTAAAACAATTCATCGCTTCCTTATACGATAGACACGTTCATGCAATCGATGAACAATCTCTGACTAAAGCTAAATATAAATGATGACGGAAACATCGGACGCTGGCTACGTCATAAATCTTATGGACATGTACCAATGCATGTAGCTATTTTTACTTGACACGAGTGCACAGAACACGTTTGTATCAGCTAAAAGAGGAAACTAACGACAATAACTTATTCTACTCAAGCTCATCAAAAGAAAAACACACACTATCCAAATTAAATATAGAAAATCTTAAAACAACCACATACTTAAATTGCAATGAACAAAAATAAATAAATATGATCCATAACAATATTTATTTAACATGGACAGCAAGTGATCGTTGGTTGCTGCTGTTGAGAGAGAGAGAGAGAGAGAGAGAGAGAGAGAGAGAGAGAGAGAGAGAAAGAGTAACCTTGGGTACAACATATGTCACCAACTTCTTTTTCACGTAAACAGTGCACTTTTATCCAACATTGTTTTTTCATGTTCTAGGAATTATGCAATGAAACACAAGTGACTCCAAAACGAATCTGCATCCTTTTGTTGTGGCGTTATCGAAGACAATGAACCTCCCTACCGTGGCATCAGTCATGACACACAATTCACTTTCAAATTATTTACCCGCCGCAATGACGGCAACACTCAGCCAATCAGAACGATAAATGTATATGGAATTGTTCTGGATCGTCGTTTCATAATGGTATCTTTAATTGCCCGTAAGGTACTGAGACTACCGTAAGAGAAGTTTATTTGTGTTCTTTAGTAAAAACAATCCCAGGTTGGGCATACATAGATTGGTTTTACCCTTTTTTTTAAAAAAAATACAGCAAATTAATCAAGTGGATTGACAACCTATTGTTACGACTCTATGGTCATAAACCAAGTAATAGAAAGAAGCAAAACCGACAAGTTTTGTATCACTTAACACATACTTTAATTATCAGAGTTATGAAATGAAAATGTAAAGGGAAAAATGAACAGTATTATGAAGTGAATCCAAAATAATCCTAAAATGTCATATTCAAGACCAAATGAATGTTTCGAATTAATTTCAGAATCCGTAAAGTATGTATTAGAATGACATTGTCCAAAACTCCTTTGAATAATTCACAATAGTCCCATAATAATGTTATAATCCTATGAACACTTTATAATTCCAATACGACTCCTAACAAATATATCCTCTCAAATTGTCTAAATAAAACATCAAACATATCTGCAGACTAATTTTAACACATAAAACAAGAATCCGGAATGGGAATGAATTCAAATTAGGAATGAATCTGATTGCTCAGTTTTCTTCGTATTCACACTTTCAAGAGTGTATGATGTATGATGACTAATAGTTGTAATATAACGCACGTGACAGATCTTACTACTGAATTTAATATTTCACAATACTTATTCATGTGACTGAATCAATCCAACGGGAAATAAGTTAATCCTTCTAAGAACCCACCTGACTGATCTGTCCAATTGAAAACCAGCCCAAATTCTTAAACAGGTCTTATGAATAATATTATTATTAATGGCCGTAAACACCTACGTCAACAACTATTTATAGATCCTACGCAATCTTATGTCTTAATATCTTAAAATAGAGTTTTATAACCGTGTGCGAAAAATTAACAATCTAATATATTGACTTTAGATGGTCATTACAATTTAGAGTCATGAATAAAAACTACACATGATATAAATACAATCATGTACTAAGTGTTACAAAAATTATAGATATACCTTACGCTGTTTGGCCCTATATGACTCAGACGCTTGACTATTTAAAAGATGAAAAGACTTGGGGTTAAACATATCTTGGAGGTCTAAATAGCGAAGTGTGACAATAAGCGAAATTCAAATAAAGCAATCAAACATAAATATCAATTATCTAAGTTTGTGCTTTAGAGGAAAAAGAAACAAACAAGCTGCACTTCTTACTATAAAGTCATTGCACAATACATAAAAGAAAAAATGGAATATACTCAAGAGATCACTCCGGTAACGGAAATTTTGATCACGTAGTGCAATTTGTAATAACAAATTTTAAACACAAACGCCAAAGATAAGTGCCCTTTGGGAGATATGCTGAGAACATCGGCTACATCATTATTGCTAAACGCGACCGATATACCAGAGTCTTTGAATTTCCCGATTTTACTGATCCGGCCAGGTTCTTTGCGGCAGTGCATCGCAACATTGTATCAACATCCTGAATGTCCGTATTTGATGTTCGCTAATTTCCAGTTCGATTTTCAAAATCACAAGCTGTCCCGGGTCATAGTGAACAACAATCCAAAAGGTAACTTGGTCAAATCCACTTTGGCAACAAACCTGCTCAGTTCCACATCGACGCGTCTTCGGTCAATTGAACTTCCGAAAATGTTGATAGGTATTTCGTATACCATTAAGCGAAATTTCTTAGTGACAAGGTCAAATCAACAACCACGCATGGTGTAGTTGAACGACAGAATATACGTAACATTTAACAACGAGATGTCCACAAAATGGCCTGTCCAGCCGAGTTTTCAACGGTTGTGTTGAATAAAGCAGTGGTTGTCGCGATCCAGCCCAGGTTAAATAATCAACAGCTTCACGTATTGGTGCAACCAGGTAAGGGTCAAAATACGAAATCTGTCGAGACCTTACCACAAATGCCACCCAATAAAATCCAGCTCCTGTTGTTAAATCCATTATTATCATGCCAGTTTTCGACGTGCGTGGAAGCATCGACGAAAGTTCATCTCGCATAAGAAACATCCCTGGAAATGCTTAACGTAACTTTGCCATAGCAAGTAAATCAAAAATAGTTAATTGACACGTGAACGGCAAGGCCACAACCAAAGGCTACTTCTGTTCGGGAACCTTGGACTACCCGCGTACGGATAATCGAAGACCTTTACCTTATAATGCTGCCTCCAGTCGCCTTTCTTGAGCAATCCTGGATGCAGCTCCAACGGCCCTTTAACGAATCCGCTCTTTCATTCGCTGGAGTCGCAGATGCCAACAGCGTTGGAATGGGCACGAGGAATGGAAATACCATACCAGTCCATTGCATTTCTGCCATATCTGGCTTGGTTAATTTAATGTATTACGACTCTATGGCCTTACAATAAGTAATATAAGCGAACGATAAGCAACAAGCTTTTGTAAGATTCAACAAATAACTTATTTCCCTAAAATACATAGTTAAACATGTAAAAAATAACTTACGGTATTGCGAAAATAATCCCCCAAATTCCTAGAATTTCGAACACAAATCCTAATAATCAAGTTTTGAAAAACCTTATAAGTATTCGCAAATACGTCCAACGCTAGAAGCATTTATGTGCCTGTGTTGGTCTGTGTCGTATGACGTGCCTTAGTATTTTGTTGAATCACAATAACACAATCCAAGAATATATCCTTATTTGAAAGTTCGCTTTAATTGCATGTCTCCAAGAATGTCATTTTTGGGCACTTTATATTTCCAGAGAAGAATTATTGAATTAAATATTGTGAATAAATAAATCAAGGCCCAAACAAAATACTGTCCACAACAACAATACAATTGGTTCTGATCTGAACATACATCACGAACAAATAAATTTTCCAGTAACAATTAAAATTTTCTAAGAAAAACTATTACCTAACGAAGCGTTTTTTTTCTAGAAGGTTTCAAATGTTTATAAGATAACATCTTAGTTATAATTAGAAAATCTGTTACTAAAATTATAATTAAGAACATGGGAAACACAATCATTTACCAAGGCTAAGATAAATATGTTTATTTCTATTAACAATGATCCTAATATTAAATCCAGAATGATAGAGAAAATATTAACTGTTAGTTATTTACAAATTAAAAAATGAATGATTCAGGTTAGGTAAAACCTGAACTAACAAACAATGCAAATGAAATATATACAGCACCTCCCCTCATAAAGAAAAAGAAAATGTATACAATCAAGATTTCTTTTAACTATTTGCCAAGTGTACATGTGGCAAAATTTACATAAGATGAAATCTTATAAATGACATATTGTATACATGAAACAATTTAATATTTCTAAAATCATGAAAGTGCATCTGCTATTAAATTGTCGTTTCCCTTGACGTGCCTGATGTCAACATTGTATTCCTGCAATATCAAACTCTAGCTTAATAATCTTTGATTTTTGTTTTTTATTTCAACAATGAAAATAAGGAAGTTGTGATCACTAAATACAATAATCGGAAAAGGAGCGGAACTAATATACACTATCAAAGCCAAACATTCCTTCTCGATAGTAGAATACATTCTCTGGTACTTGTTTATTTTCTTAGAAAAATAGCATACTGGATGATCTCACCGTTTTTGTTTTCTTGAATCAATAATGCACCAGCCCCAACATCACTTGCATCAGCACACAGTTTAAATGATTGACTGAAATTTGGAGCTGAAAAAACTGGTGCACTCTTAAGTTTGGCCTTTATTTTTTATCAAAAGCCAACTGACATTTTTCAGACCAATTAAACAGCTTTCTTAGTCAATAAATTTGTTAGGGGTTCAACAGTTATGGAAAAAGTGTCACCAAAATTTCCGATAATATCCAGTCATACCCAAAATTCGTATTAGTTGTTTTTATTGATAGGTACAGTGGATTCAGAGATAGCCTTGACTTCAGTATCTTTAGGATTAACTTGGCCATGCCCCTCGATATATCCTAGAAATGTAACACAAGACAGCAAAACTAACTTTAGGATAAATTGTCAAGTTTGCATCACTGAGTCTGTCAAAGAGTTTGTTTTATTTGTCTCTAGTGATCTTTCCACTGTATATGAAGCCATCATTAAGCATCAGAATTTATATAGAAAAGATGTAATGATATTCATTAAAACTTGTAATGTACACGGTGAACGTTTCATCCCAAACGGCATCAATTTATATTGGAAAAGTCCATTTTAGAGGCACGAATGCCGAAATTTTTCCTTTGCCCTTTCCGTCAGAATCCTTTAAATAAAGATAAAATTTAGTGACATATTTTGCACGTCCAATTTTATCAATGCAGTCATTGTATCTTGGCAATGGAAATAGTCTGTGCACATGTAGAAACTATTACCTGCTTTCGGTACAAATATACATTGTGAACTTCAGTGACTTTTACTTTGTTCGATGAAATAACTCACCAGCAAATATATTTTTCCAAGATTCCTGTTTTATAGGGTTCATTTTGTACGGATAATGTTTCACAGTTGAATGTCTGCAATTTCAACGTCATGGTAAATTTTTTTGTTCGTGCAGGAACATATGGAAGCAAGTACTCATACTCAAGTAAAATAGAGGGGATTTGTCATTCTTTTCGTGTTGCTGAAAGTGTGATTTTGGACAAATTCAAGTCCAAAATACAACTATCTACAGCATAAAACAAAATACAAAATAAATGTAACTAGCACACAATGCAAATTAAATATGCATAACAAATGTCAACGGGTTGTACTTTCAACAATATATTTATAATCTGCGTCACTGGATACACTAAAGTGCATGACCTCCACGGACTGTTTAATCAAGTCATATATGTGAGGTTGAAATAATATATTGGGTTCAAAGTACGAAAGTCCTTCTGGGAAATATGCAAGACTGTCTACATTTTGGTCTTGATATAGTTATATTACCAATATAAGATATACAAGAGCGAATTGATGTTTGCCGATGTCGAGCAAATTGTTTTCGGTGGGTTCTTGGTGAGCCTTTAACCTCAGCGGGACCCCAATCACTCTAAGTGTGAAGAATATTATTGGACTGTTCAGTTTGATGTTCAGATCGTTTGTCGTCTACATGTTATAAACACATGACACGGTTCGTTAATACCTTGCTGAGTACATAAGCGTTGATTTTGGCGTGAATCTGTGGTCATCGCAAAAAATAAAATTCTAGATGTTCCGAAAGACGCGTTAATGATATTAAACGTAAATCTGTGTCTATTGATGTACTTACTGAGAGCATCCAAAGTGTAAATTTGGCTAACTCATCTTTATCCGCATTGAGAACGGCGATACTACCTATCATGCTAAGCATTACAGGCGTTGCACTTTGTGTTGAACTTGGAAGTGTGTTTAGCCACGAAAATCACCATATAAAAGATTATATAAAAATCGAATATGTGCACGAGTGGAATGGCACAGGGAAACCCCCGCACACATAAAGCTACTCTCCACCCGGAGTAAATCCGCCGTTAAAATACGGATTGATGTTGATGCGAATGTTTCCTGCATCTAAGGCAGCGTTGCCTGCTTGATTTTTGAGGTTGTCTTCTCGCATACTGCACATGAACAGGCAGGTCGCTTGTGTCTTAGGTGAGTCCAGTATTGAAGTGGCAACGTCGACGTTATCAAGAATTGCTTCGATTTCTCTTCTGTAGATGAAATATTGTAAGCTGTTGAACAAAAGCCATTATCTCTTTGATAAAACATTCAGCTTTGTCGTTATTACAGCATGCGGCATTGTTGACTTATAAAATCTTTCTTTAGAATTATATGAATCCTTCTCATGAACAAAATACCAAGATGTGCTAAAAGCCTGAAATTGTACTATCCTTTCTATGTTCCCGAACCTCGTACAAACAATATGGAAAAAATTGCGTGCTTTGATATCAAAACACAAGCGCGTCCATGTCAAAGGCGGAATCAAGTACTTCTTTATATTGAGCAATTGTTTATATATTATGGTTCGTCTAATACCTTTCGCGGAACAACCATAATCCGTTCCCCATTGCCAGACTGGCAAACATTGAATCAGACAAATTTTGGTCAGCGGTTTCGTTGATGATTTTACTGACCGGTGTGGGAGTAATCGATATTAGATCACACGGCGCCTTAGTTGGTGCCAAACCAAAATGGACAATAACCGTGCAACACTCGAGTTGTCGAGGCTGATGCATCATAACTAACACCAATAGAATCACAGGTCAAACTACCCTGAGTGGGGACCCTGACAATGGTGGGAGAGATATTTTAACTGTCTCTGCAGGATCTTGCACGCATAATTCAGTGGTCCCCTGGAATCGTACTAATATCTTCAGGCCAACCAAACACTGTTCTCAGCGACGACTGTGCAATATCAACAGCATACGTTGGAGACTCGTTTGAGATGGCAAAGCTGACATCCAAGGGTCCATGATGTCCATGATGTCATTTGTGAGCAACCGCCGAATAGTCAGTGTAGCCTCATTAAAGCAACCTGTGTTCAAAATCGTTCTGCAAGGTAATGCAGGTCATCCAGTCAACCAATATTTTCTCATTTCGATTTTTGTTGTTATATCCCCCTTTTTATTTCTTATTCGGTTTCTTCTTTCTGTGTGCGAAATCGGAGTTGTGTAGCAGGCTGTTGTTTCGGTATGGGTGTAGAAAATCGCTGTTTGGGTGATGGTTTGCTAAGGAATGGTTCCCAAATCATTTCTAATTTTTCTTATCGCACAGCTTCTTTGACTGAATAAGATATGGCGTGTGAGCGAATTTGCCTAGCACACGAAAATATTTCACATATGTATCGGTGTGAATTCCTGTTGCACAATCACAAGCGAGACATCTCTTGCCATCTGGATCCATCCACGATCAGGTATATTTTATAGCGCAGTCCCAAGCATCCTCCTTGATTGGCTTGTCCGAGCGCTTATCTTTGAACTTACTAACAACTTTAATGTTTGTTGCTAAACGGTAGATAATCTTTGGGATACTCGTTTGTGTCAGACACACTTACCAGCGATGCATCAGCCTTGTTTGGGTACGCATCATTGATTCGTATACGCATTAATAACGAATCAGAGTTTATGTACAGTATCTTCAAAATGTTGCCATACCGCGGTTTCATCTTATCATAATAAAACTCGTCGAATCAGTTTAGATAAACCGGTACGTCTCAAAAGAGTTATGCGTGCCGAATACATGTAATTGACGTCAACCTTACATCATAATGTTAGCTTTCATTTTGTACATATAGCCAACTCAAACTTCGACGTCTCCTCAGTTATTTCCTGATTAAGTCTTATTTTTCCTTTGAAAAATGAATGGTACGCGAAAAACAGAAGTGAACACATCGTTATACAATATCGAGTCTCACTAGACTAAGAAACACAGAGTCTGCATGCAGATATTGATCGGCCTGCCAGCACTGTAACTATTGATTAGTCAGCACTAAATACTACACCCATTGTCAAAGATTGTGCCTCTGATACCTTTCCTTTCACATGTCCAAAGATTGTGCCCATACGAGTATTGATGCAAAACATGTGGTCTTGAACCGTAGACTTTGTGGACCTTGTGGTCCGTGTACGTAGTAGAATGATAATGAATGTTTTGTTGATTACCAAACTTAGTTAAAGTTATCTACCCGCCCCACTCCCCGACTTTCATCTTGTCAGGGTTACCTTAGGGTAACGTTCACACGTGGGCATGTATGCGTGATATGAGGACAAAGCCGGGAAGAGGGTAAAAAGCTATGACGTCGATCAGTGACAAAATTTTAATAAAAAAACCCTTTTGGTATAATATTCTGTATGAACCACAGAATTGACACGGTGTACCAGACAGAAGGTATTTCTTTGAGTATATGGTCCACGTGAATTCCTATGAAGGCTAAAGGCTAAATTAGCGTAGGTCATGAAACATGGCAAAGACTTGTCGGCTTACGCTGCGGATAACTTGATAGTCATATGACTAATGACGTGAATCCTTATCGTCATATTTAATAGAAAAACTTTTATGGCAACTGACCGCTTTCACTTAGAGATATTTATTTGTAAAAGTTTAAACGGAAACGTCACGGGAAAATGAAGGAAATCTCTACGCTGCTATCACAAAATAATTTCGCCACCATTCACTACGAGAGGACCAATTTACATTAGCCTACCTATTGATTCAGAGAGACTGTGTGAATGTCCTTGTAATAACACTGTAACATTCGGACCATCCTCTTCTGATGCTAATCGATAATTATCTCAAAGAGACTATGAGACTATTGTAGTCTTATCTTCCAAATTGCTACGTTTTGTTAACATTCGTCTAGATGTGTGAAGATAAGAGTCACGTAACATGATAGACCTTGGAACTAACACTCGACGACGTTTAAACAATCAAAGAAATGCCAGAACATTTATTTTGTGAGGCTATTCCTGCAACTTCGTAAGAAAAAAGTGAAGAAATCATTCGGTTTCAATTGTCTGTAACATATTTTATCGCATTGTTGCTAGTGATGACATGCCATTTAATCATTGTGACCTTATGAAGCTATCAGTACGTAATAACAACCACTGACTTTAGGTCTGTTCATAATGGCCATTATTTATGTCTGAGGTTTTTTCCAGCATGCGATGGAAAAGGCAGAAGATTGATAAATGCTGTACTGCATTTGGATGTTTCATGTTCTGAAATAAAAGTCACAAGGCCGAATATTTGTGGAGAAATCCATGTGGTATTCAATTTGTTATCAACATAAATTGCTACAATACATTTAACTATAAACTGAAAAGGTGTAGGGTTTAAAGCAATGAAATATTAGGGCCAGTACATCATTCTGTTTACCAAAAGCTTTATGACCGTTATAAAAGTATATGCCTAATAAAAAATACTAAAGAAATTGTTTTTCTTCTTAGTTTGACTTGTTTCCTATGTGTCGAGATGAAAATATAATACGATCTAGCAGACCAAGGGTAACAGTTCAATAAATGAATCATGATATTCTGTGTGGATAACTGTCTGCAACACTTAGTCATTTATCGAAATTAAACATACACTTGTGTCGATGGATTTGAGTTGTTTATAGAAATTTGAATCAATCTAGTTTTCAGTGTGCACACATAAAATGCTGTTTATCAAACAACAACAATACATTTCTATAAAAGCCCATTAGGACATTAATTCGAGTACAGATTGCTATAAAATTTTTCTTTTTACCCACAAAAGCAGTACCCTGTTGATTTGACATCGAAACATATCCTTGGCTACATGACTTCGACGACTAAAATATAGATCTCAATGTTAATTAAAGCAACGTAATTAAACAATTCTTTAACACGGCATATATATATATATATATATATATATATATATATATATATATATATATATATATATATATATATATATATATATATATATATATATATGATTAATCGAGTTGAGTATGTTGCTATCATTGTATATAATTTCTTTCTTCATATAATGGTCTATCCATACAAAACAGATTATCTTGTTGTCATTCCATATAAAGTTATTCCATATAAAACAGTGGGGATCCAGAGATAAGCACCTTACTCTCTGTTTGATAAATAGTTTTCATTTTATGTGTATACATCGCATTTCTAAATAAAAGTGCTGAACAGTTTTGCGTTTAGAAGAGTGGTAATTTAGGCTTGCTCAGCATTTTGATTTCTGTGCACATCGATTCGTTCCATTCAGTTCCATTTCTTAATGAGAACGTGGCATATTTCTGAGAAATTCTGTAAATAAAGAAAAGAAGCTTGCTTATTTTGAATTATTTCTTCTTCTACCAAGAAGGTATTCCGTTGCAAGATTTTAAATACTTGTATACTGTCATTAGATTTTTTCAGACTTTTTACATTTAGAATAAACTTTATCAGGAACAGAGTAATCATCCTGTCTTAACAACTGCATATTCGTCAAACTAATGTTTACAATAATTCAACTGCAGAAACCTACACAGTCATGCAGTTTTGTACACAGTTATTCTGTTTTGTTCAGTTATTCGGTTTTGTACAGTTATTCGGGTTTGTTCAGTTATTCGGTTTTGTACGCAGTTATTCGGTTTTGTGGTTCGATATTTACCATTTCTTTATAACTTTATCTGGTTGAGTGGTTTCCTGCCTATTGTTGTAAATTCGTACACTTTCTAAAAGTTGGAAAGATATATTGATTAGGATGTGCACACACCTTTCTCCTCCGCGTCTCTCACAAGTAGTACTATGAAACAATTAGTCAGCTGAACTTTAAAGAACTATACTTTCAAATTCTTTTTGAACTTATGTGGCTGGTTGGTTAGTGTCAGGATCGCGACTAGATGAGATTGGTTTCGAATCTCGGCAAGCAACCAGTCATTTAAAAACTTCATATCAAAACGCAGGTGTTCGTGTTAGTTTTACTTTTCCTTGACTCGAACAAATGCATCTAAACCGTCTCACACCAAGGAATGAGATAAAAAGATTTAATTTCTGTCTCTACTGGACAATACGTAGAAAGCAGAATTTATATAAATCTCAGCAATAATACTAAGTATGATTTTATTAATTAATCAAAGATCTTCAGTGTTTGTTTAAATTGAAAGAATGCATGTAATTTTAGTTTTATCAAACTGTAAATATATTTGATCCTTCCAAATCAGCTTAAGTCTTATAATTGTAGGCTTTTTGTGTTATTGGCCTCTAATAAATACATTTAGACCAGTCAGAGAGCAGCTGTGACAGTAATGGACCATATCTGGCAAATCCAGTATATGAAATTTATTCAGACTTGCTTGACTATTAGAAATGTCTCTTCACAGCGAGGATAGGAAATTGATACGGATACTAGATCATAAGGATACTCGAGGGATCATTAACACACCTTCTGATTCTCGTCAAGTCTACTGGATTCTTACACGTATTCATACGAGGTGTGTGCTTTTTAGTGGCAATGTTTAGTTCAATTTGCCTTAATGCTGATTACCTCACAAAGGTCATATTTTGCTTACGTCTAGCATTCAGCACAAGACAAAAATTTTATTTAAATTATTTGAAGGCGGGTTGGATTGCGGTTTTCAATTAATATTACGTTATTTGTGTTATCTGTAATGTTTAAAATGCTTAAAGACTTATGAGTAGACGACTGTTCATATGATAATGCTCTGTGCTAAGGCAGCGCATGAGAGGCAGGCTGGTCATGTGGTAATACGTTTGCCGTATTTTTGTGTTTCATGGTTTTTGCTTCTTTTATAGACTATGATGTTGTCCCACCTTTTTTACAATGGTTTTTCTCTTTTTTTAGGGATTTTGCGATAACTTTGCGATTTTTTTAGGGATCATGCGATATTTTCTAGCGTTTTTAGTCATGTGATTTCCTTACTGGAAGTTTATTGTCTCATAAGCTGTGACATAAGTTGAAACCTCCTCAGCTCTGTTCTACTTAGATTCTTCTAAACGAACATTCCTGACATATATAACCACTGCATGGACCGATTACACAGAATCCATTATTCTGGTATGCATGGCATGACACTTTGTTCTCTCTCATTTGACTGTACTATTATCTTTTGTGATAGCTTTAGTGACCGTTGAATAGTTGCATAAGGAATGAGTTGAATAACTGTAATTATACATTTTGTATTATATGATTTCCACGTCAGCTACATTGGTCGGACAATGAGCTTATCAGGTCTAATGTTTTCTTCTTTAATTAGAAAACTTAAAACGTGTAATACAGGTGTCCCTGATAAAATCCATCAGATACATTTTATCAAATGTATATAAATCATGGCAGCTAGAATATATATGTATATCTTTCTATTAAATATTATAATAAGGAATATATGACATAACCCATGAGTTTACTGTTATGGTTTTTCTTCTTTTCCTAGGGCATCTTTCAACTATAATTGTTGAATATCAACTCTTATTCGCATCATTCATGCTAGTTAGTGAGATGAAACGGTAAACGGAATTGTGCTTTGTTTCTATTCTGACTCAAATAGATTGCACATGTATATTCAAACAAGAGTGTGTCCAACAGATTGGATAATTGTCTTCAGCGGACGACATTATTAATCCTAAGTAGCAATCCTTGCCCAAAGCAGTGAGTCAATGTGCGGAGTTAGAGTAGAAATGAAGCTTAGTAAACAGATGTAATGAAAAGATGTAAAAATCAGAATACAGCCAAGCGATCCAACCTACTTGATAAAACAAGAATTTAAAATACAGTGTCGTGATACAGCATACCTGCTAAAACACCAATATAAAATACAGCGTCGTGATACAGCATACCTGCTGAAACACCAATATAAAATACAGCGTCGTGATACAACCTATCTGTTAAAACAATAATTTAAATACAACTTCGTCTTGCAGAATACTTGCTAAAACAAGAATTTAAAATTACTGCGTGGCAATAAAGAATACGTGCTGAAATAAAATATTCAGAATTTCAGGATGGCGATACAACTACGTGCTAATAATGCAAGAGATAAATTACACGGTGTCGATACAGCATAATTGCTTTCACTAAAAGTAAAATAACACCGTCGCGATACATTCAAAGTGCTAGCATAAAAATTCAGATAACAGCGTGTCGATACAGTCTACATGCAAGAACAAATTAAATTCCACTTACTATTATTTTTCGAGTATTTTTTAGCTTTGCTGGAATCTACTGATTTACAATTACATTATTGATATAGAACTATAAGGAAAACTAATAAAAATATATTGGCTTTCACGATAGATACAGCACGTCAAGAAAATTAAACTCAAGTTAAATACTGACCCAAAATTGAGTTTAATGTGATATTCGTGTATCAATTTACCTCAGACAAATGACATAATACATCTCTAATGTGCAGAGAAAATGCCTACTTTGGGAAGAAATAAAATTAAGCTACACCTCGATTCAGAACCTTTAAAGTTGATAATGGGGTGTGGGATTTCTCGTCTATATAACCCTAACATTTGTAAAGACACGGGGTCGGTTCTTTCTGTAATTCGCAATACTTTTTGACACCAATCTACCTCCTTAAATGCAACGGTAGTTAGTTTGAGAATAAAGAACATGTTGCCTATCCATCGAAGCCATTCTGTACCACGTTTTCAAAGATTTTCTTTTTACCAGAGTTAGCCATCATGCCTTATGAGACCACAAAACAAGACAGTAAGCATTGACGTTGTAGAAATGATTCACATCTACCGTTCGCACAGTTCACTTGCTGTTGAGAATTGATTACATACACTTCATGCTCAGACGAGGATGGAGTGTTGCCCTATATCTAAAATTGTTTTTCAACATACCTCAGACATAACATTCACACAGAAAAAAGCGGAGTCTCAATTGATTTAAACAAAAACTATCTATAAAACTGAGAAAATAAGCAAACTTGACTTTCTTGAAATAAAAAAGAAAGATACAAAATGGAAACGACCGAGCTGCCAGACAGTTAAAATACTTGTATCTCCAAACATTGATATCTCACTACTATGAAATATGCATCATTGTACAATCACAATTTTTTCCATAATAGTATTAATGCATCCATAAAATAAAACATTGTTTTCAGTCACGATACTCTAAGAGACATTACTTGAATACGGCCATCAGACTTGAATAAAAAGTTGAAGTCCAAGCTGCACTAATTAGGTTGTTTGAATTCTCACGACTCATCTAGTAGTTGGACGTGGTGAGGTCTAGCTGGACAGAGAGGAATGACAGCGTGGTCATTAGTACTTTCAATAGCTAAGCTTATTATCACAAACGTGACAAGTTCATTTCCAATACGGGGAATGAATGACAGGTTAGTGCGATGAATGCGCGGATATCAGTATTTCACTATTACTGAAAGAAAATATTCTTTCATCTGTTAAAGTTAAAATTTATCTGAAGAATAGAACTTACACTTACATAGGAATCAGTGCCTTGTATTTTGTATCTTTTATGTATTTAAAAGTTGTGTATATGTTGATTGACTAACAGTTTGCTAACGAATTGTATTGAAATGGAAAAAATATATTTGTACCCTAGCTTTTCTTTAGACAGAGCATTCTGGTCGAACTCATCGCCGGATGCGGGAGGTCGTGAGTTCGATCCCCGGCCGAGTCATACCAAACACTTGCAAAAATAGTACTAACAGGTGTCTCGCTTGGTGCTCAGCATTAAGAGGTTAGTGTTAAGATTGGTCGGCCTGGTGTCATGACAATGTGAC
Organism: Sinohyriopsis cumingii; assembly: GCA_028554795.2. Lineage (NCBI taxonomy): Eukaryota > Metazoa > Mollusca > Bivalvia > Unionida > Unionidae > Sinohyriopsis > Sinohyriopsis cumingii. Next base: position 39,286,858 of record CM068835.1, on the reverse strand, counting down.
TGGGTGGGACATGGTGCAAATTGTCTGCGGCATTATGTCCCAGTGCTAGATATCACTATAAACTGCCTCATTGCAGACATCGTAGCGATATGACTGGAAAATATTTAAAGCTACGTTAAATATCCAAATCACATCACATCAAATCCAACGGATCGCTAGATGCGCTACATACACATAAATGAAAACAGTTGAACACTATGATCTGTTAAACCAGCTAAAATGTTGTATTTAGTATGGGTTTACTAGAATATGTATAACTTGCGATTCGAGGGCGTACAATTTCGACAAGAAGGAAAATTCACTGTGGCATCTATGATAAATATCGACAAATATCTTTGCTCAATATTAAACGAAATCAATTTCAGACGTCAACGAAATTGTGTGAGGTAGTAGCATGGTTTACTCGGTCGATCAGACGCGTTGATACGACATACTTATGTAAGTATATATATGGTCCGTTCTAAACAGCCTACCCTGTTAATATTCACTTTAAACCGGTTTACCCTTAAAGAGATAAAAGGTCTGAGCCGTAATCAAAGGGAAAAGATGAATACGTTCTTGCGATGAATTTATTTTTATTTATTAGTTGTTTTTCTTAAAGATTAAAGAAATGGGAAATTGCTAGGTTATATATAACATGACAAGACCTAGAGTCTGACGAAAGCCACATCTTAATTCGTAATTCAAGTAATTGATGATTAATTTTAAACAAAAAATCCTTTATAAATGGTATAAATACTTGCAATAATTAATAACTGTCTTGTGATAAAGGCGATAGTAATAGTCGAGAGTTCTCAGTAGTTTCCATTACTCAAACGTTGCCTACTAAATATCAATAATTGTATACCCCAATCCCCCAATCCCCAAACAATCCCCCCAAAAAAGGTTCATAGAATTAGTGAATTTACCATCACTTTCAAATTCTTCTCATTTTTACTGATTAAAATGATTAAGGGTATATCAATAAACGTCTAAAATTGTTTTAGAAGAATCTATATTACGATACCTTGAAAAAGCTATAACGTTGTTAGATATAATGAAAAATGAAAAATATCATAATGAGTGGACTTTAAATGTTTGTTTGTGTCAATCTCAAAATTGTTAACTTTGCATAATTTGCAATATTTCCAGAAGTTAACATTATTGTTCAGTGAGGTAATTTCCGCGTCATTTTCATATCATAACAGTAATGCATGAAATGTATCCATACATTTATCTAGTCAGTTATATCCAGTTTACCGTCACACATTTGAAAACGTCAAAAAAAAAAAAAAAAGAGAGAAAAATTGCACAAATTGGTGGGCTGTTTCCTTTTAATTTCAAACGATGATCCAAGGCGTTTGTGACAAGTAAACCAATGGAAACAGTTATCTTGTGTTTGTGAAAAAAGTTTGAAAATTGGAGGTCAAGGGGTTTTTTAAAATAGGAAACATTATGGTACACGTACCATACTAGTCTTTGAATTTTAAAACAAATCATATGCAAACCGGTTAAAACTGGATAATACTGGGTTGGTGGCCTGAAATCTATCATATGTATCTACTTTCATGTACCAAATACACATCTACTTACACGTACCAAATGAACAACATCTTTGTGCATGTACCAAACCAACATCTATTTACATGTACTAAATAAACATCTACTTACATGTACCATATAAACATCTACTTACATGTACCAAACAAACATCGACTTAAATGTACCAAGCAAACAACGTAACCATCAGATCTAACACACTCAGGTATATACTTACCTTAAAGGCCAGATATATTGATGATTATGTTTAATCTAATTTTCTAATCTTGCATAACGTAAGACCCCATATTGGGTATGAAATAAACAATGAGCGTGCAAAAATGTAAGAACCCGAAACAACACCTACAGCTAAAACGGTCATGGACGGATCAAAAGAAAACAAATAACGAAATACTGTGCATTCCAAGGCAGAAGCGAGATCACTGTGTATTGGCACAGTTTTATATTATCTATGCCACACTTAGAGAATGCATTTGTAAGATCCCTATTATCAATCCAAGTAATTGAAAATATCTCTCCCAAAAATAAGCTGCTGTTCACTGAAATGGTAACTAGGAGACCGCCTTTATAATAAACCCATATGTCCTAAGATGCTATTCGTTTTCTACAAGATATTTTCTCCTCTCATTTTTCCATCATAACTCTGTACAACAAAAAGGATCGAGATGGCAGTCCATATATATGTTACCTGTGAAGTGACCGACTTAATTTACAATATTCTTCTTTCTTTGCCTGCTCTCTATTTCTCTTTCTCTCTCATTTTCCAAAATCATAGCCTAGATTTTATTCCCAAATCATTCTATCAACATCCAGAAGATTCAGTAATTATTGGATCTTTATAATATGCTTAGGATAAAACAAAAAGGCACGGACAGTAGAGTCTACTAAGAAATCTCTTTATAATATCTCTTGGTATGACACAGTATAATCTGTAGATCCTAGTTCTGCGTCTTTGATCATTTTAAAATTACAATTTGCTATTCCATATACGGTACGAAACCCATCATTTTAACGTGAAATGCCCGTGAAGTCAATGCACTTAAATGGTTTCATCGGCAAGTTCTGGTATAAAGATAAACATGAATGGAAAACCAGTCTTTGTTAAGGGAGGTAATCCAGTTAGCAATTTTGAACAGTCTAACTCGCCATTAATTATCATTGTTTATTAGCAATTTCGGTTGGAGTAATATAGATATAATATTCTACAAGAAACATACAATGTTTACATTTTTGGAAATTTTCTCCATAATTGAACAGTTAAAAAGGCTGGTATGTAATTCTTCAGTTTCTACAATTCACTGAGTTATGAAATCTGAAAAACAATAGCAAACATTTGGAGGGCTTCCCTATTGATGTGCGTACACTTTCACACCTAGGTGCACATCAAAGTGTTTTTTAAACAAATATTCTGCACATTCAATATTGAGATCTCCAAAGAATCAAAGTTTTGACTGGTTCCTTGATAGAAAACGGCAATTTTTTCCATAACGTATTGTAAAATAAAGAAGAAAATTCAAAGAGTTTTAAAAAATAGTCTTGTCCAATGCTATCATATACAGTATAGAATATATAATACAAAATAGATGAAAACATATACCGACGTGTTCTGTAAAAATCATGCCAATATGTGATAATTCGTATATGGTTTCAAACACAGAATACTATGCCAATATATCGTATATGTTCATACATTGACAATCCTATTATAAATATTAGATGCACTGGAATGTCTCTAGTCCGCTTACATCGCAAACTCATCTCCTATGGGGAATCTGTCCCTATGTAAGTGAAATATAAAGAATGACAGATGAGAAGGATTCCTTTATTAAAAGTAGAGGATCAAAATATTTAAAAAAATGATGCGAATACAAACTTTTTATTACAAACTTTATTCAAAGAAACAATATCTGTTTCATGAAAAACCATTGATGCATCAATGTAATGCCAACTGTGCAAGAATTAATTGCCATGGATACGTGTATTTACTTATCTATCAATTTATCCAGAGAATTCATCCTTTTGTTTGAAACCGACAAAAGGATGAAACATTTTAGAACGTCTTATAGCTACTGGTAGTTTTATTTTACTGTTATAAACTAAAATGTTACTTTCGTTCCCATGACAATACTGAATAATAGTTTGGAAGAACAGAAACGATCGTGGTATAAGGATATTAGAATCTTTTGATACATTCCGTTATGAGCTAATTAACTCTTTATTTGCAGTGTTTGTCATAGGCTAATACAGTTTTATTATCAGCACAGAGAGAGAGAGAGAGAGAGAGAGAGAGAGAGAGAGAGAGAGAGACAGAGAGAGGGGGTGGTGGTGGTGGTGGTAGAGTGACAGGAAATAAATCTGAAGAAAGTTTTGCAATATTGTAATCGAGAATTTGTTCAATCATGTTTATACCATTCTCTTTTTGCATCAGCAATATATATTTCCAATATATGACTCCTTGCATTATATAGAAATGATGTATCTCAGTACCCATATGTTAATTGGGAGAATTATAAACTATGTTTGGGCATGCAAATAAGGCGGGTGGTCAACAAATTAGAAAATTACCAGGGGATACAAGTAAAACAAAATAAACATACATAAGATGAAAGGAACTCCCACATTTGTCTCGATTTTTGTGTGACATAAGCACATAAAAACTTTGATTAAAGGCGGTTGTATATATAGAAACAAGGATCAATACTTTTCTGACTTTGTGACCTGCTAGTGAGTAAGTCTGACGCTCGTTGGCATATTTATCAATATGCAAGGAAACAAAATCATTCCAAAATTTATTGTAATGAAGACAAAGTTGAACAGAAAGTATTAATATTTTGAGGAAAAAAGACATAAAACCATTATAATCTTGGTAATTGCTAATTCAGGCTCAGTAAATTGTAATTGCAATTGCTATGGTTATGAAAGTAAAAACCACAATGGAACATCAATAATTAGGATAGTTTCACCACTAGAACAACAACAATTAGGACATTTTCTACAATGGAACATCGACAATAAGGACAGTTTCCACAATGGAACATCGACAGTTAGGACACTTTCCACAATAGAACATCGACAATTAGAACAGATTCCACACTGGAACAGCAACAGAACAGTTTCCACAATGGAACAGCAATACCTTGTACAGTTATCACAGTGGAACAGCACCGGTTCGGACAGTATCCGCAGTAACAAATTCGTCGATAACGTATGAACAACATGTTTAGTACATCAATTATTTTCAACCGTTTTTACTAATCTTTCAGTTGCTTTAATTTATTTTGTTTACATTTAGTTTGCGCTGTTTACAAAACGCTTGATATATCTTATTTTTATTTGTAGATACAAAATGTTAAAAACCAAAAAACATCAAACATGGTCTAAATAACCTGTAATTTAGACATTTCGATGACGTGTTATGTAAGCTACTCAAGACTGCCTGTTTTGAAATCTTAGTTCTACAGATTTTGTTAACCATTTATTGTAGACAAAACTGAGTTGAACTAAACATCATCTAATATATATATATATATATATATATATATATATATATATATATATATATATATATATATATATATATATATTACTTCTAGTATCCGTTTATTGTCATATAAATTATTATAAAAACGTGTGTGTACTTGAAACCAAATATGACATATACATGATCGAATCCACTAGTTTATCACGCTACCTTTTTTATATATTTTTTAGTAGCTGCATCTCTTTATTAGCTATGGATGCTAGATTTTTTTTCAGACGAAAGGCGAACTTTCCAAGACCTGAATGCGATATAATTAAATAGTTCGAATCACATAACTATTAAACGACATAACGGATAGATGATTGTCCATTGCAGGCTTGATAAATCTGTTATACGTTAATTTGCTGCTTTGATCCATAAATACAGAAGGCCAATTATTAAATAATTCTTTCACTAAACTGATGTTCAGATATTTCAATAAATGATCTTAGTGAAAAAGAGAATAAGTATAATTCTTGTTTGATTTTGTTAAAAATTATTTCAAAATGCTCCATGTGTTTATTTATGGTACAAATACCATATATTACTTGTCTCATCGATAGAAAAGTCAGCCACTTGATTATGTTCGTCTGGCAGTATTTTTGACGTATATATTAGGTTAACGCCCTCTAACAATGGTTTCCGTTGAAATATTGTGTATACGTGCTTAAATTCTGATCCTAAGCGATCATAAATCTCTCCCTATTGTCGTTAACTTTCATTCTTCCGTTTTTGATCATCCAATGAAACTAGCTGCTTTTGATCTATAATGTTTCGTTGCTTTAACCACGTTCAAGCCTGTAAATCATGAAATAAGAGGCAATGTGGGTCTGATATTGCTTTCTTGGGCCTATCCGCCTAAGAGTTGGACGTATGGGCAGTTTCCCCCAAAAATCTGGATTGGTAAGACGCTTTATATAAATCTGTTTTCATCCATATTTATGGGAAATCAGTCTTGTTGTGAATACACCAAGATGCTTTCTGGCAATTTGTTAGAATTCTTTTTAGCAGTTTTTCGAGAAGAATTCGTCAACAGTTTTTCTTATATCTAGACAGTCATATGTAGGTCCTTATGAATATTAGTTCTATACATTCTTTCTTATTTCATGGCAGAGTGCTTTCTGTCAAAATTCTATACATTATCTTTAGCCATTGATATGAAGTAGTCGTTTAAATCTTGTTTCAATTTACACTAATATTTAACTGCAGTTGTAGAAATACAAACGAATTTTATGCTAAAACAATTCATGACAAATTTGATTGAATTCAGTTTAGTGGTGTTTAAGAAGCGGCTTAAACATTTTTGTCTGCAACAGTGGCACTACTTGATGGTGGATACGAATTATTTGTACACGTTGAAAGGCCTTAACGCCCGAATGCTGTCTGGTTAATTTGGGCTAATTCTGTTTAGCGAGTTTGGGAAGAAGTCACTTGATTGAATGCTCTTGAGTGGTTTTTAAGAAATGGTTTAAAGATTTTTGAACAGTGGCAATGTGTAATGTTATTTGTACAGTCATGAAAGGCCTTTATGCCGGAATCCCATTAGTCTAATGTCGTCTAATTCTATTGAGCTAGTATTGAGAAGTCGTTCAAAGCTTTCTCTATTTATAGTAAAAGAGGCCATTGTCGATGTGGGAACGACAGCATTAGTATAAAATTAAACGGCCTTTATGGCACAATTCTTAATGTCAAATTTGGACAAAATCCTTTGCGCAGTTGTTAGACAAGACTTAGTTTAAAGTTCCTTTCGAGTTTTGGTATCAAAATTCATATTTGATGATCGATCATAATCATTTGTATAAACTTCAGAATCGGTTGAAATAGCAAATGTTGACGGACTCATCACACAGCCAGTAAAATTGTAAAACAGGTTTATTAGTCCTGGTTGTCCGAAACGACTCTTGTCTCAAATAAACTATTTATATTAAAGAACTAATTTAATATGCTTGAGATGGTTCTCGACAGAGACTTTTATGCTTTGGTCTGGAAACAATTGTATTCTCCTTCCAAAGTAGAAACCATGATGCAAACCATACCCTTACCGTTGTATTCTTTTCATCTGTGCTTTTAAAATCGTGAGCAAAGTTGAATATTCAAAAATGTGTACATTGTTTGTTTCTTACTAAAGATCCATATATTTTCTTTCACGATCTGTTTGTACGCATATTGTCCCGGTTTAAGTGCCCTATCAGGTAAAATACACACTATGTGATGCATTAAAAAATTAGTTCTTGTTCTTAAAACACGAAAATATTACGGGAATAAAATATTATCTGCACGAAATCAGACAGTTTATGAATTAGACATTTGATCCTAAAACTCTTGGTTTGTCAGCTCGAATTCGATTTCTTTTTACTACTACATTTCTATTTTAATCCACAATGTGACCCGCACCATTACCAAACAAAAAAAAAAACTCACCGGTACACAGTTTTAAAGATCTAAACGTTGATAAAATGGAATTTTAGTACAGAATATTGTATATAAATAATAGAATATAACTGTAGAGCTTGGATCAAGTAAAATCAATCTCATCTTAGTTCGTAATTTTTTAAAAGCTTCGCTCTATCAACTCTGCCAAAATCACGTTAACTGCAGGCTTTTCACCTCTAATTGCAGGCTCGTTACAGCTAACCTTAACTGGATGCGTTTCACGTCTTCGATTGTTTTCATACAAAAATAATATGGTAAGGATGAAAGCAGATACATCGTTATTCAAACCTAGTCCTTCATTCCCCATTTATAACCTATATGATTTCTATACTAAACCGGATACATTATTCATTGATTATAGACATTCATGCATTCATATTTTATAGTGCAAGGTTTTAATCGAATGAATTCGGGTCTGCAGATGGTGGAAAAAGATTTTCTCGTACTTTTCCATCGTAAAGAAAATTATTTGTTCAATAGCCAGTGTGATCATGCTAATCAACTCACAAGGGCCGCTCTGCCTACATCCATCGTTCGAGAAAAGCCAGGATTAAATCAGTATTTAGATCCCGCCTAATCGAACAGAAGTGTTTTGAAAACTCTGTGAGCGGATCACGAAGCGTTAAACATGTCAGATAGAATGGAGAGTTGTCCTCAATTGCTGGCACAGTGGTTACCCATAATTCCTTTATGCATTAACACTGCCTGCTCTAAGATCTGAACCAGATTTACAAAGTCAAATGAAATAAAGCAGAGGCGTATCTTCAAATATCTGAACCAGCCCTTTGCAAAAACTTACAAATCCCCCTTTCCTGCATCCATATAATACACTTGGGATTTTGTCACCATTTTTTGAATTTCGCCCCCACCACCATCCCCTAAGACGTCATAGGGTCCGAGGGAATGGTAATTATGACACTGAAAAAAACCTTTACTATTTTTCAGTTGGAAAAAGAGACATGGAATGCATACTACAAGTTAAGCCGAAAATTCATTGGAGGAACCAAGTATTTTAGGAAAGTAAACATTTTGGGTTAAATATATATTTGTTTGCAAAAAGTATATTTCCTAGTTTGATCCATCTGTTCATTTTTAATAGAATATCTATTAAAAGAACTCATTACCATTTAAGAAGAATGCATAATTAAATTAATGAAATATAAGAAGTGGTTTTTTGATGATACAAGGACTTTTATGCCGATCTCGATTGTGAACAACACATATTCTGTGATAAAGAGCAAAATTCACCAGAGTGCGATATTTCTTCTACCCACCCCCGATAGGGATAAATCACCCCCATTAGGAATAAAATAGCGCAATTTGAGCAATATTTCACAGATTGTCTATCACATGCATATCTCAGAGCATGCAGAGATTACAATTGAAAGCGAAATATCCATAATATTTCAAAGAAACAGTGTTAGGTTCAGCATAAAAAAATCATATCAGGATCCTGGCAGTTAATTGGTAGGTTTGATTAGCTCGAAGACAGAGGTACAAATATAGAGGAAGTTTTTCGTTATAAAAGTCGTTCTGTTTGTGAAAATGATATACAGGTTATATTCTCATGAAAAGACAAACGGATTTGAAGGGGTGGGGTAGGGGTGTTATTCTCTTTGTGTCCTTTTTTCTTCCAATGTAAAATTTAAGAAAGCTGAATTCATTCAATCTGAAACTTGCAACTTGATATTAATATATATTTCAAACTTACAGCCAATGGCTTTGAACTTCAAGCCCCCAGTCTTTTAAAACTACTTTAGCTAGACATTATGATTGAGGAAAAGTAAAGATTACAGTTATAATCTACTCACAAAAATAATTTCATTGATTGCTGCCAACCATCACTATTGTTTTCAAAATATTAAATTTTAGTTAAATACATTACATAACTTCATCTTTTTAAAGCTTCTGATACGCCTGTTACACTGATTCACTCAACTCCTGATACGACTGTTGCACTGATTCACTCAGCTACTGATACGACTGTTACGCGGATGAATGTACTTTATAGATGTTTCATTACATGCAATTATGGTTTCTTTTGTTAACTTTGCGAGTCTATATCAATTCGTCGCGCACATTTAACCGTTAAATGCAAGGATCTTTTATCGGTGAAACATAATTTAATAACTAGTGACCGATCGTGGATGGTGCCGAAACCAATTGGAACTTTAAAAATGTCAAAAGAGGTCATACTAATTAATAGCTGCCAATCTATCACGACTGAAGGAGATGAACGAATTCATAATCAGATCCTAGAATGTCCATTGTCAATCAGCTTTTGTCCTGAAAATTTAGGTCAATGTTTAGCCAATTGAAATGTCACGGATTGATATATTGACTATGTTGCCGAAAATTGGCTGCTTTGAGAGCAAGATGTGTAACTCATTTTCAATAACCACAGCGTCTCAGTTAAATTTTGGCACGGATCTCTGAAATATTTCTCTAGTCGGCCGAAGTAAGAACGCCTTATCATCGCACACATTATTTTGTAAATTTACTTTAGAGAAAAAATGATATTGATCAATTATCCCTGATGACTCTATATTGTTAGAAACATTAACGAATAAACATATCTCAAAAATATTTTGCGTGGTGTACTGAATTAAACAGCCCTATAGTTTTCAACATTTAGTTGTCAAGAGATACTTTTATTACTATTTGTGTGTATCTCACATTCTTGATAGAAGAATAATCATATACTTTTGGACACTGTTTTCAGATATATTTTAAAAAGATGGCGCAATTCTAAATCTATTATTTCCTAAACACAGAGTGATTCGTTGATTTAGTTTACCTATCAGCAGGCTTGAAAATTTTATTGTACAAGAGTTATCTGTGGCGCAGCATACAACTTGACTTTGTTTAATACATTATGTAGGTACACGTAAATAGACTTAAAATTAGTTTTATAGGATCCAAACTTGGGACGAAACGCAACTACTTCTTGAATCAAAATAAATAAAGCTTTTTTCATATAAACAAGACAAATATAACAGCCATTATTTTGGCTATTTATAAAGCAGAGCTCTGATAAGTTGGTAGACTAATCTGATAGATTTATAACGCGAAACAGTGAGACTAATCGGATAAATTTATAACATGGAACATTGAGACTAATTGGATAAATTTATAACACAGAACAGCGATATAAAGGGTGATTTAAACTGAGATCGGAACTAGGTGATTCTATTTTGAAACAGTTCCAATCGGTCATCGACAGCTGTTTTATCCAAAAGGACCACGTACTAACTTAGAAAAAGGCTTTGAATATACATTATCCAGGTGACCAGATTAAATGACATGAGCATACAAAATGGATGATAGGAGCGGAAATCCCATCAGCATACAAAATGGATGACAGGAGCGGAAATCCCATGAGCATACAAAATGGATGATAGGTGCGGAAATCCCATGAGCATACAAAATGGTTGATAGGAGCAGAAATCCCATGAGCATACAAAATGGATGACAGGATCGGAAATCCCATGAGCATACAAAATGGATGATAGAAGAGGAAATCCCATGAGCATACAAAATGGATGATAGAAGAGGAAATCCCATGAGCATACAAAATGGATGATAGAAGAGGAAATCCCATGAACATAACGAACGTATGAAAGGAGTGGCTATAATTCAATCTGGGCTTTAAAAGGATATCTTTTATGACGTCCTGGCATCATCATTATCATGATGACTGAGACGAAAAGGCTAGTGTGCACGTTGAATTCGCATATAAATGTAATATTTATCTCTATCAATTACCGAAGCATTAGAGAAGGGATTGTCCTTAGTGCAGTTTGAAAATTATTTTCAAATCTCATTTTATTTTCACAACAAAAAACTGACATTAAGGATAATTCCTATTAATAAAGGAATGTATTTGTACTTTTTGTCATACTTTATTCGTTCGAGATCCATACTCGTCATCAAAGAACCTCCATTGTTCTACGAATTGCACTGCAGTTTAGTAATACAATAGAATACATTTAGCGACACTTATTGCTTACGACGCTCGAGGTTTCTTTCTATCTATATATCTGCTTGTCCGTCTGTCTATATGTCTATCTATATATCCATCTGTCTATCTATCTATCTATCTATCTATCTATCTATCTGCTTGTCTGTCTGTCTGTCTGTCTATCTATATATCCAGCTGTCTATCTTTCTATCTATCTATTTATTCGGTTCTTTCTGAATAAAAAATACCTTATTTTGTGGAGTGGTGTCCGGTGTGTCCGACTTAAAAAAGTAAACACACACACACACACACACACAGAGTGTCAGTTGTCACTTGAAAATGGACCATCGTTTTATTATTGTTCACGTTTATTGCTTATTAAGCACAATCTGCGTAAACAGACACATAGACGCTTGCTTTGGTGCCCTTTCGAGGAAAGTCCGGGCTTTCAGAAATTTTGAACTCCCCCAACATTTGACCTGATCTAGCACTGTTACTATCATTTCCTTTAATCTTGAGAGTAGTGGACTTTGACCACCGATACTTATGGGGATTGTGTTATACCTGTAGTTTTGATACGTCATACAGCGATTATTACACTTTGATGTGCATTGCAGTTTAAATTTATCGACTTTGATCTCGATTTTGGTCCGACTAAAATAGATGTTATAGTAAACAAACTCGGAACTCATTCTTTAATCTTCTGAGAAAATTGGAAGTGCCCGGATGAGAAAATTGGATGTGCCCGGCTGAGAAAATTAACCATGAGGTAGTTTGAATAATTGAAACAATTCGTCATATTCCTTTGAGCTTTACACTCTGCTAGGCACGTACGAGTTTAGCTCTAATTTATTTTTCTACAATTTCCTGAAATCGCGACGATTGATGATATTTCATCAGACGTAGTGAAAGCAAGTTTCAATTAGAATGCATCACTTGATTAAATGAAAAATCATTTTTCCAAAGATCTTTTTTCTTCCAAACAAATTTTTTTTTTGTGGCTTTTTTTTTTAACAACAAGCCAAATTTAGTTTTTACAAAATAGCATGTGATGGTAGCGTTCTAACGTGGTTAGTCTTATTGTCAACTGTTTAAAACATACAATTTGCACACCATAATTCCAATGCAGCAAAATCGAATATAAAAAATATTACAGCCAAAAAACTATCTGACTTCGTACCTTAAAATAGGTCAATAATGATGTATCACGCATCTTCCTGTACGATCCGTGGACATCACTTTTCATTCTGGAGCATATTTGTACCAATCTATATTAATTTTTATATGCCTTGATTTCTGTCATATGTATCCTGAGTGTTTGTGTATTTGATGAGATATGTATTATTGGGTCCGCATGAGAGTGTATCTGCTACACAAAGTATGCTCATATCAGGGGCAATGTTCCATCATTTTGGGTAAATGGGAAAATGGTCTAGGCTGTATGGATGTTGGTGCGTGCAGGCAAGGGGATTGGTGGGGACCCTGATTCGAATCTCAGTAGGGACGAATTAAAACATTGTCTACCCTGTATGATAATATTGTTTCTCAAGATAAAAGTTCACTCTATATAAGGAAATTTCTCAGGGCAAGTTTCCGGTGGTTGATGGGTGGGTAAGGATAGAGCCGGCGGGCAGGGTATCTGTCATACTGTCATATCCGAATTTATCTTGCATAATCAATATATATATATATATATATATATATATATATATATATATATATATATATATATATATATATATATATATATATATATATATATATATATATATATATATATATATATATATATATATATATATATATATATTGACCCATGGGAACAAAATGTATGACCCTAGGGAAATTCTGTAACCACTGTGCATACTGTGGATTCGTGCAGACCATTCCATCATATTTCTAAGTTTTCAATGTTTGTATTGAATCACATAGGTGAAGTTACGCGACAATCAGAGTTGAAAACGTAATGCAATGCAATTCATTCCCAATGCCCATCTACCCCAATATCCCTTTTACCGAAATTTCTAAATTATTGCACTCATCTACAGACATCGCCAATATTATCACCTGATTTCAAGTCTCTATCTTTAACCGCTTAAGAGGTGATGCACGACAAATAAAGCCCTCTGCTCATAGGTATTGATCCAACTGATTAAACTGTTTGAACATCTACACATTACCCCCAATTATATTCCAAGGTTTCAATCTGTATCCTGAATGGAGTCATAGGAATCATGCGACGTTACGAACATATCGACGGACAGTCCCCGCCTTTCGTTTATGAAGCAGGGGCCTAACTAGTTGATATGTTTATAGAAAGACAAAATATAACTAAAGTGCATTCTTAAAATGATATTTAAAATCATTTTCTTATAAATGCAAATCCAAGATAGCGTAGCAGTAAACTTTACCATTTCACTATGATACAGATGTGTGCAATTGTTTCCATTAATCGTCAAAATGGTTTTGTCACTTTGTTCCTTTATGACGTCATAAGTGAGGAACCTTGAAAGAAAATGTATTTCCTAGCGATTAATACTAGGCAATTGTTAAAAGTGTAAGTTTCAGGCTTAAAATAATATAACAGAGAGGTTTGTTAAAGTTAGTTTACCCTCAGTTATTTATTTTATTTTTACCAGCTATTTAAAATGCACCACAGCTAATAGCGTTTGAGTTCAGCATTTTATTGTAGTAAACACGGTGCTGGTTGTCAGTAAACCTAAGTAGTTGCCTTCAGTTCTCTATCTTTATTTCTTCCATGATCATTTGAATACGAAACGTATCAGCGATCCATATAGATATTAAACTAAAGAAATTCCATTTAAGGAAGAAACAAGCGAATTCAGAGAAGTTTTGTTTCATGTTTACCGTGGTGCGTAACAAATTCATAACGACAAGCTTTGACATTGATCCTCGCGACAGCTTTATCGTTACTTGTGTTACGTGTCAACGCTCTTAAAATAAGTAATAGAAAAGAATGCAAGACAACAAGCTTTGTAAAATTCAACAAATAATGTATTTCCATAGAATGCAAAGTGAAAATGAGAAAAAAGAAATTACGGTATTGCGAATTAAATCCCCAAATAATCAAAGTCTTAATAATTTAAAGTCCTGAAACAAATCCTGTAGAATAAATCCAAAACTGAAGACGATAATGTGTCTGTTGTAGCTTCTAGAGTGTATATGTATCAACGGCCTTTTTGAATCACAATAAGATAATTCCAGGTTTTACTTCACTATAAATTTCAGTGAACGTCTCTATCCAACGATTTTATCAGAGCACTGTTTTATTTCCAGGCAAAATAAACACTTGAATTCAATAATTTGAAGAAATAAAATTTCCAGCCTAACAATGAAATACTGGACACAACATATAATTCAACTTAAAAGTGCAAGATCTTAAAGCACAACTGAAAAAATCCTCTCAGTTACAAGATTATACAGTTCTCTACTTGACCTTAGGGCAGGCCCGGCCCTATGGCAGGGCGAACGAGGCAACCTATTAAATAATATTACCTAAAGGAAAATAATCTTCTAAAATGATCCTAATGTTTACCTAAATAAAATCCATAACCTGGATTATGTAAAAAAAGTAAGGAAATTCCAAAACATAGACCTAGACCCAAATAAACATATTTACTTCTATTAATAATAATACTGATTTTAATCCCAAACACACATAATAATTTAGCTGTTTAATTTAGCTTTCCAGTTATATACCAGAAAAGGTAGTGTGTGAAAAACGAACCGATGTACACAGGGACAGGGGACGGATTTTTAAAAATACTATGTTCGACGATTTTGTCTCAAGGCCGGGGTTAATAAAGGGCCTTGCTGCTCAATAAATTCAAACGGATGAATCAGTGTGCATTTAGATTAGATGTTTGTCTAAGTTTTAGTTGATATAACAAAAAGAACGAAATGATAATATACACAAAATATGAAAACTATTAAAATGAAAATACACCTCAGCTTCTAAAAGGCAAAAGATGTTAAATACTTTGTGAAAAATTGTTTACAGTTGCAAACGAAGAAATGCCCAAGAAGTTGGAATAACGCGTGAAACCTAGTGTCATGCAAGGATTTCACAATATCGTGTGCGTTGAATGAACTTTTCTGATGAAACATTCAACCATGACATTTCTATACACTTTATTTAAATAACTATAACAATTGCAGCATTGAAACATATAAATTTCAAGCAAAGGAATATCGGCAGGAGAAAATGAGTACTCATTTCACCGAAGGATAAACACTAAAATGTACTAATCGAAAGCCCACGCACAACTACCTTAGACACAGAATATTATCGAAACTGTGCAAAAACGCAGAACAACCAAATCAGACTTAATAATTCTGACTACAAGATGTAAACATTGTTCTCATTGGTGGCGGTTAAGAACATATTGTTTTGGATCACACATAAAATCTTTATTTCCACAGCGGCATGTTCTTCTGCAAATGTCAGCAGTGAAGGAAACTACCAGTAGCAAATAAATCGTTTCTTCTCTACAAGTATGAAAAGATTAAGAGACCTTAAGAGAACTTTCGACCAAGACTCATTGCTGACTATTCCCTAGTGTGAAATATTTGAACGTATTATCTCAATTGATTCTGTGTAATAACGTCATGAAATGAACTGCATATCCGGGACATTTGATGATCGATATATTAGACGGTGAGGTATAATTGAAAAAATAAGTCTGCTTTTATAGAAAGGTTTGGAAACCATGTATTCTACGGCAATTTTTTGTGCTTTCATGAAGGAAGCCTGGTTCTGATTAATCAAATGTTTCGTGTGTATTATTATGTATGTGGGTTTCAAATCATGTTGTACACACACACACACACACACACACACACACACACACACACACACATATGCAGGTAAACATGCGCAAACACCTTGTAAAAAGCCATTATTAATGCTTATTTACCCAATCGGTCATTACACCGTGTATTTTGATCATATGACTTAAAACGAAAACAGCAAAACCTATACATTATTATTAAATCAATTGATAGGAGTACCTATATCACTTTCTCCTGTTTACAAATAGGCACACATATTTAATGACAAATATGTACACAGATTTAATGACAAATAGATACACATATTTAATGACAAATAGGTACACATATTTAATGACAAATAGGTACACATATTTAATGACAAATAGGTACACATATTTAATGACAAAAATGTACATATTTAATTGCGAATAGGTACACTTATTTAATTACAAATAGGTACACATATTTAATAAAATTCCAATAGAACAAACAATTTAATTACTTTAGTTTTCATGGCAAAAACGGTCACATTCATGCTATATCCGTTAGACACGTAGCTGTAAAGGCGAGGTTACCCAACAGTTACATTAGGGACCGCTATGGTTTAAATAAATGACCGCTATGGACCGCTATGGTTTAAATAAATGACCATTATTGTTTCGAAGACATATAAACATTCGCTCTCCTGGATAAGTATAGGGAGTCTTTCAAATTAGATAGGAACTATTTTGGATTTTTATTAAAACCTTTATTGAAGTTTTACAAACTAGAAAAACACACTGGTTTTTGAGGCATTTGTTTAAATATTTTTACCTTTATGAAATTATCGTAAGATAATACGTACACTGCTATCAGTTAGAATTACAGCGTATACTTTCTGCTTTGTACATAGCAACAACAAAAAAAGAATTAAACGGGTACGTTAACCATAAATATTTAAAATACCAAGGAAAAGAAAATGTCACTGTCAAGATGTCTTTATTTTACAAATGTTTGATTATACATACGACATAATATCTCATCACTGAATGCGATCTCTGCTCAAATAATAGTGTGAAACGGTTACACATGGCTACAATCGGGATTATTTTGCTTGTGTCAAACATAAAGTTTTTGTGTCAAAGTTTCATGATTCCGACTTCAGATGTGTTACGTATTATTTGTAATTCGTTGAGGACGTACTTTTTTTTGTTTCATTTCTGTATATACTTATAGCATATGTTTAACCCATCTTTCTAAGATAGTGTAGCATTTAGAAATATCAAGTAAATCTATCTTGATGATTTTATAATTTATTTTTTACTCGATTGTCTACATTTTATTAGTATTTGTGACAAAGATTCTATATGTAAATTGTTGAATGCATTGTTTTTACATTAAATGAAGAAGAGATTGCATATACAATTATGGGTATGATGAATTGTGAAACCTGTCCTTATTGAATTATTACGGACTTTGTGGCAATGTACTGATCTAATGTATCAGAAAGCTACAACCTAAAAGTTGACAGCCAGTCAACGTCATTTTAACTTCCTTGTGCTATCCCAGGTTAATATGTAACTAAGCTGTGCTGGCTTACAGAAACACGGGGTCATACTACACTGTCACATCCATCTTAAGGATTGGTGTTGGTTTTAAAAGCTGAACTTTCTGATCGATGCAGGCATTTTCTTCGTCATTTCTTGCATGCAAATAACAGTTCCTCAACACAACATGACATTACTTTAGGCAAATAAAATAAACCCCACACTTCGCTTAAATCCTTCTTCGAAGACAGTCACAATCGATATGAATACACTTGATGGGCATCTGAATGTGGCAGCTTGTTGTTACTGAGGCTAAAGCATTCCACAGAGACTTAGGCTCAAATGTCTTGTACAGATTGGATGGAAATTTAAAGCTATTCTTTACTGTAATTGGGATCACGAGAAACTGATACCGATACAAACGTCTCTCGTGCTAGGTTCTTTCAGCGTGGAATCGCCTGGTAACTTAACAAGCCTGTGTTCACCATGGGGAAACATTTCCCCATGCAGTCAACAACTTCCCATTAGACAGTCTTTACAAAGTCAAATAACTAACATTTTTAAGCAGTACGTACTTTAAGCTTTACATGATTTTGTGTTCGTCCATTCTTTTATCAAAGTTAGAAAAAAACATGAAAATAATTGCGATACATTCATACATACATACATACACGTACGCACGCACGCACGCACACACATATATACATACATACATACATACATACATACATACATACATACATACATGCATACATACATACATACATACATACAGCCACTCCAAATAAATTTTACTTGCAAATATTATAGCAAATAGATTAATGTATGGGCATTTCTTCAAACCTGTAACTACAGTCAATAGGACAACCCTCGGTTATGCGTGCCTATACGATGAAAATAGGCATCATATTTTATTAAGAAAATGTGGGTGCAGTTACTTCTGAGATTTCATGGATTAATCGAACTGTCTATAATTACTTCAGAAAAAAACCGATAAAGCCGTTGCATATGGTTTCATACTCACTATTGCTGTGTAAAATAGTAACGAATATATTTTCTTACGAGCTAATTGTTTTATCTCTGTCATGTATGTCTGGCAATATGAAGAAAATAAAATGTTTTAGAAGGGTTATGATATTTACCAAAATCATTTAGACTGTACTGTCGGTTTATTTATATAAAACTATCATAGGGTAATGGTTTGTAAGATTTAATGTCCGAAATTTAAGAACCTAACTATTTATCACGTTGAGATGGAATATTTTGTTGCATAGTCTCAGATTCAAATTGGAATTACAAGTCACACTGTAAATACTATTATTGAAATTCACAACAGTTTTATCGATGTTTTAACAAACAAAATATTTTTTATATTTTCTACTTATCGGTTATTTTGTCCCGATTTCATGAACGTCTTTGGACGTCTTCAGACTCTCGGCAATGATATACTTAACATACTTTTGATCTGTGCTGTAAATTTGACGAATGACTCTTTAGAATAGGCGCGAGCAATGGTTCAAATTAAAAAAATTCACAAACTGATGCTTTCATTGTTTTCAGCGATTAAAAGCACTTTATTCCTTCCTAGATATCCATTTCTAGCAAGGTTTTAGTTAGCCAAGTCAACTGCTCACTCCTCTCTCTTATCGAACAATTAGACTAAACTTGATATTTTGCACGTTGAGCAGTGTGTGCAATGAGCGCATTAAAATAATTGAAATTTGGCTTCACTGTCAAGGATGTAAATATTTTACGACTTTAGCACTTGTGATTTTAATATCAATCTTGATGTTATTTTTGCCCATTAATGTCATGATATGAAATATTAATCCTATTGCAATTTGTGATTTCCATCATGTCCGTAAAATTATATATTATTAAACTGGGAAATCCAAATGGAACGCTTAAACACTTTGATTACTTTAAATAGTCACATGTCAATCAATTTAAATAAGAAGTGCAACAAAGAGGAAGCTAATTCATTTCTTGGCGCAAAAGAACATCCACGTAATTATCTTTTTTCCTGCAGTTTATGGAATAATTCAAGATCTTCCATAGTTTGATCATCTATGTATACCCTTTAACATTTGGAAAACGAGACAGCAGCAATCAAGCAAGCACAGCTCACATAGCTTGGGAATTCCCTCAGAATAATTTTATGGAACCTTGCTATATATCAGCTTGGGAATTCCCTCAAAATGATTTTATGGAACCTTGCTATACATCAGCTCATGCAAAAAGTATTTAAAGACAATGAAACCTTTAAAAAAATCTCTTTTTTGTACTCCTTTAGCAATATAACTTGTAGCTGCTGCCATATAAATACAATAGCTCTAGTTGACGCAAAACAACCATTGTCTAGATAGTTCGAAAGCAAATAAGTGTGTTCCGATTCAGCATATAGGTTATCTTTGTTTGTTAACGAATTCAGGTAATATTCCCTCTTTAAATGGGTGCAAACAGGGTACCAGGACAAGGAATGGTAAGTTTAAATTTCAAATCTACTATGCTCAAGATTACAAAAATACCTTTCACCATTTGAAAACTTACTCATCTGACAGAGTCAATCAAACACCACAAGGATCCGATCATATTCACCAACAACGTCTTGAATACCTGACTAACATAGTCATCCTTACCGAATGATATTCACTAGCAAGTTCTTTAATACCTGCAAAATACATTCATCCGGATCTGATTCAACAGCAACTTCTCGAATACCTGCCTGAAATGGTCATTCGGACCATATGATATTCATTAGCAACTTCTTGAACGTCTGCCTGATTCTGTCATCTGGACAAGATGATATTCAAAAGTAGCTTCTTGAATACCTGCTGATGCAGCTCTCAATCCACCCCTAAACTTATTTAATACAATTTGGGAAACTGGCGACATCCCGTCGTCATGGCAAAAATCAAAAGAAATACCGGTAACCTGGCCTGGAAATGACAATGAAGACCTTTCGAACAATCGACCCTTATCACAAACAAGATGTATTTTCAAAACCATGAAGCGAATGATGAACGTGCTCCTCTTTATCTTGAACCCAGTAAACTCAGATTTACAATGATGATCAAGAGGCCAAAGAAGCACAACTGACCGTCCAGTCAAACCTAAACTCTGAGACGCTTTCCTAAAAATAACCATGTCAATAGCCATCGTTTTCGTACTTTGAGGAGCTTATAATGCAAGATTGAAGTACGGTATAACAAAAACAATGATCTATTCAACGTAGGTCTTAGGGGTCTCCTATGCACCAAAATTTTAGAAAGATAGTTATTTCTTAATTAAGGCACGTTCCACCGTTTATGAAAGCTGTCCTCAGAATGTAAGTGTACCTCAGATCAGTGTATTACCAATCTGCATTTACAACGCCAACATTAACAATATAGTCAAATTTTTTAATTCCTTAACTAGTTATGCTTTGATACTTTTTGATATGTTATAGATAAATGGGTAAGCATGCTATTCAACACCAATACAATGTATGCTTAAATAAAGTTCAGAAATGGGGTCACAATTTCGAAATCTGAAACTTTATGCCCTAATGACGATTACATAAAATTCGTGGTGACTCTAAACTCAGTTTTGAAGGTTAGTTTATTCCTTGTGGAGGAGAATATATTTGCTATATTTAATTTTTCCTTCCGAATATTAAATATATATAAAGGACAATTGGATTTAGTAAGAGTTCTGGCAGTCACATATTCGAGACAGGAAGGTCATACTTCTCTCGTTCAGGACGTTAGTCTGACGCACATTTGACTATAGCTTGACTGTATACGGATCATCTCTCAAGTCTTGTCTGCGATGCTGAAACATGATTTGCTAATAAAATCTGGAAACAAGTAGTATGTACTGTCTGGCTGCCTAGTCATACTGGTATTATGGGCAACGGAAAGGGAGATAATGCTTGCAAAATGACAAACTTTGAGTACATGGGCCACAAATGTAGCGAGAATTAAATCGTATCAAGATATGCAACCTCAGTAGGTACGGATACATTTAGGCTTATATTTAACGTTTTATAAACTAAGAAAAGATTAGGCATACTAAGAATTACATGAACTATTAGTGAGGTATTTAAAACAATATGTCTCATCTCTAAAGAAAATCACTGCCCCACCACCTCAAAAATTACATTGCCAGTCCCTTATGTGTCTACATAGGTGTGACTGTTCTACATGGTACAAAATTGTCTAGATGTTAAGTAAACATCAAACAGGTTATGTGGGGACAAATATTATCTATAACACAAATATTGATAGTTGCACAGAAACGGATTTATCCTGTAGTGTTTGCATAATTTATTCTTTAATTGCAGTAAACTATGCGCCTTAACAAAAAACAATATAGTGTTTGTATAATTCATTCTTTACTTTTACTAAACTAGGCCCATTAACAAAAAACAATGTAGTATTTGTATAATTCATTCTTAAATTGTAATAAACTAGGCCCATTAACTAAAACAAACAGTACAGTGTTTGTATAATTCATTCTTTACTTGTAGTAAACCAGGCCCATTAACTAAAACAAACAGTGCAGTTTTTGTATAATTCATTCTTAACTTGTAGTAAACTAGGCCCATTAACTAAAACAAACAGTGCAGTCTTTGTATAATTCATTCTTTACTTGTAGTAAACTAGGTCTATTAACAAAAACCAATGAAGTGATTGTATAACTCAATCTTTACTTGAAGTAAACTAGGGAAATTAACAGAAAACGATGTAGAATTTGTGTACTTTATTGTTTACTTGTAGTAAACTAGGCCCATTAAAAAAGATAAAAAAAAATTAAAAAAATAAATAAATAAAAAAAAACAACGTAAAGATTGCAGTGCAAGTAGAAGTGAAACAAAGTAAGAAAGAATAGAAAATCTTATATGATAATGAGCCATTCAACTCAATGTTTAATTCTAAATGCCATATAGAGAACTATGAACAAACTGCAGTATTGAAGATAAGTGCAAGGTCAACGAGCTTATAAATATTGGCTTGCTTCCAGAAAAAATGTTTAAGAAATATCTCTAACATACCTCCATGCGTATTGAAACAAAACTAAACAATAAATTAATCCTATTTTCTATGACATCTGGGTCAAAATAGCAAAATTGTATAGTGCTGCTAAAACTCGACTGAAAAGTGAAACGTCTATTACAAAAAAAAGTCACGTATACTTTACACGAACCCATTGGACAAAAAGTTTCCAGACGTCGCATGTGAGTGGAGGGCATCGCTCATCAATGGCAAGCCGAATTAACCGATGTCTCACATTTGGCAACCAGCAATCGTGGCTACAAATATTTGTTTTGTGTCATCGATGTGTTTTCTAAATTTGTCTGGTTCGTGCCATTGACTTCAAAATTGAGCAGTGAGTTAGTGCGAGCCCTCAAACTAGTGCAGAAACAAAGTGGTCGTCACCCTCTTCGATGGCAAACCGACAAAGGTACCAATATTCTGAACCAAGCTATCCCCCCAAAAATGAAGAAACGTGACATTCATTTTTTCACCACCAAAAATTCCGAAACCACAGCCAGCATCGTGGAACGTTTTCAACGCACCTTGAAAAAATGGATGTGGAAATATTTTACGTATGAGCACACTCTCAAGTACACCGACGTCTTATCGCAATTAGTTCAAGCGTACTACCAATCTTATCATCGAAGCATCGGACGTGACCCCCACCCCCAAAGAAGTGACTCCCGCTAACAATGCGACTGTTTTGGATCGCCTGTTTGATACGTCTCCGACGGTGACTTTCCCCATGAAAAGTAGAGCGCTGACAGCAGGAGATTGAAAGCGCATTGGCAAAACCAAATACACTTTCGACAAAGGTTACTTACCCAACTGGACCACCGAATTGTTTTGTGTCACTGGGCAGTGCGTGGCCGTCATTCTGCCGTCTATAAATTGGAAGACACGAACGGGGTAGTGATAAAAGGAACGTTTTACTTGCCTGAGTTACAACGCGTGACCAAAAATGAAGACGAAGTGTACGAAATCGAAAGCATTTTCGAACGCAGAACCCGTAAAGTGGGAAAACGCTGGGTCAAAGACGTCAAAGTACGTTGGAAAGGATACCCTCCCAGTTTTGATTCTTTGATCGGCGCTTCGCCAGTCATCGACTATAAAAAGAAGTGACCATCATGCCCTTCAACACAGACTCAACCGCTGCCACCGCAGTGACCCCACCTTCACCATGTTCTTCTCTGAAAGATCCACAAAAGTAACCCTTGTGGGTGTGATGCAGAGAACGTGTGCCTAAAACGCAAATCTGCCTAATCTTGGTGGTTTATTGTGTCATCGGTGCTGCCATTGCCAATTAGAGTTTGCAACAATGATACAAACATTTGCGGACCATTTTAATGAGCAGATGCATCGGTTACCTTCTTAACAATCTTTTCACGAAATACTCATCGAACTAAAATAACGAGAGTCTTGCGTCCAACGTCAGTCACCCTTCCAACAGTCACCACTCCAACCACAATATTCCCGTTTTAGGCATTCCTCTGATTTCGTTTGACTCCTCGGGCAGCAGAACTCTAGAATTATAAACAACAACAACCAATTTTACTTGACGCAACCCAGTGACAGTTCAATGGAGGTGTTTCTCACTTTGTGCTGTTTCACGGCCAAATCACTTCAGGCCATTCAATTGGATCACGAAGCCCATTGGGAAGTGGCTTTGGTCGAAATGATTCACCCTACACAAATCCAAAACATCACTGAAAAGCAAAACATTTTTAGCCCGAAACCATGAACGAACATTCTCAACAAGTCATTAATGAAATCGGAATTTTAGGTATCGCAAATGCAGCAAATAATCCATCATTTACTATCAAGACGTTAAAAATTTCGGCAGGCTATTATTTTAGCTGTCAACATTTGGTGGACACAATTGCTTCCAGGTTCGAAGACGCGTTAGACTGTTCTGATCCCAAACAAAATTGGCACCCTCGAGTACCAATATAGTGGCTCGTCACCTACTGATGAAATTTTCGGATACCTCAACGTTGTGCAGCAGTTTCAATCGTGAATTATTTGAAATTGTAGGTAGACGCACAAAAATAGCTCCGACTTTTAAGCCGAAGAACAACAGCAACATGGATTTTTACAAGTTTATTCGTTTCCCTAGAAAACTGTACGAAGGACTCAATTTCAGCTTTGTGTACTTCGACGTGGTGGAGTACAACGTGGTGGGACACACCTACGTACCGTTAGTGCGTGTCAGTCCTTTCAAAGTGGATTATACCATGACCAATGACCAGGAAGGTGGAAACACCAATCACGTTCAACGAGAATTTGTACATCCTCACTATTTGCCAGTCAGTAAGTCGTATTTTGACACTGTCAACATTGCTATAAAAGGAGATCTAGGACAAAATATTGCATTCACCATAATGAAAGTGACGGTAAAACTCCATTTTCGAAAACGATTCTCTAACGAGTTGTAAGTCATGTATCCATTGTATCGACGAGTCGCTCGACAGCGAGGACATGGTTTAGGAGATACGATGAAATTTTCATTCGGTGACGCCGGTTTTGAAACCGATGGTGACATCAGGACTGCACGCTTTTAAATATTCCGCATTGACGCACGGTAGAGAATTTCTACAAAATGTCATTATCTACAAAGAAAACCCCAAAGAAGCTTTCTTGAGAGCAGGCAAAAACGTCTTGCTTCGAACGGGCAAAGACATATTGGGCCGACGAGAAACTCCTATAAATGCCCTGGACGCTACCGAGTCAGGCAGTCCTGCTTCCCAAGCGCCACAGCAAGGACAAGGCAGAGAGAGAGAGAGAGAGAGAGAGAGAGAGAGAGAGAGAGAGAGAGAGAGAGAGAGAGAGAGACAGACAGACAGAGAGAAAGAGAGAGACAGACAGAGAGTGAGAGAGAGACAGCGAAGACAGCCCTCCAGAGGACTTCACATCCTTAGAGCTAGAAAGACAAAGGCAAGAAGAACCGTCCGAGACTTGTACGTTTTTAATTCTGAGAAAAACAGAGAGAAAAAGAAAGAAAGAAAATGATGCACCGAGAGTATTGCGCGTATTCCAAGTCGGAACTGGATCTGTTTGCCATGCCACCCATCATGATGACGATGCAACAATCCCAATGTGTTGAATTTCACCCCGTCTCCTCTGTCAACTACTCGGCATAAGATCCCATCGAGTCTGAAATCAAGGGACAGCCGGAATATTACGTTGATCTGAATAACAGTTACTCGTACTTGAAAGTGAAAGTTTTAGACCCGGACAATTCGGATAGACTGCGATGAGGTACTAGATTCCGTCAACAATTTCATGCATTCTTTGTTCAGCTCAGTGTATGTATACTTGAATAACAAACTGATCAGCAGTAGCATTGATACTTACCCTTATCGAGCGTACCTGGAAAATTTCTTGACGTACGGAACAGAGGCCAAGAACACTCATCTGGATGCCTGCATAGTATGGAAACCTTACCCGCCAGAGAAGTTTATTGTCCTAGATTACAACAATGTGGGGTTTAATGACCGTGAAGAGAAAATTGCTGGGAGCCCTAGTTTAAAATTGATGGATAGTTTTCATTTGGGCATGTGGTTACAAGAGAATTATTTGTTGAACGGAGTGAATGTCTGCCTGAGACTGAATCTCAGCAGTGCCGCTTTCCTCTTGATGGCTGATGCTTATGATTCCAATTACAAAATCATCATCCAAGATGAATGACTCTATGTACGTCGCCTGGAATTGCTACTTATGGTGAGAAACGATATCAGTCAGACTTTGAGCATAACGACCGCCAAGTATCCGATAAGACGAAGTGAAAACTTTCACCATTGCCACTGGTCAGCGATCCATGACCGAAGATTATCTGCTCCAAAGACAGTTACCCAAACGTTCAATCCTTGGTATCGTCAAAAATTCCGCCTTCAACGACGTCAACGATGAAAATCCTTTCGAGTTTAAGCACTTTGACGTGACCGAAATTGGAGTCAGTCACGATGGCAAGACACTGTGTACTAGAAACCTCGAACCTGACTTTAGTGACAAAAAGAATTATTTAAGGTCGTATTTGTCCCTGTACGAAGCCACGGGAAAGTTAGGGACCAACACCAGTCACGGCATTTCGTACAAGGATTATGCTGGAGACTACTATTTGTGGGCTTTGATTTAACTCCTGATCAAGGCAGTGACGAGGAACATTTCCACCCTATAAATTCCAGTCAGATTTTTGTGCAACTTCAGTTTGCTAAACCTCTGAGACGATAAACGGCATCCTGTATGCGGAATTCGATAATACCATGGAAATCAACAGTTTTAGAGAAGTCATTCTAACTATTAGAAACAATGGAAGACTGTAATCCCTCTTTGAATAGTGGAGAATCTTTGAAAATGGGATGGGAGGATACCGTGGAAACAGACCCACAAGAAAAAGACAAAGATGAGATGTTGGTTATGTCCAGTAGGCCAGAACAAGAACAACATTAGGTCTCTTGTTTTGCCAAACGCCTGGCAGAAACAAAGTACGGAAAACATTGCTATGGATGTCAAAACGATCATCCCAGTCAAATTCAACACGATAAATGTCTGAAGCTGAGTTAAGAAGAAAACTTGGACGAGTATCTGGACGAAGCTTGGAGTATCATCTCGTTAGAAGAAGTACTGCACCAGTGATATAAAGACTTGCGTGATCATTCCTCACCTCCCTTGATTGTTCTAGAGATCCATCACATTATAATTAAATCAGAAAGGTAAATAAGTCCTTCTCTAATCATTATACATGGGACATTTAACACGAAAGTAAACATAATCTTATATATCTGTAGAAAAGAGGCATAACCTTTAAAGATAGGGGATATTTTAAACCTACCATTCTTTATCATTATAGGAAAGGTGCCATTTCTGATTAAGCGAGCATTGTACGGAGAGTTCAAACAATTGATAAGCTATTGACAACTCAAACTGTTTATAACCTTATTAAAGAATCAGAGTATTTCCATTGAATTTATCTTTCCATTTAACTCCTGTAGACAAATATCTTTACAACGTTATTGAAATAAAATGACAAAATACCTTCTCATCGCCCATGCCTTGATTAACCCAAACTTGTCACATTCTGAATCTAAACAGTAGATTTTAAACTTTCTTTATACAACAGTCAGTCACAGTGTTCGCCTCATGTAAATCATGGTAGTCGCATTATTTTTAGAATCTTCGTATACACACACCACGAGTTTAACAAAGGAATACACAGTTATGATATTTAGAATAAGATACGTATCTAGTAGGCAATCATCAAACTACCATATCTAATATCCTCTCATATTGTTTAAGCTTCTAGATGCTCCGGTTTTCTATTTTGAACATTTTGGAGTTGAACAGTTTTAGCAACGGCAACCAAGTCATCAGCATAAACCAGTGTAAAATAACAGAACAAATTCTAATGTTACACCGTTATGCCTGTCAGAAACGTATGTCTTTTAACTCCCTTAGAAATAATGTTAGTACAATAGGTGATAAAATGCCACCTTGACTTCCACCAGCTGGGAAATTAAATGTTTCCATCAATCCATTGTCGTTTTCATACAATCTCTGGCATTTTATGTTACGTGTTTAGGCTCGAATAAACAGTAACTCAACATTAAGCTTGAACAATTTAACAAATTATTGATTTATATTGTCGTGGTGCAAATTGTGGACAATACTTGAGTTGCATGTGTACAATTTTCAGTACCGCACTTCCAAACCAATTTTAACCATTTAACTTTTATTACTAGTGTAGGTTAAACATTCTCGTTTGTTTTATTCAACATAGAAATATGATTTTACGCATCAAACTTTTATACAACTTGCAACCAGTGTATTTAAGATATAACTGCTTGGTTTTTTAAGTGAATCTATTTATAAATTGGTGTAATAAGTGTATGTATTAAGTCATGCAATGTAACTATTGTAGAATACATATAATTTATGTTTTTTCAATACAAGCGTATTTTCTGTTATTAGAAATATTTGTTCTTTTATTACAAGCGTATGTTCTTTCCACAGAAAACGATAGTTTATTGTGGTATTCATGGTAAAAGTAATAAGTCATCATATTGTGATATGATTGTATGCCATCATAGGTGTCAGGCAAAGGTTTAAGCTCGCATTGCAAAAATAGCTTTATCAGAGTATTTCGAGCTTCATTGCTAAATGTTGTCAGCATCATCAAATCAGAATCATGACGCTTTCGAGAAGGAGAGAGAGAATCGTCATTGTTCATGGATCGCTCTTGAACGCAGAAACGGATACAAACACTTAAAATAATAAATAACTTCAGGTTGAGGAAAGCTGCTAGTAAATATCTTTATCACGCTAAAGTGGGTGTGGGGACGGAGGGTGGGTGAAGTAGAATAAACGAAGAAGCTTCACGTAACAAAAGAAAGAAACAAATAAAATGTTGACAAATTGATTTTCTAAATTTTCTTTCGAAACAACGGCAAGCGCGAGTCTTCATTTGACATTTGATCAAAATGTCAAATGAAGCGGGCGCAGTACAATTTAGAGCAATGTATCTTTCTTTCATCGACAGTATCCATTGTGTTACGAGTCTATGCTTTTAATAAAGATAATAGAAAAAAGTGAAAAGCAAAAAGTAACAGAAAAGAGCAAAAAGCAATAAGCTTTGCAAATCTCAAAAATTAATTTATTTCCCAAGAAAACAAAGTAAAAATAAAAAAGAACTTACGGTACTACGAATTAAATCCCAAAATAATAATAGAATTACAGAACATGTTCTTACAATTTAAAGTTCTGAATAAACCTTAGTAGAAATCCAAATTAATTCCATGCTGAAGGTGTTGATGTGCCTGGTGTGGCCTGTATTGTCTTTTGTGTTATTATATAGGTTGTATCATAACCCTCTTCTCATTTCTTGCTATGAGAAGGGATTAAGAAGAAAAAGAAGGAGTTCACACTCTCTTAACAAGGGTGTCACCCATAACCGGATAGATGTGATTAGATCTTGGGGAATGAGGTACGGAATTGCTGTAAGGAAAATACAGAACTATTCTGACTCGAGGAACAAACGTTTCATTTAAATAATATATAAAACTACATTATTGAGATACATCTATAGAGCCTAAATATTTAAAATATACGAAATACATATAAGATTACACTTTTCCTTCGAGCTTACCAACTTCATACATCTGTACAATTTCTGCCTTTTAGAATGGAATACAGATAGTTATATCTCGATTAACTTCATGATTGCCAATGAGTATAAAATTAAATAGTTGCGATTAATGCAACAATCATTTTGAAGAAATGCAACAATCATTTGGAAGAAATGTATTTTACTAAATTTAAAATAGAATACTAATTTGGAACAGGATACTGAACATTACTCATTATTACTTAAAGAATCTTTTATTTCCAAATTAAATCTAAACATGAAGTTGGTAGCGAATTCATCTTTACAGTAATACATGCCACAAATACAATTAAACATTCCATTATACTATAGTATAAAATATAAAGAACACACAAAAATCTTGTAAAAGTATGAATGTTACCGTTAAAATTTCAAATATTAAAAAGTGCCCATTCCTTAAAGAAGTTTGCGATCACAGACGATTATTACCTGTAAGGAAAAGACAGAGCTTTTCTGACTCGAGGAACGAACTGATTTTGCGTAAGCCTGCTTCTCTATTTTTAAGTAGTTTTTGGTGTTTCCCACAAAATCTAAACGTCTAACCTTTATATACAAGAGAAATCTATTTTTATGGATTTCTGCACCTGCTCGTAAAGCGCGATCTCTATAAAATAGCATACTTTTGTATTACACAAATAGATAAAAGTATTCTCAATATATTTTAGTGGAAAATTACTTTCAATATAATTTAATGACAAGTTACTTTCAATACATCTTAGAGAAAATTTCAGTCTTAATACTTTTGCTCAAAAATTCTGTCCTAATAGTTGTATCAACAGTCTTTTGTTGAAATACAGTAATGTAATTGCAGCTTTGAATTCACTACAAAATCCAAGTCTCTATTTCCAAGAATGTTATCAGAGCACTTCTGTATTTCCAGAGAAAAATAATGATTGAATTAAATATTTCGAAAAAATAAATTTCCAGCCGAATTAACTATTGGTCACAACAATAATGCAAATTGATTCCGTTAGATCTTACAACACGAATGAATACTCATTCCAGTAGCAAGATTATATAGTCTTCCACTTGACAAAAGGTCACAATTAACAACTGGTATTAAAAAACCCATATCCTAACGAAAAATATCCTTCTAGAAAGTTCTTAATGTTTACAAAATAAAATGTTAGTTATTGTTAGAATATTTGTGAGTAAAATTATAATATATAACCTGCCAATTTCAGGTACACCAAATAAATTGTAGGGGAATTCCAATAATCTAGACTTGGACCAAATAAACATATTTACAACTATTAAGAACAATCCTGATCTTAAATCCATGCACCAATAAAATACTTTAGCAACGTATTGGTTGTTTACATAATAAAAATAAAAAATAATCCAGGTCATGCAGATAATAAACTTAATTTTGGACAAGATTGAGTCCAACATACAACTTTACATTACAATATTATATAATGAAATTTTAAAAAATCTATAAGAAAAAAAAACTAGCAAACAAAAAGTGCAAATCAAATACACATAACTATTGGCTTGTGTCTTTGTGTTAAAATAACCTTAAACTATGTGCGAATGGCTGTGTGTGTGTGTGTGTGTGTGTGTGTGTGTGTGAGAGAGAGAGAGAGAGAGAGAGATTGCCAGGCTGCACCCACGAAAATGGCATCACCTGTCTTACATATTTTAAACAACTGGTCTAGAACTCACTAGTTCGATTTACCCAATTAACGCTTAACTTCTCTGTTTTATCAGGGTCTATTTATATTAAACTTCTTCGAAACATATGCATCCACAGGGATGGGGCAGTTCCTCCTATTTTTTTGATGACCTTTTCATAAAAAATATTTTAAATTATTATATGCTCATTTTATTCTCCGTTAACTTTACATTGTCAGAATCGTTCAATATTGCACACCTTCATATTGCATTCACGTGTATAGTGGAACTACATAATATTGTAAACAAACAATAGACGCAGACGCCAGCACTTTTGAGATTTGTAAATAAATAATGTACACTCGCGTAGTAGGCGTTTTACGTTTTGGTTGATTCAGTTTGTTCCTGAGTGAAGTAAAGCAGATGTTTCGTGGACTGCCACATTCCAGCTGCTTTGGCACATTCCGCGCTAACATTTTTGATACAGTGTTTCTGATTTAGGTTAGCTTTACAGTTGACTCCAGAAAAGGGTCCTTACAAATAAAATACAAGTGACAGGGATAAACTGTCTTCTTTAGCTGGTAATAAGAATGGCAAAGAAATATACTTAGCAGTTTTACATCCTGAATTTCCTCAAAATGTACTTTCTTAGTTCTGCAAATCCGAATTACATGAGCCATGTCATAGGTTCTCAATCTTGATTACACATTTCGGAATTGTACTGTAATTTCGTATATAATTGCAATTACATTCTCCTTACTGCACTCAAAATTAAATAAGCATTAAATTGCAAAGCGTCTTTTTGATAATTGCAATTGAAAGACTTCATATTTTCCCCACATTATGATTTCAAACATTCAGTGACATAAATAGAAATACATTTGCAGATGTTAACACGCTTCTCCCACGCTTCTTCAATCCGATGTATTTCAAGTGGAACTGTCGCATATAAATCCAGTCCATAATCACAAAATTTCGTAGAATCGAAAGAAATACCAAAATCTATTCATCCCAGATCAACTGGAAAAGTTGTTGCAATGCGCATTCATTCACAATATGACTCCAAATTCCAATTTTAACTAAACACGCCATTTTCTTTCGAAAGTTGTGTCGAGCGCTCGACTAATTTCAAATTTATCTGGACTGAGTTATGTGTGCAGTAATCTGCGCCTGTGTATTTAGTTTGAAATACGGCATACAGTCATTTACTTTGTTTCTTGTAATTTATTTTGTTAATATAATTAAGCATTGTAGAATAAGAAAATGAGCATATAATAAAATGGTTACTGCATTTGTATGGGAAAATATGAACTCGTTTTGTCGGATGGATATAATTCACTACCAAGGTCGTGCAGTATTTACATCCGAAAAACTCGTTCATATTTTTCCATACAAATGCAGTAACATATAAATATTATATTCATATTATTATAATATTTTAATAAAATGAGAAGCATAGTATATTTGCTTCTTTATTCGTACAGCATATACGAATTTCCAAGTTTTTAAATTATTTTTATCAGTGACTAGTAATAATAGTCACCAAATCTGTCACAAGAATTTTATTAAAATATCTGATTTCTACTCCGTATAACTGCAAACTAATGTCGCAAGTTAGATGGGCGCCATCGCGGCCGTTTCTCTGATGTTAGAGTTCCCATGTCCTAGTCTGCATTGCCTACGTGACCTGACAACGCATGCCAGGGGTCAATCTACTACCATTACACAGAGACGTATGAACGTCCATCACGGCCGAAAACTAAGTTTTATACGTCAGGTGACTTAGGTCATATAGCATGCCTGTTGCCAACAAGTATTAAACCAATGAATCAATACTGATAACTTCTCGCTTATCGTCGTTGGAAGACGTAAGGTTATAGCGTAAGAGACGCTCAAGGTATTGGTTAACGTATTGATCTGGTATCTTCAAATGTATAACTGGGTCTATTCCAGTAGGGGTCGTATTGCATTTCCTATTCTGCATATATATATATATATATATATATATATATATATATATATATATATATATATATATATATATATATATGTTATAATTTGAGCATGTATTCTAAGTTATATTACTAGTGTATCACATCATACACAAAATGATAATGGAATATTATGTTTTATATTTGGTTCGCATCAGTAACATAAAACAGTATATTTGTTTATATAGATTCTTGCATGTGTGCTTCTATGAAAAATCTAAACTAACTTTAGTAATCATTTTCAACACCTATAGTGCCTACGATCATTGTATATTCTGAAATATAAAAAATACCCCAGCACATCCCCCCCCCAATGTAAACAGATGACAAAGTGACAAAGGAAGAATATATGCCATAACTTCTACTGCTTGACAAACTTTTTGGAACAGAACATAGACTTACATTAATCTTTCAATTTGACAAAGGTCAAAAGAAAAATAAATTATTTGTTTTGTTTGCATGAGTAAACATTTTCTAAAATATTAAATTTGCTTTGTTCCAGAATTTAAAATAATTGTATCAGTAATGGAAAACACAGCACGGCCATTTCTAGGGTAGACTCCCTTTCTTCGAAACATTATTATTTTAAACAGGAAATAGTTCATCTCAGAATATCATATTCATCTTACGCATAACTTGTTTTAATTGACAAAGATACCTCTACCGGAAATCTATACGGAAAAATCTTTATTCACATATTGCTCCCGCTGAGAACCTGTAAAATTGACGCATGGCTGGCTGAATAATAAAAGTAGAGATTTATAGGGGTCTGGAATTCTTTTATGAACAACTTGTGTGTATTATTCATTAGCATGGCGACCTGAAAATCATTTAAATTAATTTCGAATTACCATATTATTTAGCAAGACGTGGAAGTTTACCATGGTGTCACGAATAAAGACCAACAGTGCATTGCATAATTATAAAGGAAATCAATTCGTACTAGGTTTAACAAGTTCTTGAATAATGACAATCGAAAATGAGTTTCAATTTTAAAACCCTGTGTAATTAATAGGTTGTGCATGAAAATTAGGCGTTTCAAAATGATGGCTTCACGCCCAAACGCACACTCACACACACACACACACACACACACACACACAGAGAGACAGACAGACATCCACACACATACACACACAGACATCCACACACACACACACAAACAAACACATCCACACACACACACATACATACATGCATACATACGTGCATACATACATACATACATACATAGATACATACATGCAGACATACATACATACATACATACATACATGCATACATGCATAGATACATGCATACACACACATACACACACACACACAGATATATATATATATATATATATGAAAAAATAGTTAATAAATAATAACACGTTTTGGGTATAGCACTCCATGTCTGAAAGTTTCAAGATCTTACCCAAATTATTTACCGTTGCTATGGCCTTTTTTAGGTATGTGTGGATTTTTCAATATAACACGTATGTATTATCCCTATGCCGTTTATAGGTAGCTGTGCATTTTTTGTACTATAACAATTCTGTTCTATCGCTATGTCGTTTATAGGTGTTAGGACTCTATAGTCATAAACACGTAACAGAATAAAGCAAAACCATCAAGTTTTTATAAAACAAACTTAACAGTTTAATTATCAATGTTATAAATGAAAAATGTCAGAAGAACTTACAGTATTATGAAGTGAATCCAAACTAACCCTTATAAAGGTCTATGAAAGACCTAATAATTGAAAAGTTCCTTGTGAATTTCAAAACCGGAAATGTACTGGTCCTCCAAGAACCGTGACGTTGTCAAGTTGGCGTTGTCCAGAATTCCTTCGAATAATTGGTTACAGTTCCAGAATGGTATTATAGTCCAAAATAATGAGCACTTTCTATTTCCATTGATCCGTCCAAACAAATGTTTTTCCTTACGAATAATATCTAAATATAACATAAAACACGTATGCAGACTTACCACAGGAACATTGAAGTGAAAATGACTTCAAATAATGAAATGCTTGTTCAGTTCTCTCTTTATATACACCGTCCGTTTCGCAATAGACCACATGTGACGGATCTTACTACTAATTTGCGGTGAACTTGCCTTTCATGTGACCAAGCCCAACCAATGGGAAGTTACTGAATACTTCCAGAAACATCGAATCCTCATCAGCCATTTAGAAATTGAGCCAAAAGTGTCATTAAATCTTATTATTAAGATTATTATATAATCGTCAAAACATACGTTAGCATCGATTTATAGATCCTATGTAACTGCTATGGTCCTAACAGATTCAGGTCACGAGGAAAAATGTAACTAAGGACATTTTGCACAATTTACAGCCATGAATAAAAATTACAAAAATCAAATAAAATTATGTACCAGGAGTTACAAAAAGTATAGATAATCATACCAATAGGTTTGTGTACGTTTTTCAACACAATTCCGCCAAATCATTTTTATAAACTGATTTGTCTATCAGATACAAACACATTTTGCCACAACACGTGATATTTATGGCATTTTGGTGATTACTACCAAACCTGATAGTGTTGGTGTTTTGACGAGTGCTACAAGTCGTGATAGTGACTCCATTTTGATGATTGCTACAAAACGTGATAGCAGTGGTATTCTGTGATTGCTACAAGACGTAATATTAGTATTGCTATAAGACGTGATAGTGGTGATATTTGATAATTACTACAAAACGTGATAGTGGTGCTATTTTGATGATTGCTACAGGACGTGACATTGGTGGTATTTTCATAATGTCTACAAGACGTGACATTAGTGACATTTTGATGATTACTACAAGACGTGATATTGATGATATTTGATGATTGCTACAGAACGTGACAGTAGAGGTATTTTGACGATTTCTACAAAACGTGATATTGGCTATTTTTTATGATTTCTAAAAGACGTGACAGTGATGCTATTTGGATGATTGCTACAAGATTAAAAGTGGACTTATTTTGATGATTACTACTAGACATGACAGTGTTGGCATTTTGATGATTGCTACAAGACGTGATATTGGTGACATTTGATGATTTTTACAAGACGTGACAATGGTGGTATTTTGATGAGTGATACAAGACGAGACAGTGGCGGTCTTTTCATGATTTCTACAAGACGTGATATAAGTGATATTTGAAGATTGCTACAGGACGTGACAGAGGTGGTATTTGATAGGACGTGACAATGGTTGTATTTTAATGATTTTCACAGGAGGTGATATTGGTGACATTTGATGATTGCTACATGACGCGACAGTGGTACTATTTTGATGATTGCTGCAAGATGTGAAATGGTAATATTTTAATGATTGCTTTAAGACGCTATAGTGGTGATATTTGACGATTGCTACTAAATGTGATAGAGGTGGTATTCTATGATTGTTACAGGACATAATAGTGGTATTGCTATAAGACGTGATAGTGGTGCTATTTTGATGATTGCTACAAGACGTGACAGTAGTGATATTCTCTAAAAGACGTGATAGTGGTAGTATGTTGATGATATCTACAGGACCTTATAGTGGTGGTATATTGATGATTTCTACAAGAAGTTATGTTGGTGACAAATGATGATAACTACAGGACGTGACAGTGGTGGTATTTGATGAAGGCTGCAGGAAGTGACAGTGGTGGTGTTTTAATGATTGTTACACGACGTTACAGTGGTAATATTTTGACGATTGCTACAAGACGTGATAGTGGTGATATTTGATGATTGTTAGAACACTTGACAGTGGTATCATTTTGGTGATTGCTACAAAACGTGACAGTGGGGCTATTTTGATGATTGCTATCAGACATGATAATGGTGATATTTGATGATTGCTACAAGGCATGATAGTGGTGACTTTTGATGATTGCTAAAAAACTTGATAGTGTTGGTTTTCTATTATTGCTGCTGGACGTAATAGTGGTATTGCTATAAAACGTGTTAGGGGTGCTATTTTGATGATTGCTACATAGCGTTACAGTAGTGGAATTTGCTACAAGACTTGATAGTGATAGTATTTTGATGATATCTACAGGACGTGATAGTGGTGGTATTGGGTGATTACTGGAAACGTTGTAGTGGTGCTATCTTGATTATTTCTACAAGAAGTGATATTGTTGATATTTGATGATTGCTACAGAACGTGACAGTGGTGATATTTGATGATTGCTACAGGACGTGACAGTGGTGCTATTTTGATGTTTTCTACAGGACGTGACAGTGGTGGTATTTGATGATTACTACAAGACGTGATGGTGGTGATATTTGGTGATTGCTACAGGACGTGATAGTGACGATATATGATGTTTGATGCAGAACTTGACAGTTGTGGAATTTTTATAGTTACTATCAGACATGATAGTGGTGATGTTTGATGATTGCTACAGGATGTGGAAGTTGTGGTATTTTGATAATTACTACCAGACATAACAGTGGTGATATTTGATGATTGCTACAGGATGTGGAAGTTGTGGTATTTTGATAATTACTACCAGACATGATAGCGATGATATTTGATGTATGCTACAGGACGTGAAAGTTGTGGTATTTTGATAATTACTACCAGACATGATAGTGGTGATATTTGATGAATGCTTTAAGACGTGACATTGGTGCTATTTTAATGATTGCTAAAATACGTCATAGTGGTGGTATTTTGATGGTTGTAAATGATTGGAGAATATGAGTAACGTCGATTGTTTATTAGTTTTGATAGAAAATATGTTTTACTATATATCTGGACACAAATGTTGATGACTGAATGATAAATAATGCTTTACCATGTTGATGACTGAATGATAAATACTGCTTACCATGTTGATGACTGAATGAAAAATAATGCTTACCATGTCGATGACTGAATGATATTACTACCTGGGTATTCAGTAAGATATGTTCAAGTCGTTTTAAAATACATCATAATTGACGTATTATATTCAGTATAAACTAAACAACAGACACATACAGAGATTATTAAGTCTAAATTAGCATTGTTGAAAAATGCAGCTATTAGGTCCAAGTAGTTTTATCATCGTCATCTGCATCATTGTCGTCATCGTCGTCATCATCATCATCCTTATTCTTTTTCTTCTTATTATTATGATCATTATTATTAGTAGTAGTAGTAGTAGTACTAGTAGTAGTTGTTGTTGCTGTAGGGTTTAACGCCATTTGTCAGCATACGATAGGCTATACATGGCGGCCAGTATTAATGGTGAAGGAAGAACCCGTGAAATCCCCGGAAAGAATCCTCGAGAAGCTACTGGCAAGCTTTCTCACATACCCACATTGGCCGAATCCGAGACTCGAACCCACGCAGACAGAGGTAAGATGGCAGTGATCCGTAACGGAGAGCGCTTTAGACTACTCGGCCACTCGGGGCCACATTTATAGTAGTAGTAGTAGTAGTAGTAGTAGTAGTAAGCTATCAAGACACGTCATCATGCTGTATTGTTTCAAGGAGTCATTAACTGAGAAAGTTTTGCAGGAGCATGAATATAGACTTATAAACAAGTCATTCACCATACGTTATGTTGTCTCTCGATGTTCCTTTCAAATCGTTTGCTTTAATGGAACACAATTAAAAATTCTAGTATTTTCCAGCCGAATAAATAAAGTACGGCCTGATAGACATTAGTGACATTCGATGCCTACAGCTTTGGAATTTACATAAATGGCATTTAAATAGTAACTGAATGACATTCTCCTCGCTCAACCTGAACATTTGATGTTCAGTTTACAATAATTATATCTAACTCTCGGGCATCGTGCCTAATATAACTGTGATTGCTGTATTACTTCCTGCGGCGAAATACAGAATAACTATTTCATATTACATTTAATCTCAATCAGCGTAGCAAATATTAAAACACGTCCTTTCCAGATGCCAGGCACTGTCTAGTTATGTATACCGATGATTGAATGATTAGAGATATCCGGTATAATCTGAATGTTTTATTTAAGTCCTACGACTGTCGCCTGCTTGCTTTTCGAACATGAAACTTTTCTGTAACTGTTAAATATATGTATTTTTGAATATGTTGTGAAGGACAAAGTAGCAGGAAAATAATGCGTTGAAAATGTGGGCAATATTTGGTTTTCTAAGTCATCAGCCAAGCAGAGGGTGTAACGGACAGTTTTTATGAACAAAATGTAATGTTGCATACACCTGCCTAATATACAAATTCATAAAATAAAAATACGTGAGTGAGGTCAAGAAGGTCCATATTTTTGGATAGGTATAATAAAGCAAAACATAAGAATATCATTCACTTGATCTGTCAAGTGAGAAGAAATTCTCATTCTATAAAGTTGATGCACTCACCCCCAAATTTATACATGCATTTTTCATCTCCGAAGGCCAGTTTTGAGAACACGTGATGCTCACAGTGCAATGACTAGCCCTTTTCCCGGGTGATAATTTTGAAAAAGCATTGTGTACTTAATAGCTTAATGCAATTCAAAATATTTGTCATCCAGGCAGTTTTAGAGATATTCTACTTGTCTTGAATCAACATGTCTACTGCTATAAGTGGCTAACTGTGTTTCCAAGCCGACTATTGGTATTTCACTGACTATATACTATGCAGTGACTACATGAAGTGTACATGCCTCACATCAGTTTCATGAACAACACAAGACGGAAAGACCAATTTCACAAATATATCCATATCTTTAATTGTCATAAAATAATAGCTCAAACATTACTCTATAACCATAAGTTAAGAATTTTGCCAGGGGCAAAATTACGAAACTGTCCCCTGCCGCATGATATTCATGTTTATAACAAATCAGAATCTCAGGACAAAACTGTAGTGACATCCATGTTTCAGAAAGGTATTTACCTCATTGTGGAGTTTCTAGAGATATCAAAATCCTTTCCGATTTTTGTTTTCTGTGTCAAAACGCCCGTTTTCACAGGAAGTGTACTTGCCAATGAGACTAACTGCACATTATTTGGATTTGGTGATTTCTTTGTTTTATGTACGGTATCTGCCGAATAGGCGAATATATGCCAAACGATACTAAGAAAGGAAACGCTGAATACGAATCACCGGTAAACATGTATTTTCACACATATAAATTTAGCAAACAAATTGTAAAACATGAAACACGTTAAAGTAAGTATTGTGATATGCGACAGTATAATCCTTAAAATGTAAAAGAAAAATCTAAACTATAGCTTAGGAAAATCATTATAAAATAATAATTAAAACTAGCTAGGACGAATACTTGGGACATATATTATAATGACTCAATTCAACACTATAAGAACTTTATAACAAGATACATTAAAACAATTGACTTAATTCTTGGTAAATATGTGGTAAATAAGCTTAGGAGGTTACATCGATTTAAATCTTTGCATATCATTAAACTGTACACTAAATAGCAATTAAGATCCGGTTTACTTTTCGTATGGCTTGGATTGGAAAGTAGGAAACGGCTAAACTGAAAAAGAACCATTTCTCCCGTACTTACTACCATGCACCAGCAAAGGTTTCACACTATAGCCACACTACATAGTTATATTACTGATGTAAACATTGTAGGATAGTAGGTCGACAGCAATATTCCCCAAAATGATCCAGCTATATGTATATGGTTTTAATTATATTTAGTGCTATGTTAATACATATTTTGATATATTGATTATTGTTTGATATGCATTATGTTAAATATCTTTAACAAATGGCTAATTCAGTTTAATAAGAAAGCTAGGACGTTTTAAACTGACTGTGCAGTTTGCCTCTATGAAGTCGGGATTGAATATGTTTTATATTTAGTGTATCTCTCTGCTGAGATTAGTGTTACACGTATAGGATAGACTTTCAATATTTTGCATCATTTATGAATTTGAGGACCAATTCCAAACATGGTAATTTTCAGGAGGAGAATATTGTATATGTTTCTACACAGGCCACCAAGTAAAAGGTAGTGTCTCAGTTTCAACTAGTTTTTTTCAGACAATCACGATAATATTTTGCGTGGGAATTTCGTTTTCATTTTTTCAAAAACACTTGAACTTATCAAGTTAGACAATTCTCACTTTATTTCAGCTCCAAACACCAACAAATTTGTTTGCATTATTGTTCACTGATTCGACTGAATGACACTGGCCTAGCTTACCCCAATTCAGTATTATCATTCAACGCGCCAAAAGGATTTGTTTACATCAGTTAAGTTTGTTTCCTGGTTGCTTCAGACTTGTGGTTTCTATAGTACAGCTTTGTCAATATTTGATGATTAAAATCAGATTTGCCACGTTGCTTGACACTGATTGCCCTTTGCATGAGTTTGATTTACACTATGTCCTTTGGTTAAAACTATACTGAGGAATACCACTCCATCCTGACTGGGCTTGCTGCATCATTACGTTACTAAAGACTGCTGGATTTCATCCAAATTTTGCCTTCTGCATTATACTGATCAGAACTTAACCAAGTGTAATGTCCAGCATTTCGTATTATCAGTTGGAGGATTTGTGGCGCCTAATTGTCCATCCCAGTTTGATTTCTGCTGCATCACTTTATTGGGGAATATTTCATTTCAGCCAAATGTGTCATGCATTTCAATATTGATTATATGTTGAACATATTTATTTTTTACAGCATTCTAATTGATCATTTAGGGCTGATTTGTGTACTGATTGCTCACAACATTGGATTCTAAACCAGAGTTCGTTCTTTTAAGGCCCTGCCGAGGAAACTGTAGTGCAAGGTACCCCTCACCGATAGCTCTATTATTTGTAAAAACGTGTAAAGAAGTTAGAATATTCGACACCATCTAAACATAAACATTATCTGTATGA
The DNA here is from genome assembly GCA_028554795.2 of Sinohyriopsis cumingii. Taxonomy (NCBI): domain Eukaryota; kingdom Metazoa; phylum Mollusca; class Bivalvia; order Unionida; family Unionidae; genus Sinohyriopsis; species Sinohyriopsis cumingii. Next base: position 39,244,483 of record CM068835.1, on the reverse strand, counting down.
ATGATATAAACCTATCACTGCACAGCTCCTGCAATTATGTATTCATCACTCTTTTTATCAAGACATTGCAGCAAAGCCGATGTGTTTAGCACCTTCGTCACTATCGCGTGAGTAGTAGATCTAATTCCGAGGATGAATTGTGATTTTTCCCACGCCTTATCGATAATGAAATATCATTATTTTCAAAAAGATGAAGAAGAGAAAGAAAATAATCCTCTTTTATCGTCATTCCGAGCGGTTGTAGGTAAGCGTCTGGTAGGAATTTATCTGGCTTTTTAGTCTCTACTCAGATTTTATATCGTGGTAAAGAATGTTATCCACTTTCTAACAGACCACACATGATCATTTTTCCCTGAGTAGGTCGCATTTTATTTGCAACGTTTTTCAAGAGGAAACAAAGACGAATCTGGATCCTGTCTTTACAATAAAACTGAGAACTCGTCGCCTTGGCGGCAGCTGTAGTTACACAAAAGATTGTGTCAAATATGAATTTCAACTGTTTCAATATTCGAAAGCGCGTGAAATGATAATTGGGTCACCGATTTCCGTCAAGAGTTAAATGTTATTAAGGCATGGAAGAATTATAGATTGTAAACCAGTAGAATACAATTTGCGGCTGAATATTTAACATCTCTAATATTGTACAGTGTGGATTTATTTAATGAGCTGTGTCCCTCATGATTGTTAGCACCTGACGTAATAATTAGTTTTCGGTAATATGCTTGACGTTGAGGCTTTGTGTTAAAAGCAAACAACACAGCTGAGTTTAGACAAATGTTTCCAGCCCGTAAAAGCAAGGAGACCGTTCTAAACTTAAAATTTATCTGTTCATTTATTTTGTCATAATCGTTTTTTAGACGAATCCTTACCTAATACATATGCACATTGTTTTTCTAGTGAGTTAGTCAACTTCTCATTATATTAGGTTATTTCTTTCTAATTCAATTTAAATGGTGCATCAGTCACTTTTTATCCAGTCGCAGATAATTGTATTCATTACACATCTGGTTTTATGTTCATTGCTTTTCTCATAACGATTCAGTCGCTTTACTGAATGTACGCAGAGTTTAAAACTGTCTGTTAAACAAAGATGCACATAAGAGATTATTTCATTTTTTGAGCACTAATTACTATCCTTAAATTTAACGGCGTTTAAGAAAAAATTATTTCCTGTTTCCATGATGTTAGCCAGAAAAGAGCGCATAAAATAATACAAACATATTGAGGGAAATATTTTCTTTAGATAAGAAGCGTCGTATTGCTGCAGCACGTGAAATTATTTTCCCCCAGAGAAAAGAAAACATATTCACAGCCACGTGTATCACAATCTCGTATAACTCTACCAGCTTGCATATTTATTGATGCTATCTTACAGTTTAAATTATGGGGAAAGAAAACGAGTTAAGACTAAGCTATTTAAAGGATCTAACTGATATATTCTTACAGATGCACTGCACAAGAAACGTTTGATTAAATATTGCTGTATAGCGTAAGCTTATATTCCATTAAAGACGCACGCAACCAGAAAATAATAATCAGGAAATGGTACAGAAATTAAGGAAATGTCAATAGATGGGATATGAAAATACGTTAGCAAAAAGAAAACAATTTTCTTGAACATATTAGAAGAAACAAAATGTTCGCTGAGGCAAGCTAACCTGAAGTAGGCAGTCACACATAACATGAAGTTATATTTTTCAGTAATGAAGCGACTTTTGTCGACCTATAATGGAGGAGCTTACGTGACCCTCTCTCGCATTTTGCATAGGGTTAGAATTTTAAAGAAAACAATTTCCTCCGGTTTCCTCACTACCTATACTGGTTATTTAAAAATGGCATTGTATATCTTAGTGTGTTCCAAAAAAAAGGCCTGGTACATCTTATTTTGTTCAAAGAACTTTTAATTCCCTTTATTTTGGTGAATGATTACCGTGTGTAATACATATTATAGAGTGTATACTTTATCACATAGTCAGTACACTTTGCCTATAGTGTGTGCATTTTAATAATTTTGATATTACACATGTGAACATATCCCTTTATGTGTTTTTGATTGCTCCAAATAAGCCCATGAAATTATTGTGCAGTATTCTCTTTACTGATCGGCTGCGATTGTGGGAAAACTTTTTAATCCCGTCTTCTGGAATTTTTTGTTTTCATTGAACGTTTTTGGCCGCCATTTTTTGGAATCGACTCGCGAAAGGGAATTGAAAATAAATGGTCTCATCTGTTTCAGTATTGAAAATTTACCACCACACGGGTTTGTTATGTCATGTATAGCGTATCATAACATAAAAATGGCAAAACCGTCAAGACAAGAACAATAACAACAAGTAATACTACTGGTATTGCTTAGATGATAACGAGGGTGGGGTGGGATGGATGGGCGGTATATCTGTAAAAGGGAATCAACCCCATATACAAGCTTGGTTTAAATGTGAACTTACTGAAGAAAATAAAATCACGCTTGTTAAAAGAAGAATGTAGAAATATACGGTCTTCCCAACTGACAGAACTTTAACCAACCACAGAATATTTACGCGGTAAATATGGGATGCCAGTCCAACTCAGAGATTTGTTTACATCTTCTGTACAATCTAATGTTCCAAATAAAATACTGCAAATATCCGGTCACAACTACATTACGGTAAATATGTATATTTCTGCATCAGTAATCTTCTTTTCACAAAAATATAGCAACATTGTAATGTTTAGGTGTGGAATTTCAACGTAAAGACTGTCACTATGTTGTGTAGGCCAACTCAAACCGGTACTGTGCACCGTATCAAACAATGTGACATCACACGCATTGGACATTTTGTGTTTAAAATTTTTTGACTTTGGTAAAAATATTCTGTTTATTTGGGTGGACGCTTATTCTTTAATTTATTGTTATCAAAAGTGTATAAGATACTTTTATTATTTCAACTTTGTGACTATTTTTTAAGCACAACAAATTAAAGGTACAGCGTCTGTTAGAATGAACGAAATTATTCGTTCTTCTTTCTATCTAAATAATTTCTATTGAAATAAGACTACACATATGTGAATAAAAAAGAATCTCAAATGAGTAATGATTTAATATTAAATGCATGAAACTCGTTAAATAATGACCAGCTATTGCTCGCCAAGACTCACAAAAGCTGAACATTGTTTAACTCGTTTCATAAATTCAGTATTAAGTCATTACACATTTGAGATCCTCTATGTATAGCTTGGCCTTACTTCTGATATGCACTCTCAACAAAAAAAAAAAAACTGCTATCACCGATTGGTCATTTAGACGTCCTGGACTTCAGAGGTAAATTGTATAAAAAAACTAATACCTCCTTTTATATATATATATATATATATATATATATATATATATATATATATATATATATATATATATATATATATTGCATTAATTCGGGCTGATCTTAAACACAAGAGAGCAGTTTCTTTTAGTTAGACGTGTGCTTAGATTATGTACAGTTACCACAATTAAATATAAAATAATTCAGCCACAGTACATGAAAGATACATAGTGGTATATTGACATAGAGGTAAACAATTACATCTTACACGTGCCACTCTCAGACGTTCATAATATATGTAGAGTGCCCCCTTACGGGGAGCCAGAGACGCGTGTATTTGTCACAAGAAAAGCAGTGTCGCGAGAAAATAATGCAGATATTACTGTCGCTTTCTATCGCAATTGAAGAAGAGAAAATGAATAAAACCAGGAATACCAACATCGACATTTTGCAGACTTGTCTGGACGATGAAATCAGCTATTGGTTTTGGGTGTATTATGGTATAGTTGGTTGTGATACCAAGGATTATTTGCTGGTTGTATGAAGAAAAAAAAACTTATGCAAGGTATAATACAGGACGCCACAGCTTTGTTCTTTTAATTTGTAATAAGAATTTTATAAGTCTTAGTTTGTTATGCACAAAGTAAATTGAATACCAGCTCAACATTTAAAAAATAGTTACTGACTTTTCCCCATTTATAAATTAATAACATGTTTCTCAAGAGCAAATGACAGTTTGATTAATTGCTGAAACGTAAATCAGGAGAAAGTACTTTCACAATGAACCTGCTTCAATAAAGTCTTATGGTTGAGTTCCACGACGTCCCAACTTGTGATTGTTCATCGCCCATGTCAAAGAGAACCAACGATATGCACTATATTGAAGTAACGACTGGCCACACAGACCATGACAGTAGTTAAATATATATGAGTTTTCGCTTGGTTGAAAGTCGTCCTTGTAATATAATATTCAAATTCCATGTTGGTATTTTGTCTTACCTGCGTTCGTGGAAGCAGGCCACATATATTATATTTCTGGTGACGTTAGCGTTAACTATGTTGTCAACAATGTGACGATTCTTCTATGGAAATCATATAGCGTAATCTATCGTAATGTATGTTCGCTTTATTAGATCTGCGGTGGCTGAATGGTCACCTTATCGGACAGGCGACCTGAGAAGTGCAGGTGTCTATCCTATCATCATATCTTCCTGGGTGTACAGTGGGATGTTAGTGAATGTGATACTTCACTAGAATTACATCGGCACAAAACAAACCTTCATACAGTAAAACACCGAACCAATCCAAACAAAACCAAATAATTTGACGCCCTTAGGCATCTGAATAGTAGACACATTTATGATCGTATAGTGAAGTGCAAACTTTCCACGTTTCAACAAACTAACTCTTGAAGAAACCTAACGAAATCTATATTGGTTACCATACTTAAAGAGACTGCAGAAAAAGCATAGTATGAGATCATTCTTGAGAACTTATGGATATGAATACATGCCTTTCGGTTATTTTACTTTTTTAATATGTGCAAATCAATCTTAATTTCCGAGGAAAGTTTCCCAACAGAAACTATGTTGCACTAATATGAACATTTAACCTCAGTCCTAACAAAAAAATGAATTACTCGTTTCTCTCTCATGAATAATGTTTATTTTATAAAATTAAATTACTTTGTCAGAGATGTAACATGTTTTTATGAACTCTGGAAATGTAAGTAAGATTTTTAGGTAACATTCTCCCTCTAAGTACATGATGGTATGTACATGGGCGGTCTTTTAATTGTATGTATTGTTTCACTGGTGTAGATTCATCAAAGGGGAATTAGCACATAAATACTTTCAACACATGTTCCTACAGAAAACCTCATACGCTGTAAAGTTAGCGTCTGGCTGATTTAGTAATAAAAGTTAAGAGTCTAAAAGTGTTTCTAGTGGTTGACGCACAGACTCGTGTGCATTCATGTACTGGTTCCATGCATTGGAAATCGTTCAGAGTCTATTGCAAATTTTGATCTTTTTAGCGGAAAGCGGAAATTTACTATGGCCATCAAGAAAACAGAAATCAATATCGCGATTCGACATTATAAAAAATCAATTTCTTATGGAAAATTAATCATTTCTGGAATACATTCAATCGCTGGTGGTTCTATTTTTCACACATTAGATAATTGCTAGGTTGTGAATGGAGATCAGTCATCTCGTAATTATGGTCTCACAGAACAAGAACAGAAGTAATATTACTTGTAGATCCACCTGCATTGGAAACATTATCTCTCAGGTCATGCAGCTAAGTTTTAATATAAACGACCCAATCTTAAAGCTAAAACCATTTTTACCATAGAAAAACAAACAATGTTAGGAGAAAATATTGTGTGTATAGAAGATTGTATATGCATACTAATTTTAAGCGAATGTGTTTGAGTCCTGGTTAGCACACATTTGAAAGTAATCGATCAGATTAATACATTTTACCTTGAAAGAGCACATATGTAAGTTCCATTTGATAAATGGATGCAGAAATATGCACCGTATTGTATATTTCATAGCGAGATATTTAAAAATATTAAAATATTAGACAAATGATACCGTACCGCCGTAGCGAACTACCTTTTCCCATCTTGGAAATATATTTGTCCTTATTCGTGTTATTCAGACCTGTATTTCCACATTTAAGCTTAGCTCATTTTTTTCATCTTCTTCTCTATCTCGGTTCTGCTAAGTCCCTACACAACAATTTATATACACTTTAAAATGTGTCAGCTGTAGAACTTCAATTGTACATTTATGCAGTCAGTGCAATGGCGTAATAACATGTCTAGAAACGAACTCCAAACATCAAAATGTTTATTTTAATCATGGGAACGATAGTGACTTGTTGATATGGGTCGTCACACATATAGTACTGTATACCTATAATACAGTACAACAAACGGTACACACTTTTAAAAAAGTGTAACTATAATAATAAGGTTTCTTGTTTAAAAAGAAATCTTAAATCTTAAATCACATCACAATCGAGTTTGAAAATTATGGCTAAATCAGGCGTTGATTAGAGTTGATTGCAAACTAAAATTAAATGACAATCGAAAATTGGATACATCACCTGCTAAAGAAACAGACTGCACCCATGCCAAAGCAACACAAACATTCACGTTAGATTTTAGAAATCAACAAATAAAGAAAGAAAATCCTTATTAGTAAACTCATAATCGTTAAAATCTATTGTTTAAAGATGTTTCGTTCTTAATTCTCACCCCAATAGTATCAATCCGCGCAAGAAAAGTGTTAACAAAAATAAAAATATATTATAAAGTCATTTTTTGACAAAATGCACAATTTAGAGAATGATACATGGAAGCAAATTTGTGAAACATTGCTGTCCCAAAATCATAGTAAAATTTGGGAACTTTCTTTTTATCGATGTAATAATATGGCTGTTACTCGCAATGGTAAAGAATGGAGAAAATTCAAGCAAATTGATTTTTGGAAAATATATAATAGAAAGAAAATCTATATTTTCTGAATAGATTATACGGAATTATTCTCTTTTGAAATGGAAATATTTTGTATTGTCACGAGTGGCGAGTGATATAGCTATACCGACTTGAACTTTTCAGACCTTGTTTATTAACGTCTCATTTCGGTCATAAGGCAAAATTGCAGTAGTAATATGACATGCAGTTGTGAGTATAACGTACCACTGTTCTATTTGGTACCCACGTAGGCAAATGAGAGGAAAAATCTGGAGAAACTTGTAACAACATGTTCTCGTGATTATCCGTGCATGGCTCTTTGATTAAGAACCATGATTTCATATTTCAGTCAAGAACATTGCCTCATGACATCTTTGGACAGTTCAAACATAAATTTAGTTATATGATTTGTCCATTTAACGTTCCCTAAATTATAGTTCAGACGAATAATAATACTAATAATAATAATAATAATAGCAAATAGCAGTATCAACGTCATTCTTCAACTAACAATTCATTTGAATCCTTGTGAAAGATAACTTTAGATAGTTAATGATTTTCGAAATATTTACTATGTATCTGCTAAAGATAAAATCTTAAATCTCCTGAGGCAAACTGGCTGACGTGTATACTTCTTACATAGGGCATTTTATCTTCGTCTGCACAAGAGTTCAGTTTTATGTTATTATTTCTTACTAGATAAACTTGGCAAGATGCCTCATCACACAAATAGCTACTTGAAGAGGCGATCCCAATTTTATAATTAGAGCCATCTTGGACTAAATGGACTATAATTACAAAGATGTGCGGTATAATTACTTTCAGAATAAAAATCGAGGAAAGAAGTAATACGATAACTTAGTTTTTGAAAGTTTCATAATTAGTTTCAGTCTATAGCAAAGCACGCGGTAGATTCCTATAAACTAAACATGATATGTCCCACATTAAATAATCTGTTTTAGTTTGTTTTCTTTCGCAGTTTCCATCCTGCATTATCAATGTTTTACGAGATCATATTCAAATCCTTTTGCTTCTAGCTGTACACGTTTATGAATATCATTCCTGGTGGTTTAAGTAAAACACTTGTCGTGGAGTCTAAAGACCAACTTGCGAAAAAAATTATATATTTTTTTGCGTGGATCACGTGAAAGGAACAAAGTTAGTGTCGTTGTGTATAAATAGTATACCAGCTCTGATAAAGACACAAATACACAATACATGGAACCGACCAGTTGCCTTACTGCTCTAACAGAGAAAAACGTAGCTTTGACCGCATTAAAAACCACAGGCCCATTGATACATCTTTTATTGTAAATCTTTAGGGATTTTCGTTATATATTTTAACGTAATAAAGAACTTCTGATCACAGAGAAAAGTGTAATGACTTTTATTAAGAGAGACTCACAATAACGTTCACACTGACATCTCAACATATTCATGGAATGAAACCGTGACTTTTAGATTGCACTTGAAAATTTCCGTACCTTTGCTGCATGTAGTATTTTTTGAAGGTCATCCGCTAAGAAGACAGGATTCTTCCTAAGATTATCATTGTCCCTAGCACACACTTTCATATCTTGGTTATCCTGCTTAATCGATCCCTAGTGATAAGAATGCATAGAGTCGAAAGTTGAAGTCCAGCATATTGGCTGATTGTTGCATTTCTTCATGACGAGAACGGAGAGTAGTTTTTGAATAGACTCCATTATTTTATAACTAATTTAAACAATGATAGAGTCTTACTTTCCTAGACAGGAACAATTTATTAGCATTAGAACAGTGTTAATATAGCTAAAACCTTTCTTTCAAAAATATTTTCACAAAAGCAAAACAGACTCTTTAATGTATTCGAAAATAACTTGAATACAACAAGACATGTCATTTAGTTATGCGTACTCTCAGTGTACTCACCTCTTAACTTAAAAGTAAATATGTTTAGATCTTTACCCGAGTTTTATTTGAAAGTATAATATTGAAACAGCACATACAACTGTAAATGTAAATTTCCTTTCTTGCAAACAACTAAGTGGATGGAGACACAAAAACAAAAGCAAAGAAGAGAAAAAGGTAAATAAATTGACTAATACATGCATGGAGAAACAAAAACAAAAGGAAATAAGAGAAAAAAAGTATATAAATAGACTAATACATTTATGGAGAAACAAAAACAAAAGGAAACAAGAGAAAAAGGTAAATAAATTGACTAATACATGCATGCAGAAACAAAAACAAAAGGAAATAAGAGAAAAAAAGTATATAAATAGACTAATACATTTATGGAGAAACAAAAACAAAAGGAAACAAGAGAAAAAGGTATATACATTGACTAATACGTGTATGGAGAATCAACACAAAAGTAAACAAGAGAAAAAGGTATATAAATTGATTAATACATGAGTGGAGAAACAAAAACAAAAGGAAACAAGAGAAAAAGGTATATAAATTGACTAATGCATGTATGGAGAAACAAAAGGAAAAGGAAACAAGAGAAAAAGGTATATAAATTAACTAATACATGTGTGGAGAAACAAAATAAAAAGGAAACGAGAAAAAAGTATATACATTGATTAATACATGCATGGCTGAGTAGAGGTTTTCATAGAGCTTTTATATAATATAAACTTTGTAAGCAGTTTAGAAATAACATTTTTAAAGAATTTTGTGAATATGGATTATTGTGTGGTTAAAGCTGTCAGGTAGATAGGATGCTTTCTAAAATAAATTAATAATTATTACAGTTTAAATTTGATTAAATAAGACAGAATTATCTGCGCTACAAACTGATTTTTCTTTTTCACATACTTCGAGCAATATTTTAAATCATATAATGACCTTGATATTATGAAAACGTACTGTCTTCAACGATATTTAACCAATAATTCTTTACGGGGATCTTTCAATTCTCTGTTTCCCATGTGTCTTTACATTTTTCCAGCACTCTAGTCTTATGAAAGTCTCTAGTAGACATTATCCCAAAGAGGAAAAATGTAGCATTAATCTACTTTCCCTTTAGGGCAATAGTCAGATTATTGGCCAACTCATGAATCCCATGGATTCTGTTCTTGGTTGAAGCTCATTTACCATTTTCTATCGACCATGAAAATCAATTCTTCACCGTCGGGACTATCAAGGATTGTATACGTACATTCTCAACGTGGCATATAAATCAAATATGGAAGTCAACACAGTGGATCGTTTTACTGCTTGATCGATGCTACTGTATACTACTATATACTTTTCTCTTCTGAAGGCAACATCTACTACATAGTTAAACACGAGGCAAAGTACAGTAACTTTGATTTACAACTATAGAAACTTCTTTAAATACATGAGGATGAATCTATCTGAAATATTTGAAAAGATTCATCATTAGTACAAGATTTTGATACATCTTTCTTGAATATATCTATCTATATATATATATATATATATATATATATATATATATATATATATATATATATATATATATATATATATATATATAATGTTCATCTGTGTGTATAAAGTCCAAAATATTAGTCGGCTGTATAGCAAAATTCTTCATTAGTGGACAGTACGTCAGTGCATCAATTCAAAGTAATTCCAGTGGAACTCTACACACTTTCTCAGTCAGATTATCCAATCATTAAATGCCAGTTTGTATTCACCTTTTGATATTTTTTTCATACACTGGAATAACTGCACTTCCAAATGCATGACGGCTTTCAAATCGTCTGCCCCTCAGAAAATGTCTGATAATGGGATTGAGCCAAAATCGCTTGGAGCTAAATCAAAGTTGTCTTGACGATGAGGCAACATCTGGCTTCTGTGCTTTTTTAATAAGTCTGTTACGATTGCAATTAGATGCGCCGTCGTGTGCTTTGTTATGGAGTAGATTATACCCCGGGTACCGGTTCACAGACGGGTGCATCGGTAGTGTTCCTCAACTGTGGGAAACACTTTGGAGGCATACAAATGTCCAGTGACATTAGCAGAGTCATGCAAAGATACAGGAACACTAGGCTTTTTGCACGGAAAAGCAGTGTGCATAAAACTCTCTTGACAGTCAAACTTTGTCGAGCGATTTGTGGTCTTTACTGGTTTTCACCGATCCAAACTTTATCTTTTTCTTTTCAGTCGGTTTCAAAAAAGCAAAAAAGAGCAATTTCATGTTTCATCACCTGTGATAGTTTCATTTAAACGTTTCTGGTCACTCTTGTTATATTTGGCGTGTAGCTGTTGGACAATTTCAATCCGAGTCTTTGTTTTTACAAGGAGTCAACAAATGTGGCACCCATCCTGCATCAACCTTTCTGAGCTTCAAATGATTCTTCATCATATTGTAATCAGCTGACGAATTAATGCCCACAATAGCAGAAAAATACTAATTTGTAAATTGAGCATCTTTATTTCTTGCCACCTTCACAACAGCCACTTCCTACTGACCCATCGCAGACATCGGTCTTCCAGAAAGTGGATCATCTTTCATCGATTGACGACCATCTCTGAAACTTAGAAACCACCTCAAATTTGTTCGATGTGGCAGAGTATTACATCCGTAAACTTTAGCAAACCAGCCAACAAATCAGTCGGGAAATACACTAAGAGCGCCCGGATTTTACAGCAGGCTCCAGCCTCAAGAGCAGAATTGTTCTCTTTCTCAGATATTTTTTGTCACCGGTATTTACCTATGTTACGTCACTGATATCCATGCAGGCGTCCGGTGTGCTGCATTCGCAGCTGGAGAACATTATATAGAACGTTAATTTGTATATCCATGAGTATTAAATGTACTGACCGGTTCAAAGAAACCAAAAGGACTTAACAAAATATTTAGAACTTTCCAAATACCCTTGTGCGTGTACACACACACACACACACACACATATATATATATACACACACATACACATAAGCAAACTATGCTGATTTCCTGATTGTATTAGCAGTCATATCTTAACGTAGTTCTAGTCACTACGATATTCTCTAGAAGATTTACTTCGTAATTAACGACAGATTTCATCCATGTTCAACACGACGAGATTTTAGACATGTTATCACTCAAGAGATTTCATCAGTGTTCAACATGATGAAACTTTAGACATGTTATCAATCATGGAATTTCATCAACTGTTCGACATAATGAGATTTTATACATGTTATCACTCAGGGGATTTTATTTAAGAATTCCACTTCCAATGGCAACCAAAATCTTCGGCTCCACCCAGTCAAGCCCTTGCAGTCTCTATAACACTGCTCACCGTTATAGTCAACAGTCGTTGTTTACCTCAGGCAAATATTGATCGCATGATTAGTTTCTGGGGTCATTAAAGTTCACAGATGTCGTCACTGCTAGATTGTTGATCCACATACTCAGAGTAATTGTGTCTGGCACCCATGACATGAAACTGACTCAGCGTTTGCATCGGAACTGTCTCGGTTGGAAAAGTGACAGATAGTCTCTTGTATATCGGCATCACACCATCAAATGACGTGTCTTTATATTACTGATTTAGGTTGAAATACCCTGATCTGACAGAGTATAATTATTTCACTGCCTACCCACCCCCTTTAGCTAGAGATGCTGTTATATTTTATTTAAAAGGGAAGCGAAAATTACATGTCTTATGTACTTTTGTACACTTAATTATTAACATAATGTTTTATTATATCGACCACGACATATCTTTATTACTGCTCTCAGTACAGTAACTTACAAGTATGAGTTGGCATTCGCCATTTTTGTTAAGTATGCTATCGTGATGATGATGATGATGATGATGATGATGATGATGATGATGATGATGGTGATGATGATGTTGGTGATGATGATGATGATGATGATGTAGGAGTAGTAGTTGCTAGTTGATAATAGTGATGAAAAATAAATGCATTATCTCACCACGTTTTAGATAATGCTAATTTGTATTTTAGAGTAAAATGAAGTGAGTTTAAAACTATTAATTATTTCATCGCTGCTTATTAGCCAGGAGGCCCGCTGACTGCGACCAATTGCACACATAAGTATCAATAGCATGTTACCAATGTAAATTTTGCCGTTACCTATATGACATCATACGAACCATGTTAACATGCAATAATGTGTAATAAATACATCCAGTAATCTTCTTTATTGTAATACGTATTTAAGACTTCTGCCGTTACCTATATGACATCATACGAACCGTGTTAACATGCAATAATATTTAATACATCCAGTAATCTTCTTTACTGTAATTCGTATTTAAGACTTCTGTCGTTACCTATATGACATCATACGAACCATGTTAACATGCAATAATGTGTAATAAATACATCCAGTAATCTTCTTTACTGTAATTCGTATTTAAGACTTCTGCCGTTACCTATATGACATCATACGAACCGTGTTAACATGCAATAATGTGTAATAAATACATCCGGTAATCTTCTTTACTGTAATTCGTATTTAAGACTTCTGCCGTTACCTATATGACATCATACGAACCGTGTTAACATGCAATAATGTGTAATAAATAATCTTCTTTACTGTAATTCGTATTTAAGACTTCTGTCGTTACCTATATGACATCATACGAACCATGTTAACATGCAATAATGTGTAATAAATACATCCAGTAATCTTCTTTACTGTAATTCGTATTTAAGACTTCTGCCGTTACCTATATGACATCATACGAACCGTGTTAACATGCAATAATGTGTAATAAATACATCCGGTAATCTTCTTTACTGTAATTCGTATTTAAGACTTCTGCCGTTACCTATATGACATCATACGAACCGTGTTAACATGCAATAATGTGTAATAAATAATCTTCTTTACTGTAATTCGTATTTAAGACTTCTGCCGTTACCTATATGACATCATACGAACCGTGTTAACATGCAATAATGTGTAATAAATACATCCAGTAATCTTCTTTACTGTAATTCGTATTTAAGACTTCTGCCGTTACCTATATGACATCATACGAACCATGTTAACATGCAATAATGTGTAATAAATACATCCAGTAATCTTCTTTACTGTAATTCGTATTTAAGACTTCTGCCGTTACCTATATGACATCATACGAACCATGTTAACATGCAATAATGTGTAATAAATACATCCAGTAATCTTCTTTACTGTAATTCGTATTTAAGACTTCTGCCGTTACCTATATGACATCATACGAACCATGTTAACATGCAATAATGTGTAATAAATACATCCAGTAATCTTCTTTACTGTAATTCGTATTTAAGACTTCTGCCGTTACCTATATGACATCATACGAACCATGTTAACATGCAATAATGTGTAATAAATACATCCAGTAATCTTCTTTACTGTAATTCGTATTTAAGACTTCTGCCGTTACCTATATGACATCATACGAACCATGTTAACATGCAATAATGTGTAATAAATACATCCAGTAATCTTCTTTACTGTAATTCGTATTTAAGACTTCTGCCGTTACCTATATGACATCATACGAACCATGTTAACATGCAATAATGTGTAATAAATACATCCAGTAATCTTCTTTACTGTAATTCGTATTTAAGACTTCTGCCGTTACCTATATGACATCATACGAACCATGTTAACATGCAATAATGAGTAATACATCCAGTAATCTTCTTTACTGTAATTCGTATTTAAGGCTTCTTATGGCTACATTTATAATAAACAGACCACAAAGCATTGATTTGGCATTATTAATCATATGCACGAGTTTTATTTAGTGCAGCTGTTTCTTTTCTAAGCCAATTACTGACCTAAATCGAATTATTTTATCCAATAGCAGATGCAAATTTCGAAATTACCCCATGTTTCCGTTTTTCTTAAGCCCTTTCTCAGAACTAGTCAAACCAACGTTTTCTTAATATACTTCCAATTAAACGTTTATTCCTTCTGTCAGCTGCTTATCTGACTCGTTGCTGTATCCCAGCAGTAGGACATTATATATGACCATTGACCACTTTGACATGAGTCATAGGGCATTATATATGACCCTTGACCCTTTTAACAGAAGTCATAGAGCTTTATATATGAACCATGACCCTTTGACAGAAGCCACAGGGCATTCTAAACGAACTTTGACATCTTTGACAAAAGCAATAGGACATTATATATGACCATTGACAACTTTGTCAGAAGCACTGTACAAACATTAAAATGATTATTGTTATTTTAGTTTATAAAGAGTGCAATGGCTTCTTTTACTATACTCAGTATATATATTCTGTAAACACAGTGTATATAGGTGTTAATTATTGCGAAATTCTGAACAACATAATAAAATCCTATGTGAAGATATAACACATTACAATTTCGTAGTTTTACAATTTTTTAGTCGGTCAATATAAAGCACGTGAGGGTGTAGTCTGTAAAAAACGAAGGACGGTGATGACAGAATGACGTTGCGATTTGACGTCTTAGTAGAATCTTTATTATGTCCTGTCAAATCCACTCAGAGAACAGTATTTTGGCACAATTCTATGGTGGCCACATTAGAATCCATATGCACTACATAGCTTGACTGGGCACACCATTTACGCCTTAGGATAACATTTTATACGTAATATTCAACTTACATACAAGGAAATTTTACACATTATTATTACTCATTATGTTGCTCCTGATAGAGAAATCAAATTGAACTGAAAGTGCATCGTATAATACTTTTGTCGTTAATGAGCACATCGTATATTACTTTTGTCATTAATAAGCACATCGTATATTACTTTTGTTATTGATAAGCACATCGTATATTACTTTTGTCATTATTAAGCAGCACATCGAATATTACTTTTGTCAGTGATAAGCACAGCATATATTACTTTTGTCATTAATAAGCACATCGTATATTACTTTTGTCATTATTAAGCACATCGTATATTACTTTTGTCATTATTAAGCACATCGTGTATTACTTTTGTCAGTGATAAACACATCGTGTATTACTTTTGTCATTATTAAGTACATCGTATATTACTTTTGTGATTATTAAGCACATCGTATATTACTTTTGTCATTAATAAGCACATCGTTTTAGAAATTTAAATCTGCTTAAAGCAAATGCAGTTTGATCTATTCTCAGATTTCTTCTTATGCCCCAGTGTAGTCATTCTCAGTTTTCTTATGTCCTAGAATAAACACGTGATAAGACAATCATTCAGTGCATTGTAAATTTCCGTTTGTTTCCTTCTTTTTGACACCAGCATGTCAGCTTTTCTTGCCTTATGACACACACACGCACACACATACAGGCACACACACACGCACGCACACACACACACACACATAATTAGTCCGCAGGTACAAATTATTAGATGCGAAATGAGGCTGAACATGGAATATACTGTGGACAAATTATAACTAAATAGTCTTCTCGCTAATTATGAAGTTATGATTTACCACATGGTAAACTGTTTTCAGTTGTTTTTGGTAATATTAGTACTAGACTGTGCAAATTTTGTTCCACCGTAGCCAATTGTTTATAAATGAATATGGCCAGTTCAGTCACCCATAATTCAGAATAATTTGTATGAAAGAAATTTTATTATATATAAAGATCCACATTTGCCTTTCTTTTTGTGTACCATGCTTGACAAACAAGAGGTCGTGCGTCGACAACAATATAAGACAACATTTAATACAAGTTATTCCGAGACGGATCTCCATATTACCAATTACCGGAAGAAACACTACGGCCATATATCTGTTTAGATAAAGAAAATATTTCATGAGGTGGCCATTGCTGAAGGGTTTACATTTTCAAAAAAAAAAAACAACAAATCTTTGGCTTGACCTGACAACAGGTAATTGTGACCTAAAGCGGTTATTATGGTTGTATTTTATGCAACAATTGTTTTAATTTTTGTTGTTTGCTTTCACGCATTGTTGCTCTCCCTGATAAAATGTTTGTTTTGTAAGCAGTCTTTTGTCACAAACGCGTGTGCTGTTTAAAGTGCATATGTTAAAACCAGTAAAGAACAGCCCAGGTTTGCGCACTGAAGCGATACAAGATTTGTTGTTATAAACAAGTAGTCCATGTTCCAAGCTCTGGATGAGCATTTTCCTTTGTGCATTATTCAACTTTTAGTTTCGAGACGGAACGAGGCATTTTGTAATTCACAACTTTTGTAAAGATATAACCTTTGCATGAAAAAATATTTTTGATAGATTTTGTGATAATGTTTAATATTCGAATGGTGTTACTTTGTTCTGTTGTCATGGTAATACAGATTAAAATTTTTATTTTTTATCTGAGGCTGAACTGATTTAAACTTGACATCATGGCCTGAATGATAATGGTTACAATGCTGTAACTTCTTGTAATGTTTCTCTAATATCAACATACTTATTTTCATTACTCTAATGCTGTAAAACACATGCTATTACAGGCATTTAAGGGAATTTTTCGTTCCCGCGCAAAATTTACTGCCTGTTTGATGATATGCTGCGCAATCAATCTTTGCTTTGTGCTACCACGATATATGTCAACTTTCTGTCCAATAACATGCACATTCTGCTTAAAAGTCAAACAATTTCCAGTACACGGTGTTAATGAACGGAGCACATGAGTGTGTCCATAAACACTGCTGAAGATCTTTTAATACCCTCCTCTTTAAACTCATTCTTCTTCGTCTAACCATTCTGAATCTTCCATAGTTTCGTCTATTGTTAGATGGCATGGGTCAAAACCCCATTTTGATCATGTGACCATATCTTATATACCTTGTTTAGTCACTTATAAGTCGAGCCAAACTGCAAAACAAATAAAGGTTCTGTTCAGCGATAGCGTAAAGCGCCTGCAGAACATGGTACACGTTCTTTGTACTACTGATTGCTCCTAACAAACTACCATTCTCAGATTACATGAATGATTTGTTTCCACCTTATGAGCAAGAAACAAGTTAGTTAAAAACAAATAGGAGACTGTTTAAGAAGAGAACTACTGCATTTCATTTTAAACATAACTTGTAGTGTTCGTTGAAAAGGTTCCTTTTCTTAATGTTCCCGCCGCATATAAGAAGACCGGCATACAAACAGTTACATCTGAATAAATACCATGCCATTTACTTGTAACCGAATTCACACATTGTAATTTCCGTGTCAAGTGTTAAAATTACATTCTATCAATTACATTGTTTTCCTCTAGCATTTTGATGCGAAGAATGTAACATTTTTTTACCGATGTATTAAATGCCAAATGCCATAGGTTACAAAAACTCGTTTTCGAAAAGCCCATGTTGTGTCGAAAGGACTGTTTGCTACTCAGTTGTTTGAAACCGCATTTAATTGGTCAGGTCTCGAGATAAATGTTCTTGTCAACGTGACACCGATGACAAGATAATAAAACTAACTGCTTCAGAGACTGGTGTCATTAAATTATTCATATAAGACCCTTTCATTGAGGTACCGACACATAAAATATTGTCTGTTATTTTTTAAACATGAAAAGAGCAAGAGAGAGAGAGAGAGAGAGAGAGAGAGAGAGAGAGAAATCATTATTTATTTAATCATGAACAAAAATTGCGAAATACAAAATATTTTATCATAAAAATAAATACAAACCTGAACTAATCATTGTAAATGCTTACCACATTACAAGATGAAGATTTCCTTATTTACGAAATAAGACTGTCTGTGTCACTTTGGTGAGTGTTAAAACTCAACCAGGAATAGAATTCGTCTTATTATTTCGTACAATTATTTAAGGTCATACTTCATGAGTGCGCTATCAATGAAAAGTCAGTTATTTTTATAGGATAGAAGTATTTTGCCAGTGACCTGTGTGACAGCGGTATCTGCACTACCACGGCCTAGATTATGTAACACACAGTATCAACTCTTTAGTGTTTTACCAGACACTCACAACGTCCAGCTATTATGTCATCCCTATAGTTCTATCTCGTCTGCTTTTCCAAAAACTTTCTCTTGTCAGTCTAAAGTTACATCCCATTCAAACACCTTAAATCATCTTTGATTCTTGAGAAACAAATGTTTGCATTATAATTCGTTTCATCCGTGCTATGTTATATATTAACAGCTTCAAACAATGTTTTAAAAACAACAAACGCTAATGGTGAATTAAGAGGTTCACAATGCATTTATGCCGAATTCGGCACTATAATATGTCTCTTTGAAAAATACGGGGTTGATCAAGCTCAAATAATCTGATCTACACACACATACACACACATAATCATTAAAAATATATTACGACTTTGCAAGAATAAAAGTGCATAATAGCGTGTATAATAACAGTGACATTGCACACTTCCAACAATGACCGCACTGCATTAAAAATCGCCTTGCAAAACAAAAATATATTTTATTTCAAATATGACCTGAGGCGATCTATCTGGTTCACGGTTCCTCGAATGGTTTTGACTCATTCCGGAACTGTCACGGTAACATGAATCTTGTTAGCATAAAAAAATATATTGAGCGCAATAAATAAAATGGTTAATTAGTATGAATGCATTGAATAGAACTTTATGTTAAATACAGAATTTACAGATACATGAATCACGCGTAATAAACGTAACTAATCAATTTTATCTCTGCTTATTTTTAATCGCAATTCACACATTCCACTTTAAAACTATTGTCTTTCTTCTTCATTTCTTCTTTAGTCTGCCATTTGACCAGGTCATCCTTCGCGAGGTCAAACTTAGTACATGGCTGAGCACCGTACTTTTTTTATAATGTCTGCTTCTCTTACCCTGAATGAAGATATGACTGAATGACTGTATGGCTGAGTGATTACCAATCTATGGCTGAATGATTATATGGATGAGTGATTGCATGGCGGAATGATTATATGGATGAGTGATTGCTTGGCGGAATGATTATGTGGCTGAGTGATTGCATGGCGGAATGATTCCAAACTGAATCTCAAGAACAATTTACTCCTTCAAACTGTTTTTCATTTATTCCCATTAGGAAGCGAAGTATGTATGTATGTATGTATGTATGTATGTATGTATGTATGTATGTATGTATGTATGTATGTATTTTGAACGGCACAGTGATTATGAGATGGTGCCAATTAAAGAGGAAGTTCTAACAGCATACAAGTAAAATATTGCACACAACTTTAGCAATATAAACACTTCCAAATAAATGTAATAACAAGTACATCATGTAAAAAATTTGTAATGTTAAGATGTTACAAATTGTGCAATAGGTATACGAAATGAAAGATAGAGTAAACATGTAAAATTTTGAAAAAGGTATTGCCACAGTTTGTTATATGTTCCATAGTTCTGCAAATTTCCATGGTTTTCTCAGGTGGTACGTCAACATTCAGTGTCTTCAATGAGTTCACATTAACATACTTTCACCGTACAGGGTGGAATTAGACACACTCGTATGAAAGCTTAACACTGGCATGGCATGCCCTCGGGTCAAAATTCACTCTTCTGGAGTCAGGTACTTTTGTCCGATACGCGATGGGTACAGTATCACCTCGTCTCTACGAGTTGTTCGCTGTGAGGGATGCGATGGGTACAGTTCCACCTCGTCTCTGCGAGTTGTTCTCTGTGAGGGATGTCGTCTCAAAATTATCGGACTGATGCTCTGAAGCATGTTTCTCTAATTTGCATTCCACATATTTTGCACAGTATGAAGCATATAATGCTTCATTCCTTATCTAAGGTCAGGATATGCAATTTTCCATTATGAACTGGGTGACAGCAGTGCAATTTTCCGTTATGAAGCGGGTGACAGCAATGCAGTTTTCCATTATGAACCAGGTGACGGCAGTGCAGTTTTCCATTATGAACCTTGTGACAGCAGTGCTTTTTTCATGAACCGGGTGGTTTCAGTGCAGTTATCCATTATGAACCAGGTGACAGCAGTGCAGTTTTCCATTATGAACCGGGTGACAGCAATGCAATTTTCTATCATGAACCGGGTCACAGCAATGCAGTTTTCCATTATGAACCAGATGACAGCAATACAGTTTTCCATTATGAACCAGGTAACAGCAGTGCTGTTTTTCATTATGAACCAGGTGGCAGCTATGCAGTTTTTCATTATGAACCGGGTGACAGCAGTGCAGTTTTCCATTATGAAACGGGTGACAGAGGTACAGTTCTCGCTGATCAATCTGAGAATCTTCAGTTATACCATCTATTGCCTTTTTATGGCTGAATACGAACATAAGCATCAGTTTATATTGCTTAGTTTCATATTTCGCCAAAATAATCTCATATAAAAATATATGAAAGCAATGGCTTAGTAAAATTTGTATTTATCATTTTTCATAAATATATTTAATGATGGTACAAGCAAATGGGATAACAATTTATGGAAGATAAATATTTTGGTATCTTATAATAATAATAATAATAATAATAATAATAATAATAACAACAATATGATGATGATGATGAAGAAGAAGAAGAAGAAGAAGAAGAAAAAGAAAAAGAAGAGACGTAACGTATTATTGACATATTATTAACCAGAGCCTTTTCTTATAGTGTTTAGATATGCAATAAAATCATTGTTTCACATTAGAAACCTTAGATCAGAAACGTCAGATTTTTTAAAATATCAATCTTAAATGAACGAATTCCTCCAGAATCCTCGTAAATTATACGTTTATACAGGTTATATTTATTTAATGCTGAGAAAACTGTATTGTCCGTTAGTACCAAATTAGAAATTTCATGGTAATGGAAAGTCAGATTGTGGGCCAGGATTACTAAGAACGTTTCGAGTGTACTTTATACCACAAATATGTGATATTTCTTCTGAGTTCCAGATCAGCTTTAGGTACCATTGGTTACTGTATGAACTTGAAAATATTCATGACCCTTAACCTGTCTACTCTGTAAGGTCATTCCATCTTTGTTGTAAAGCCAATATTGTAATTGTATCTATACTGGACTAAAAGTAATGTATTCACACGGAGGGCAGTATAACGACTTTTAGAATGTAAATTTCGGAGAGAGTCTATATGATAATTTTTTTTTTATCTATCACTTTCCAATTATTTTTTTTGTAAGAAGCATTTGAATGAAACTGTCATGCTGAGCAGAAAAAATTGTTTTCATTCCCGCAAATTTAAATTCTGCAATGCTTGTATTTTACAAACACGGCCTAAAAATCTATAATTGTACCCTTTGATGCTTCTGAAAATCAATTGCTAAAAGAAATTCCTAATCATTGTTAATAACACCAACTTGCAGATATAACAACATTTTTCATTGGTTGAATTAAGTAAAAGTAATAAGCCAGCGTCGTTGTGATTATATTTTATCTCATTATATAGACATGATGCCAAAAGGCTAGTCGATGCCTTGCTAATCCGATACTAAAGTGTTGTTGAATGCAAATAAGACATTAATACAATTTTCTCAGTAGATCTTCAGGGATCTTTAACTGATTCAAATGTCTCTATTCAGTTAGAATTGTGTATTCATCGCGTATAGATCCAAAGACACGTAGCATTTATTCAATTTGCCATCTTAAGATGTTTGTGGAATGAAATCAAATTTATAGCCTATCCATTATGACATTCTTTTGAAGTCCTTTCGCTCAGAAGATCGTTTTCTGTTTGCATCTATCATTCAAAATAACCCACAATTTCATCTCTTTTGTTGATTCTCCTTAATCTATCTCGAGCGATTCGAATGTCTGTTTCCATTTAGACATATATTCCTCAAATATCAGCTAGAATGAAAGTTTTCTTAAGAGAACAATACTTTCGACATTTTGATTCCCAGTATATCATTGTATGTTCTGTGCATTCTCACAGAGAACGAAGATTAACAGAACTAAACTTAACATCATCCCGCGATAAATAAAACACATTCCTTATTATAATGTGGCAGGAATAAATCTGACAAGATAACAGACTCAACTTGCAATGACTACTTGGAAAAGTTATATATTTTTATACGAATTTACCAAACCGCCAATGGTTTAGATTTTACCAATATTGCTAACAAATTATTGAAGACTAGTGATATTATTATTATTATTATTATTATTATTATTATTATGTTAACAGTTGTCTGCATATAATTTTTTTGTATGAGGAGAAGATACAGTCGTCTATATTTATTCCAAGCTCAACCAGAAAGCAGCTAGACATTTTATGGACATGTCATTTTGAACCACTGTGTGCTAGGGGATGTTGAATTGGTCCCTCCCGCGTGTTGTAACAGGCGGCTAATGGCGGCAGGAGTCACGATGGATCAGTGGTTACCGACTTGATACCGAAAAGGTGCACGTTTAAATCTTAGTATTGGATCAGCTTTGATCGATCTACCATGGCTTTCCCGCAGGCAACAATCTTTACTCGAATTTCCCTGGCACTAGATAAGTTAATTGTGTTGTTGTGCCGTACAACACGAAAGCAACCAAAATCATTTATTTTTGACGATTCGCGTCACGATGCGATACAAATACTCTGTGCGTCTTAAATGTGGAAGACTTGTTTGGAACACCAAACATCGTCCATACAGCAGAAACATATGGGTATGTCTGTTGGAAATAAACATTTCAATGGCTAGAAATAGACATTGGAGATAATAGAAAGAAATATAATTTCATTGAAACACCGAGCTGTGGTCCGCTGGATGATTTATATAGGAATGTTTGTTTCAAGAAATATTCTAAAGAGGATTTAGTGTTTCGTTTTATTTTAAATAAATCTTTTCAAAGGAAAGGTTGTATTTTAAAATCTATTATAAAATTCCACAGTTAAAATAATTTAAGTAATAGATCATTAATTTTACATGAGATACTAACTTATATTCAAACAATCATTGTCTGCAAGGTTTTTCCCCGTTTATTTTTGTCAAATATATTTGAATATGTTAACACTGGTTACTCATTCTCGTCTTTTGCAATTTTCTTTTTTAAAGTTTTCCAGAGAGGAAACATGCACGTGTAAGTTACTTTTTCTCCGGTGTAATAAGTTTGCCTGCTCCAGAATTTCATTGAAATTGGTCTGAGTCGGAGTTTATTTTTTCCACTTCCTTTTCTCTGTCAAAAGTCATTTAATTATACCGTAAACCGGTTCTATGGAAAGTAAAACAAAACAAATAAACGGCTATTGTCAGTGTAAAATAGTACACCAAGTCCCTTGACAGTAGGCACTCCTGACTGATAGGAGCTAAACTAACTCAAATTCAAATAACACTTATTTTTTTCTCAGTTGAAATAACACGAATCAACAGATGAAATACATATCTGTGTCGAATCCGCTTATGTGAAGTTAGTGATAAGTGAAGTATCGGGGATCAGCGTTTATTCCTGATTTATGCAATGTTTGGGATTTCGTGATTGTTCAAAACCACGAAGGAAAAATATGTAACAAAAAGAAAATAAATTACTCTTAGGAAGAAAAGAATGGACCCAGACAAACATAAGGTTATTGTCAGTATAACACAATGGACCAAACCATAATTTTCTACTCGTATTCGCTGACATGTCGTTATTGATGTACTTCGACCTAAATGTGATAGATTTACCGCATGATTGTCGATCAATGCGAAAAACATGTTGATAAAAGTGGATAATTGTATCCGTGTTCCAAAACAAGAAGATTTATGGATACGTTAGCTCCAACGGGATTTAATTGAAGAAGTTTACTTGGATTTACTACCAGCGTCATCTTTCACCGAATCAAGGCCCTTGCAGCTGAGATAGCATTGCGTATAAACATAATCACTTTGCCTTGTTTACATCCGGTTAATAATGACCGCCGTGGCGACGCGAATGTTAGAGGCGTTCGAGGGCTGTGCTCTTTTGTCGCGCACCTACTTTACTACAAAGAACAAATTTTATGTCAGTCACTAACCTCCGCCCTTCTAAATGTGCGTTTTGCAGAGAATTGCCCCAGTTATACTAAAGCGAAGTTAACATACTAATAATGATTCACCTGCAAAATGGAAAAAGAAAAGTAAACAAAAGACTCTGGACGGTGCTCCCTTCTCCTGGCACCCGGGACATTTGCTCCCACACAACCGAAATAAATGCCCATCTCTCTTTCTCGCACAGCCCCGTTGAATGATTGCAAGTGCAGTCTTTGGTTGCAGCATTAAAGTTGACAAATGTGGTTATACCTCTACTGTTGATCCAAAAACTCCGAGCTATTGTGTACATCATGCACGTGACATACGAAGATCGCTCTTGAAATTGGCACCATGAGCGCTTGCATGCGAACCTTTTCTGTTAGAAATGCGACGTACAGTTCAGAGCATTAAGTACCAACATTAATTATGTGAGTCTAAACTGCTTTCCTCAACTTGTGATATATTTTCAATGAAAGGGGCCGTTAAAAATTCATTGCTTTTGCATAGTTATTATCATTAGCATATATGCCCTGGAAGGATTCAGTTTTCCGACTTAACATTTATCAAAGTAGTTTTAGAGTGAATAGGACTTGTGTTAAATCCCATTAAAATAGAGAATCTTACAAATTACTTCAACGATTGAAGTTAGTCGTGTTTTTTTTTTGATGATGACAAATATTGTCTTTGTGAAGAAGAGGTAGCCTTAGATAATGAGGATCAAGAGTTCATTATTCTTCTCATTACACATAAGACCAACATGTCTCATTTTGAAGGCATTTCTATAATTTGTTTCTCCACTGCTAATTAACCATAAGACTGAATACACACATATACGTCCATGGTATTTTACCGATACAAATTCTAGTATTTAATATACTGTGAGAACATATAATGATCTGTAATACCGTCAGCAATCTTCTTTGCTCTAACGATGATTTACTACTTTCTAATGCTAAATATGGAACAAACAGACCACACATAATTGATTTTGCATTAACGTTGCTACTTTTCGACTCACTTTAGTACCTTATTTATTTTCCAGGCCATTTATCGACATAAATCAAATCATTTCATTATATGTCATGCGAAAATTTAGAAATTAGCTCATCATTCCATTCATGTAAAGGACCATACACAGGACGAACGTAATGGTTCTTAAATGTTTCTCATTCTTACTTTACGTATTGTCATAATTCACTTGCCTGAGACATCGCCCTATGAATACAGTTGGGCCCTACGAATACAGTTGAGCCCTATGTACAATGTTGGGTATTATACATGTCTCTTAACACTTTTGATAGAACTTCTGTGCAAATTTTGAAATGTTTGTTGTTTGCATTTTTAAGAGTTACCATTGCGTCTTTCTGTATAGACCGCAATTAGTAATACATAAATGCACTGTAAATAATTTATGGCGAGAGCAAGATCCCGCTCACGAAGCGAGCTTTTATTGTAACACCCACATTCAAAGCGAGCTTTAATGGTAACTCGTATCATCTACATAGTGACCTATTTGAAAATCTTCGTTTCCGTTTTCCTATTTACGGTTTCTTTGAAAATTTGCTTATTATAAGAATTTCAGCAGAAAATGAAAAATTAGAAAAAAGACCCCCCCCCCCCCGGACAAATACTAATTTAACCTAATACAAATCGCATGTTTAAATGTATTTTATACCTTCATACAATACATTAAAGTTCCGAGCAAAATAAAACAGTTCCATCAATTGCACAACAAAGAACGGCCACGTGTACTAATCAAAACATTTCCACGTCGTCAAGCAATACAATTGTAGATAATATGAATATTGCATGTAAAATGCAATTTCGTGTGTCAAAATGCCAGCACGTGACCACCTACTTATATGTCAATGTTTCTGAATTAAACGAGTGTTAAAAATAGATTCGCATATATATAGGTTCAGCTGGCCAGAACAATGAAAAAAAATGTTTAGTGGAGAAAAAATTCTTTTGACAATTTATATTATCTGTAACTAAAAATAAAAAGACTGTTTTATTAATGAGATTTAAGCCCCTTTACAGACTCTAGTTTGGAAAACTCATTACAGAAATTAGCACCCTACTCTTTGCTGCGGAATTAAAAACACTTGTTGCAAACACATGTAGATTCACAAAATGCCGCGGCTCATATGGTTTTGTTTTCAAAGAATCTCTCATCTAGGATATTCTATACTCTTCTGTTTTCTGCATTTGTGTCGGAAAATATGAACGAGTTCTTCTGAGTAATACTGCACAAAATTTCGGAGTTCAGAATTAGTCCAAACAACGAGTTCATATTTATCCATTCAAATGCTGTAATCTTTATATTATATACTCATATCGTTTTCCTACTTAAGGCTTAATAGTAAAGAAATACACTAAGCAGAAGCAAAGTAATTGACTTTATATTGCATTTCATGTGTATGCCCTGTCACTGTTAGCTGTTGGAGGGACACCATCTATGACCTGCATCATACAGTGTATGTCTATCGATAGCATAACATTGTATCAAAATAGTTAAACTAGAAAAATAGCAAAGAAGCTGTTGTGTGACAGTCCATTTAGCCAGCTGAAATAGTACTTTTAGTTGTCTTGGCTTATTGGCTCTTAGCTTCCTACCAAAAACATTCAGTTGCATTTTTGTTCTCCAATTTAGTGTTTTGACTGTCTTGTAAAATGGTATTTCTCTGACAGATATGCGATAGCTTTTGACCTCAGTGTTTCTCTTTGCTATTATATATACCTTAGAGAACACTGGTCATAGTCTGAACCATTCCATTTACGTAAAGTTACGGACATTTATCATAAATAACTGTATAAATGATCAGAATGGTATTTTCAATACTGTGTCTCTCACGTTTGTTGTGGACTTTGCGAATATGACGTTCATTAGTTTGCTTGTTTGAAAGTTTAATAATTTGACTCAGTAAACTCGTCCAAATCGTTCATTTTATTATCTCTACATTCAAATAGACGAAACAGCGTCTTTAGTTCATGCACAAATAAATTTAACAAACTAAGGCCAAAAGCGTTCTCTACATGAGTATACACGGTTTGTTTATAAAGTAGTTCCTAATACACTATACTATTTTAGACACACCTGTCGCACCTGTCGTGCAGAATAAAGGCGTTCAGTATCTTAAAATACGACACGATTCTGATAATGTAAAGTTAACGGATAAACTAATGAGCTTATAATAATGATACATATTGCTTTGACCATGAACATTCAGAAATTGGTGTTTGCTCAGGTTTACCATTGGAGCTGAATTAGTACCATGAGTCAATCAGACTTCGCTTACGAAAGAACAGGTCTTTCTACGACTTACATTACTGGCGATGACAGTCGCAATCACCACAGTCGTAATCACCAGAGAGAGAGAGAGAGAGAGAGAGAGAGAGAAAATCAGTGGAATTCCTACTCAAAACCTTATTGGCGTATTTTCCAGACATATTCAGTGTAAATGGTTCTTTTATACAGATTCTTAGTACAATAACGTCTGATCAGCAATTCTACAAGAAACGACTTGGCCTAATTTTTCTTTCATTTCATAAAACTGAGAGTTTGCTTCCGATATTTTGAAAACTATTAGAATTTTTGTGAACGGTATACACATGGGTAAAAATATAACAAGTGATTTTATTCATACAAATTGGTGAAACCACTTATTATTGAAACACAGATTGAAGAATTTTTAAGCATGAAAGAAACCTTCAAGTTTTCATCAAAATAAAGTTTGTTTTATTTTTGTGCTTTACTACACCACAGTAAAAAGTATTATCAGGAGAATACGGGAAATTATGTATATATTTCAATATACAATTCCTGATAAAACCAGTAAGACAAGAACTTTAGTCTCAAACCAAGCAGCATAAAATATTCTTTTTTAAACATACTTAACATTCAGGTAGAATTTTTGAAATATTTATTGAAATTTGGGACGATTTGGCTACATTACGTCTCCATTTGAACGTTAAGTTTGATCATGGAAAATTCAGGTCACAATTCGGATGACTCATAATTCATCTGAAACGTGTTTAATTTCAGTTTAGAATTTCCTCACACCAATAGTTTGAATTACAAAAATACTACGTTTTTACATAATGTTTATGTGAAAGCCAGCGCTAACTTAAATTGTTGTGGCAGTATGTTTTGAATAGATGCTCTGGGGTTCATATAGGGAAAAAGTATGCGGAGTGTGATTATAAATCGAGAAGATATACAAAGCTTAATTGTGCGTGGCTATATATGCAGAAGAGTTAAGACGTATGCTGGAAACGGTGCAAATGGTTCTAACCAGATCATGTTGGATTCATGGTTTCATGGTTTTAAAAGCATTTGTTCACCAGTATAAACACATCACTCAATCTGCACTCGCTTCTGCTAGGCTTTGCTTGATTTATTTTCTTAACAAACTACATCTAAACGATAGTATAAAAATTGGCGGCCAATGAGGAGGAGAATATATTGTCTTCATGGCTTCATTACATTCCAGTTGGCCATATTGTAGCATGTTAAACAAACAGTCAGTAATACATGAAGCGGGGTGATGACAGAATGACTTGGATATTTGACATCTTAGTAGAATGTTTATTAGAATAATGTAATCGATCGTAGTGTATTGATCTGCGATATGTGACATTCCATCGAGGCGTCATGTTGCGTCAGCAGGAATAAGGCCTTCCCAAGTTCCATGCGCACCAATAGTTAGACTTATCCAAATTCAACATACATGGTGGACTATTTTTCCTCGAAAGTGGTTCATTTGAACAATCTAGCCCCGAAAGCACTGAAATGGACAAAGAATCCATGTCGATGATGACGTCATGGCAACACGTTCGAATGGGGATGAGCTAATCTATACGCTGTTGTGACGTCATGTGTGGTAGGTTTAATATAATCCTTCATATACATCGATCTAGACGAAGAAATTTCAATCGAGACTCAGAATTTTGGTACAGTTCTTACCCCGAGGATGAGGTTTTCCTGTTCAACACTGGGGCATATTAAAGGAATACCTTTCTCACAATTGTGAACGAAATGTGTGAGTCCAAGTCCAAATGTGGGATTGCGAATACTTTACAAGTTTTGTCACTTTGAGACAGTTCGTAAATAGTATGATTAACATTGAAATATCCCGTGTAACCTTTCGATAACGTTTAAACAAATATCAGAGTTCAAAGAACAGTGTCTGAGACAGACCAGGCAATGCTAATGCACAGTGTCCTGATTTGTGTAATGAAAATAGTTTGCGAAATAATATAAATGTAAACAGAACAAAGTCCACTCATCTCTATGATTCATGCAACAAACATAACAATAATGGTACAGTCTTCGATTTATCTTTGATCTTACAGTGAGTTTCCTTTCAAATAAAATATAAAGCTATGCATATAATAAATATACAAGACTGTATCTTACCATTCAAAACCAAACTATAGATGATGTAAATAGAGCTAGAATGATCAATGCACAGTGTCTTTTGTGTAGGACAAAACGTTACGCTACTATTAGTTTTAGGGCATAAATGTGTTGCAATCAACATTTATCTTACTTACTGTTATAGAATGCTCAAGCGAAAATCGGAGCGTTTTTGCCAGTAATCCTACAATAGAAATTCATGTGAAGAAAGACAATAATATCCATCGTTGAGCTACACCGAAAAGTACGATTATACATCTGTAACGTAGCTTTAAAGATTTTTCAGTCATATATAAACTGTGGCAGTTCATAGTGATGTCTTGCACTGGGGCATCATGCCGCAGACATGTAGCATGATGTCCCACCCAGTCACATTATCCTGACACCAGGCCGACCAGTCCTAACACTAACCTCTTAATGCAGAAAGCCAGGCGAGGCAGCTGTTAGCACCATTTTTTATAAGTGTTTGGTATGACTTGGCAAGGGATCGAACCCACGACCTCCCGCATCCGAGGCGGACGCTCTATTCACTAGGCCACGGCAGCGGTTATCTGCAGGAATGTGAGAATAATATCAATGCACCGTAAAAGGATAGGAGACTTTTGGTCCTGAGGATTGAAATTTCCTACCCAACATTAACGCGTAATAAAGGATTTTTGTTTCTTGTATTCATAATGGAATATTAGGTTTAAAATCAAAATGGCGTTTTGTGATAATACTGCAACTTAAACAATATTATCTAGGTTGCATAGAGTGTAAATAGTGAGGTAAATATTGAGGTAAATAGTGAGGTAAATAGTGAGGTTGTCGCTGAAAAAAATAACTATAAACTTTCCATCACGTTTACACAATCCTAGTTTTTAAAGAACAGAGATGGAGACAGTCGAGATAATCGAATTACATATTGTTCGAATCGTGAACTGAAGACAGTTTGCGCAATGATTCAAGTGTGAGCAGGTTCAATAATAAAATCCACTATGATCTCTAAAATTAACGGAGACAGGCAATAAACAATAATGGAATTCTCAATTCACCTTTGATCATAACTTTTATTTTCATGATTAATAACAAGAATATGGACTTTTTAATTTAAAACTATTCTTAGACTTAGACTTGAATTAACGTGAACTGTACATGTGACTAGATTGATAAGCATACGTCCTTTTGGCGGGACGTCCGTTTGAACTGTAATTCCTTTTAGAACGTAAATGTGTTGCAATCAGGGCCGGCGCCAGACCCGGCCAGACTATCTGGCGCCCTAGGCAAGATTAGATTCTGGCGCCCCTCCCCCCCCCCGGAAAATATAAATTTCAAAATTTATAAACAATATTTTTTTTTAAAAAAAATGCGCCCTTGAAATCAGCGCCCTAGGCGGCTGCCTAGTTTGCCTATATGGTAGCGCCGGCCCTGGTTGCAATTAATGTTTATCTTGATAATCGTGAAATAAAATAGATTGAAATGTAGAAGTTTTTTGCCACTTTATGTCCGTTGTTCTGTCAGTAGAAAGGGATGCGATGAAACTAAGCAGACATGTGATAAAAGAAAGACACGTCGTTCCATGTTATTGTTCTACAACGGAAACACGATTCCACAAAGACATGAATTGAGAATAATATAATCCTTTATATGGAGAATACAAAAAATATCATTCCGAGATTGAATTATACCTTTCCGATACGAATGCATAACGAATGATTAACTTTTTTCATATTTATAACAAAATTAAGGTAGAAGCGATAATGACATATTGTCGGTATTCATGCAACTTAAAAGCATCAAAATACACACTAAAAAGTTTCTCCTCTTATGCCTGAAAGTAAAAGATATGTTTACAACTGAAGAATTGAGAGCAAAGCTAGAAATTATGTTTAAGCACGAATCCATGTTCAAAATAACTGTGGCTAAAGACCATCAAGGCGGTGTCAGTACAGAACATACAAACTCTGTATTACAGAAAACTCGCGCAATAGTATGAAAGTCAACAGGTCAAAAATAAAGGCCACTCATATCCCTAAGATTATACCAGATAAGCAAATAAAAACAAATGACCTAGTCATCGATTGAACTTTGAACTAGAGTTGATTTTCCTTGAATAAAAAGTAACACGAAGGTGATTTTCTTTTGAAAAATAACATTTACCAAAATGATTTTTTGTCCACTCGAAAGACGACCACATAATTTGCAGAAGTCCAGTGGTGAGGTCATGAGAGCCCGAAACGTCCTGTTTCAGAGAAGCTGGTTATAACAGATGAACGTTTTAGGATGCAAATGTGCTGCAACTGATCTATATCTTAATCATTGTGAAAGAATACTCAAGTGACTTTGAAAATCAGAGCATTTTTGCCAACTTGTTGAACTATGGTCGCAGTAGAAGATCATATGGCGAAATGTAGTAATGTGGAGAACGATAGCAGTCGAGTTGCGAGAGATAACAGTCACGTGATGAAAGGTATAGACATTTCCCGCCGTTGTTTCACTCTAAAAACATTATCATACACACATAGGTATATACGAAAGCCGTCAGCTCTGAAAACGGTTTCCCGCAATGGTGTTAACCTATATTAATGGGCAATGTAGGGTAACAAGTTTGCAAGCATAGCTGTTGCTTGACATGATCGAGTGTAATTATTCCAGCTGGGCACGCAAGATATCACAACAGCATTTAATTTTGTCGCGTTGACAGGACGCTAATGAACATTCTACTGACTGGTTTAAACCCCAGGTCAATGTACCAGAGCTTAATCGAATGGCAGGCAGACTTAAAACATAGAACAGTCACACGATCGAACTTATCAAAAGAGGAGACAAAATGCACATGCAATGTCAAATACCTTCTTAAAATAGATATGTACTACAGTATTGTAATTAAAATGATGACTGTATTTGTGAATTATATATTAAAAGATAGGATGTTTCAGTCGATTTTTCCATATTAAAAAACCAAAACATTTTGTTTCCATTGTGATGTTTCAGCAGCGCAGCACAAAACATGAACCTTCTTCAATAATCTTAATGGCCTCTCGAGATTTTATAATTCCCAGTCCAAAATAGTCCACCATCTGTCCTTATCGATTTAAAGAATAAGTTCAAAAAGGCATATTTCACAGAAAGATTTATCTATACAAACATATATAGGGCAATGGTAAATTGTAATAAAGAATTAATAGAACATAAAGATTATATGTTTAAGGCTCTGCGTGAATAACTACATTGTGGATGAAGATTACCATACTTAAACGCAGGATTAGGATATAGGAAACAGAGAGACAGCAGAGTATCAGATCAGATGCATGTAAGTGGCTATACAATGCACGTGCAAACGTTACCTTTATTTCTGGAAAGGAATATGAACTCATAGACACCAGTCCCAGAAGACATACATCCCTACCTTTGGTTCAGTACTTTAATACACAACTGTTATTCAATAAATTCAATACGTGTTCCATTTGTTGATCGCTAGATAGTGATAAGATGTTATTCGTGATGTAATTTCCAGCTAAAAGAGCCATGGTTTACAGTGTATGCAAGAATTCTGTTATGCTAATAAGGTGAAGATTGTTTGAAGACATATAAGCAAGAGTTAATGTAATGAGCTTTTAAAGCTTGTGTTATTACTCCCTAAATTTATACATTACTTAAGAAAAAGAATTATAGTAAGACATCTTGTGAATGATTATTTTGACATACCCACCCCGATACAAAAGAAAATTCAAACGATGGTTTTTTTCTTCTTCTTTTCATGTAAACAATTCATACAGTTCCATCATAAAGTTAAAAGGAACATCAATACATTATTGGTTAGAATGTACGACCTGACGATCCGGGTTCAAATCCTCCCATTTGATCAACCCTGGTAAGTTACCATAGGTTTTCCTTGGGCAAGGTACTTTACTCCAATTGCCTCGGCACTAAATAACCTACTTATATTGCTGTGAATTAACGCACCCAACACAGCTTAATCATAAAGAATAAAATACAGTATTGTCGGATCTAAATATAAGCACATATATTAGAATAAATTTATGTAGAATCTAGAAATAAGCACGTATATTAAATCGTGAAAATGACACTCTTACTTCAGGCGCTTTGGCGATGATGAACATTTGTATTAATTAGGACCATCGTTATTAGCTGATTTTATCTCTCGCTTCACATTACACGTGCAGAAAGTACAATGCTATTATTTTTTCCTTCCAAATGGAATCAGCACAGTGGCGTCTTAAAAGTTTATTGCTATTTCGTTATCTGTGTTCTTGTAGATGAATGAGTTAAAATAAGGCTGCAAGTCTGAGTTATTTGTTTGCTTAAGCTAGCTTTGCAAAGAGATCGACCCGTATACAGACTGGAAAGCATGATTTCGTTTAATGTTTTACGACAAAGGAACACAAGGTCGAATATTTAGTGCCAGGGAAATTGAATCAAAGTGCCTTGTCCAAAATATACACCATGATGTCTCATTCGGACTGATCCGATGCTATTATTCAAATTCCGGAAGGCATTAGTCACATTGTTTAGAATTTTATTTCATAGCTAGTTCACGTTCGAAGAAATATTAAGAATATGTATGTATATGAAGGAAAGTATTGAAAGCAAACTGAAATATAATTAAGACAGCGAGACAAGTTGAGTAATATGTACGTATATGATTTATGGCACGTTAGCACAACATTCCCTATATGGAGCAGACTAAATTTCAAGACATATAAGAGAAGGTGGAAAAATGCATACATACATACATACATACATACATACATACATACATACAGACAGACAGACAGACAGACAGACAGACATACATATATATCATATCGTATACATACATACATACAAACATACATACATACATACACACATACATACATACATACAACACTTTCTATTTCAACTTTACTTATGTGAAGCATTGTCTGACGCCACACCCTTTAATGTTGCTAATAATAATTAAGCAATTAAGTTCTGTTGAAGAAAGAAAACCGATGAAGAACTTCTTCATTATTTATCAAAATGGGCATCATTCAGGCTAATATGTATATGTATATATAGTCATCGAGTACTTACTACAGACACTAGACTGATTGCCTAATATCCTTAGATCAGACAAGTAATTCATGTTCGGAATACATCAATGTTAATAATCGAGGAAAAAAAAACAAATATTTAGTCCACTAAATGAAGCAACACAAAATACATCCACTTGTTGACTTCCGTAAGCGCAAACCTTTTGAACAATCTAAGTCATGGGCATCGCGGCATTCTCTTTAGATGAGTGTAACTAAAGTGGGGTACTGATAAACGCTATCGTATTAATTAGTTTCGCACCAGTTCTTCACAAGATAATTTAACACTGTTGGAAAAATTGTAAAAACTGCGTACATGAATATATATATATATATATATATATATATATATATATATATATATATATATATATATATATATATATATATATATATATATATATATATATATATATATATATATATATATATATTAGTTAATGAAAAATTCCACGCTGATATTACGGTCGCTAACTAGTTCGTTGATCACTGTGTACATGAGATAAAGTTTCCTCCACTCCGAGACTGATACTCTGAGACTGATACTCCGAGACTGATACTCCGCGACTGATACTCCGAGACTGATACTCGTAGTTTAATTCCTAAACGGTTAAAAAATTGTCATGATAATGGAATGCTGCAAATGTGAAGCACGGCTGACTCTGAAACAGTTATGGATAACGGTTACAACACATCTTATTGTGAATCCTATCTGTACTCTACGTCTTATTCCGCATTGTAATCTTTGTTAGTATAGTCACTTACGTTGGGTGTACTCTCGCTATCTAGTACTCATCATACCTGTAAGACATTAGTGGGTACAGGTAATTGTGCTGATGGCATTAAGTTCTAACGTAAGTTAATGAGTCGGAAGCAATCTTAATACAGCTAATATTGTCCGAATTCAAGGTTTTTCAAATAGTAAAAGATATAATTTGGCACGCTTTTTAATTTGTGAGCTGAAACAAATCTCTGAAAGCAAAAGATATTGCTGAAATTAAAACGAATAAAGCATCGACAAAATGAGATGAGACAGATCAATGTGAAAATGGATATGATGTAATCTAATAGCTTAAATTTTTTGTCTTACGAATGTTCTTCTATATAATAATTCCTAAATCGCCATCTTGTTTAAGAAAGGCCTTCTTTAAAGGTCACTGGTCACCTACATTGTACAACGTGTGATTTGATATTATTATACTCATTAAAAAAGCATTTGTTATGTATGCACACCATAAACATGTTTAATTAGACTAAAATCCGCTTTTTTAAATGAAAGAAATCATTGGGCAATCTCGGTAAACAATTGGTAGTTTCCGCGTGCCAACAACGGATATGACGTATATTTATTCTATTCAACCTAGCCATTCAAGAGTTTAATTTCCCCACGTAAATGTCTATGTGATATATCTTACGATCGTGCTTTTGTACAGCAAACATGGTGCACTGTGCTGTATATGGATGTAACCAAAAGAGTGATGATGGGACAAAAGGGTTCTTTCATTTTCTGAAAGACCCTGTTTACCATATAAAAGTGGATTGAAGCTGTGGGATCGATTAGGCTGAAGGATGGGAAAGTCATAAATCCTCCTAAATCCCTTAGAAAGCTCTATGGTGCATATGAGAAGAGGGATAAATTGAGCGTAAGTAAAATATATCAACTAAAGGATTACAGTACAGTAATGTTACTGCAGATGTAAAATATTAATGTTTAAATAATCATAATACATTTTTGAATGTGCAGAGTGTAGACTTTGACCAAACTCTTTATTTAGCCTCATTGTAACCAATATGAACTCGAAAGGATTTAAATAAAGAAATATGAGGTATTATTCTGGGACGTTTATCATTTATAGATGTTCAAGTGTGTAGAATCAGTCATTTATATATATATATATATATATATATATATATATATATATATATATATATATATATATATATATATATATATATATATATATATATATATATATATATATATATATATATATATATAATATATTATATATATATATATATATATATATATATATATATATATATATATATATATATATATATATATATATATATATATATATATATATATATATATATTAAAGGCGGCAAGTCTCTCTCTCTCTCTCTCTCTCTCTCTCTCTCTCTCTCTCTCTATATATATATATATATATATATATATGTATATCTATGGTGAACCTTTATTCATCAAGGTATATGTCATAAGACTTAAGAAACTAAATATTTTTCTGTTGAATTTGTGGCCCCCCCCCTCCACTGCACGATATAATAAAATAGATAAACATCTTGAAGGCATCTGCCATTCACGCATGATACGTTATAAGGTGCAAAATGACCAAGATTGTATTGTATCAAGGTTACCCATACGACGTTATCTCGCAAATAAAAATAATTTTTTGAAAATACATTCACTGTGAGTGCAAATGATAATCTTTTCGCTAGCATGGATTACAAAAGTGTTATTAAAGAAAGTTGATGCTGTGTATACTATTTACCTTTCAAACATAAATTAACGTTTGTATCAATTATGATTATGCATGGCAAACAAATAGAAGCCCGGGTGATGAAAAAACATCAACTGGCAAAGAGCAATAAACCCATTAAACTTACCGACATGATTTGGAATACAAAGGTTATTTTATTACAAAGCAAGCCAATACCGGAAACTGAGTTTAGAATCTTTTAAGTGTGCCGAATTGTTTATGAAGTCGGCCGACATATGGAAGTCAGCATTGGTTATTTTTTGCCTGTATTAACGGGAATTTCGAAAATAAATTGAAACAATGGAGCAGTTTTGAAAGTGACACAATCTAGTGCGTCGTGCATGCAATATCGACATAAGGATGAACAGCAAATTAGTTTTCAAAAGTTTCATCTAAATGTTCCCTATCCATAGTTTATAGTGTTTTATTTTTCGACAACAAGAAGCATGTACTTCGTTTTGTTGGGATAACTGTACGTCATGTCCGTTGGCGTCCTCTGTAGGTGGATACTCGTAGCTAAGGGGAACTAATAGAGCTGTATATTTCTAATACAAGTAATTAAATTAGCATTTCTTCTTTACACTTGGTAATTGTTTTTTTAAATTTTTTTCGTGCGAGTATATTTACTTTTAATCATGTAATGTAAATCTGATGTAAAAAGCAAATAGTTAGAGTATGGCCTGTGACGTTTAACTATGAAGAATTCTCTTCTAATGCTTTTTTTTCTTGTACAAAATAGAAAAAAAAAGTAAATACTACTTGTGTTTTATCAATACATTATCGTTATTTCAGAGCGAGGATGATATTTGCTGTTAGATTTATATCTCGTTCTTTCCCCTAAAAAGTTTAAATCAGAGCAATAATTATAGGTTCCAGTACTTGCTGTCAGAAGGAACCGAAATAAGGACGTATATATATATATATATATATATATATATATATATATATATATATATATATATATATATATATATATATATAGTGCTGTTGCTGATATCGTCTTGTAGATCAACTGATGTCTTTAGTAAAATATGACCGCAACTTCCTTACGGTAATTGGTATTGCTTGGTATTATTAGGTCATTTTGCAGAGACAGATACTGATAAATTTAACAACTAGTTTGAAAAAATAAATGGATTCTTATTTCAGAAGACAGTTGCCTTCGAAGTACACATAAAAAAGCACGAACGCACACACACACACACACACACACATATATACATATACACACACACGCACATATATATAGGCACCCATCATCAGTAGTAATGTGCGATACTTTGGCGACAAGGGGAATTAACAGTACGGGCGCCATTTAGATAGTACTTTTGGGGACAAGTAGAATGCTGACGATGAAAACGTCAGTAGGTTTTAAAGTTTGGTATGGTTCGGGAACGAGGGGAATTGGATATCAAAATTGTTCATTAGACGATCTGATCTTTGGTTAATGACTTCGAGAACGGATGATGCAGTCATAGCTCTAGAGTAGTTTGGAAACTAGGTGATGATCATAGTGGACACAAAACATTTTATATACAGAGGACAAACAAAAAATAATTTAATATTTCTTTATGTCACTAAAATGTCAACATTTCAAGAAGTTTTTTGTTTTTTGTTTTTGAACAGTCAGTGAACGTGTGAAACAAACAAGACATTTCCAGTCACATACATCCTTTAAGAGGTAAAGCTTTTGGTGTACATCGCTAGCTACATACACTTCTTGGCAAGTATGAAAGATAGCGCTACAAATGACTTTTCACGTTGGTCGATTTGGGATTCATCACGAATCAAGGAACTTTTCAAGGAATAAGGTTCTTGTGTACAAAGTTTTGGTTTTCATGTCTTTCATGAAATGTTCGGAAATGTGCCCAAAAGACTCTGCCTGTAAACTAAACCAATAAATTGTCTCACTGACGCTCATCTACACATGGCGTCGTCCTCAGTTCTATTATCTTGTCGGAACATTTATTTCCATTGGTAAAATTCTAAGTCTTGAATCGTTTTATTGACTTCCGGCGGAACACTTCACGCAGAAATTGGGGTAAGCCTACTTCATTCATCGCGTATTTTCCCTAGAATCAGTCTGCTTATACTTTCGAATTAGCAATATTTTCAAAAATGTGTTTTGTGTGTGTGTGTGGGTGAGTGTGTCACTTGAATCTGTAGAAGAAGTAAACGCGTTCTTTCAGTTTCAGAGATAGTTTCTGTATATCCTCTTTTAAAATACCCAGATGGACACATATTCTGAATCCTCTAAGGGAAACTATGATGCACATGGTCTCCTTAACTCAAGTTGATAAACAATATTCAAGCAAACGTTAGGCAGTGGAGCCTGTCAGATATTGGAGTAATCTCCCTTTAAACGTGTGGCTTCAACTGTCGGAGACAAAATAGTCAGCCAAGTGAATGGAGACGATTATTCATCTTTAATGAATGCAAAGAATGGATTGTGAGTGCGAGGATGACGATCATATTATGGCAAATCAGTGGCAAAGCACAGGATCACATTCGTCTTCTTTCAGTAGGTGGGTACATCGGTTTGGTTTTGTGTCGAATTAATGTTTTTGGTTAAAAGACTCTGCTCAGAATGACCATATTTGCCTGGAACTTGAACACACACACACACACACACACACACACACTCTCTCGTGTTGAAAAGCAACGCCCGCATGGTACTATGTTATGATTCAGAAGTCACTTTTTTCTCGCACATAATCTGATTTATTTTTTTCGAGGAATAACAGAAAATCTAGGGATCTGACTAACGTACAGCCATGAGAGTCGTACGTTGTAAAACGAGGGTCTTGACTTTGAACCGATTTTAAGGCTTTTTTCAAAATCACCAAAGCTTGACTAGAACATATAGCTGATTGTCAGTCCTTTGGGGTTTCCGTTTGGAATGACGTTGACCTTCACGGAACTTGTAGCCATACATTTTGTATATGGGACTATCCGTGTAAAATTAACAAACGCAGTCTCCTAAACATTCCAATACCAAGCCGAATTTTTAATTGCTATTGTCTGTCATGCAAGCAGCAAAGCTGACTGACATTGCCACACTCATCGTGGATGGAGTCGAGAAAACTTTATAACCTCTTCCTAATTTATCAAGATCACTTATGATTTCGAGGTAGTTTTTGATCAGCTTTTCTTCATTGTAGTTGAGTTGAAGGTACATATACAAACTGATCTCATATTGACCGTTCTAAACAAGGATGGAAGCGCTTACCCCTGTATCTCACTCAAATAGAGATATATGCTTATGTGAAAGACGTTATATGGAATAACATAAATAGAGCGAGTGGTATAATTCTGTCAAAACAGGACTTGATAGCGAGGGACCAATCACCTAAGGAGTTTTGTTATGCACATTATGGTGACACCACTTAATGGCGCTGTTCCTAAATGGACTTGTGCTATATACACGTGATAGTCACACTACTTATAGGCTTTATTCCCAGTTAGACTTGTCTTATTTACAGTATAGTAACACTACTTACCAATGCTGTTCTATTGAGAATTGTGTTCTCTGTATGAATATTACTTACCGACTGTTCCCAGTAGAAATGTGTTATGTATTATGTGGTAACGCTACGTACCAACACTGTTCACATCTGGACCTGTGGTAGGGATATTATGCAAGCACCACTCACATGTTCCCGTTTGACCCTTTTTATGTTAGGCAGGTAATCCTACTGATTAGACAGCACCGTTCACATTTGGACTTGGGTTATGTACTATATGGGGATATTACTTCCAACGCTGTTCTCACTTTGCCTTCAATACAGTATGCTAACGGCGTAATGCTGCTCGTAAGCTCTGTTCTCATCTTGTCTTTCTTGCTACAGCATGCAGAGCTGTTTCCAGAAGTATTTATGTGACACATAAAATTAGTATTTAGTGCTTAATGCAATCTGATTAAAATCAGATTTCCACTATTATACAGGAAGATATTACAGAGACCGCTTAGGGGTCATGTTCTGGCAACCTATGTTATTACCATAACCACTAGTTTTATCAATCAATCCGATGAATTCATATACCTTCATGTTTGGAGATTGAGCGGTGCGAATGAAGAGAATAAATGTGTACCAAGCGATCTGACTCACTTTCAGATTTTTGAAAGCTGTATTTCCATTTGCAAATTCAAAGGTCACCAGATTATGATTCATAAGCGGTCGTCCTCAGATCTTCACGTAGGACAGCGGAGATCTGATATTTTTTCCAGAAAATCGGTTGACCTGAATCATTCTTTTTGTAAACACTAGGTGTTGATCTAAATCCTGACCTTTTTCAGAATTTGTTGCAACCTTCGTAAACAAGTTCTATTTTATTTTACAATGATTGGTTGTTTCCAAGGATATGATGCGACTTTGTCTTTAAGATGTAAACAATATTTTTTAATTTTTATTCTCGTAGTAAAATCATTGGTCTAATCAAGGTCATATTCTGTATACTTGATTTTTTAAATATGTAAACACATTCACGTGGCCCTGCGTTTCACATTTCCGGTTTTTCCATTACTGCGCATTTATTAGTTTTAATAGAGATGCGTAGAGGGAGATTTCTCAGTTTGGGGCTTTTTACACTGATGTCAAGTTATTTTGTTGTAGCCAGATTTTGAGTTATAATTTTCTTCAGATCAGTTGGATTTCATAAGGATTAATTTTGGAAAGACATTGCTTACAAATTTAATTTGGATTTCTAACACCGGTGAGTCATTATTTATATTTCTACAAAAAACTGTAGATAAGCACAGTACTGACTACAGCATACGTCATCGTTACCCGCTTTAGATTTTCGTTCAGGATTCGAACTTAAAATTATTAGAATATTTATTACTAGGACTTTTGCAATTTAATTCGTGGATTATTCTTGGATTATTTTTGGATTATTCTTGGATTATTTTTGGATTTAATTCTTGAAACCGTATGTTCTTCTCCTTTTTTCAGTTGTTTCATTTTTACAGAATTTTTCCAGGGATATAAATTATTTGTTAAATTTTGAAAAGCTTGTTGTTTGCACTCTTTCTGTGTTAATGTTTATTCGAGCCTAAACACATATCATATACATTTGGCGCTCGTCCTTGGATATTTGAATTTTGGCTAAAATATTTCAGAAAACTTTATGTTTTGTTTGAAAATTGAATTCTCCTAGTTTTTGAAATCTTTAGTAAGATCGACAGGCTTTTTCTAAAATGGCATCAAAAGTGGAAATCTTATTTTTCAGATCTTATACAGGAAAAATTAGATCCTTTCAAAAAAGATGAATACGATCTTTCTGAGGTAATGGCTTCCTTAACGAAACAAGACATGAAACAAATTTTGTTGCAGTATTTGGTAGAAAAGAATGTTTTAGATCAAAGTGTTTTGGTTTCAGTCAGTAAGCCTGTATCAGACTCTGACAAAAAAATGAAGGAATTATAATTAAAATACAAAATCGAATTGGAGTTGAGGAAGTTGGAGCTTCAGAAAGAAGAAAGAGAAAAACAAATGCATTTACAAGCAGAATAAAAAGAGAAAGAAAGACAAATGCAATTACAAGAAAAACAAACGCAGTTACAAGATGAGAAAGAAGAGAGAGAGGAAAGAGAGAAAGAACAACAAATGCATTTACAAGCGAAAGAAAGAGAGTAAGAAAGACAAATGGAATTACAGGAAGAACAAATGCATTTACAATCGGAGAGAGAGAGAAAGAAGAGAGAGAGAGAATATTATCGTAAAATGAAAGAAATGGAACTGGCAAGTGAATAACATATTCATATTTCAAATTCAAATTTAAGTTTTGATCTTGCAAAGAACATTAGGTTAGTGCCCCCTTTCAAAGAGAAGTAGACAAATATTTTACTCGTTTTGAAAAAGTTATATTACTTGAAGATTTAAAAACCTGTGTCCATAGTGACAGTATGGAGAGAGAGAGAGAGAGAGAGAGACATACATACATACATACATACATACACTTTATTTTAGTTCATTTCAACTAGGCTTCTGTTCATAGCCGTCCCATTGCCTATAGGTAACTAGATAAGAAGCTGTCGACTGCAGTAGACTGATATGTCAAAAAACGTTATTTATTTTATTCCGACCCGTGTCCGTTGCGTCCCCTCGGCTACCTTGTGTTAGAACGAGATAAACTGAAAATATCTACTGTTGCGGACTTACCAAACTGATTATCCTTCGGACTAGTTCATACTCAAACAAAAACATCGTATATTGTAATGATTTATTGTATTCTATCACGCAGAGTAATTATTGCGTTGAATATTTATTTCTAGGATAAAATAATCCCGGAAAAAATGGGTCTTAGCACGTTACACAATACATTCCAATTCTTCACTGA
Organism: Sinohyriopsis cumingii; assembly: GCA_028554795.2. Lineage (NCBI taxonomy): Eukaryota > Metazoa > Mollusca > Bivalvia > Unionida > Unionidae > Sinohyriopsis > Sinohyriopsis cumingii. Next base: position 39,200,579 of record CM068835.1, on the reverse strand, counting down.
TCGACATCCAGCTAACGAAAAGCATGCCTTCAATCACATTTCATTGTTTGCTAATTATAACCGTTATGATCTTTTGATACGGTCATACATACCTAAATCACTTTTGCAACAGGTCCCAATTCAGGGAAAGCGTATGTGCACAAAAAGATAAAGTTCTCTTCAAATTTACCGGTTATAAACTTCAGTCAAAGCTGAATGTATGTTGCGTAATGCAGACATCACGCTTTGTCCATTGGAGCAGTGTAGTTATCACATTTATCTAAAAAGATGGATACACGCGTCCAGCTAGCAACTAGACACTATTGTATTTTTTTGGCACATTGAAATTTAAAAAGTGTAATTTCAAGTCTACTTTTAATGTTAGCATCATTGTTCTAAGTACCAGTTCACTGAGTAACAGCGCAATGCATGCTCGTTTCTGCGGTTTCGTGTATTTGAAACCAGTAGGAGATTGGAAATCTATACAATTTTCATTAAGCTTAACAAAAATTGTTATGTCTTTGATTTTGTTATGTAACTTCAGTAGAGAGGCTAGGCATCTGTTTGCTGCTTGAACGGAACTGGTTAGTACAGAGATTGTACAGTGTAAAACAGAACACAGGTGCAGTCTTTCAGTAAGATAAATCAGACAAACCTACAATTTCCATAAAGACTAAGGCTACAAATTATGCATATTATTAAGCTTGGTAACAAAATACCATAAAGGTTCTTAGCATTATACTGTTAGATCAAAAACATCCTTATTTCGGACTTCACTTCAACTTCCCAAGTAAGTCCCAAGGACAACTACATGTAACTAAGAGAGAAATGATGGACATTTTCCAGGTATAATTAAATATAATTAAGATATGGATGAAGGCCATTTCCCAGGTACAACTAAATATAATCAAGATATGGATGGAGGCCATTTCCCAGGTACAACTAAATATAATTAAGATATGGATGATTTCCATTTCCCAGGTAAAACTAAATATAATTAAGATATGAATTAACTTCATTTCTCAGGTACAACTAAATATAAATTAAGATACGAATGGAGGTAATTTCCCAGGTACAGCTAATACGAATGGAGGTCATTTTCCGGGTACAACTAAATGTAATTATTACAAACGGCTAATTACCGGATACAACTACGTGCAGTTAAGATACGAATGAATGACATTTTTGCACATGAAGAAGATGGTACAAACGTTTATATAAATATATCACATTCACGCTGACTACGTCATTTCGAATAAAAACAAACTTGTTAAAAATAATTTTCCGTTTTTCTTCTATGGACCTTCCTACATTCTGAAGTAAGGAAGTTGAACAAAGTACCATCTGCATACGTTGCGACACCGTCGACGATAGAGTGCACAAAGAAAAAAACTATAATACTTTTTGAATCATTCCCTCTTATAAGAATAGACAGTCCATAATATACTATGAAAAGTTAAAAACAGACTTCATGACAATTTTCAAATTGTTTACATTAGAAGAACGTTTTGAATAAATTGCGTAGTTGAGTCATCGTCGCATTTTAGACAAGGCCCATGCAATTTGTAATGAAAACGCTCTAAAAGTATAGATATACCTTTTCGCACTGCTAATTTTCAACTCTGATTAAAAGTTATAATTAAAAAACAAATGCAGTATCAGTCTTTTGTGTACATATTACATAAACCATCGTTTCAGAGATGTTGTATAAATGACGTACAATTTAAAATTTGTATGCTATATACCCTTGGTAATCTACTTAAGTTGTACGCAGCTTAATTTAAGGCTTTTTCTTGTATACACAGAATAAACCTATTAAACATTGCTGTTTTTGTAGTAAGACTGCTACTTTGTAGCACGCATCAATCCGTCTTATATTATGTAAACTATCTCACAAACTGAATGACGTGATAACATTATGGGCAAAAATGTTACCTTGTGTTACCAGCCATTCCTTTAGTTATCTACGATAGCACAATCAGTTCATGTAACTATCATGCGCATAAAAACACATGTAGGCTTTTCCTTTTCACTTCTATATATGATAATGTTCTTTATAACTTAGTCTTGCAAGTCATTATAATAACTCTCTGTTTACAATTGCTGCCATTATCATATCGTAAGAATTACAAATAATCTGGAAATGTTGCTTGCTTATGAATCACCAGATACAAACATAAATCGCATATGTACATCCGGAAAATTGAAATTTTTTGCAAATTAGGTATGAAAGGGATAATTATGTGCGTATACATATATGAATTTGTTTTGAAAAATATTCTTAAGCTAAACTAGGTGTTTCAAGATAGGCAAACTTCTTGTACGTGCTTACTTTTAGATTAAAGTCATACATACATACATACATACATACATACATAGGAAGTTACGTAATTCTACAAGACATACATACATACATACATACATACATACATACATACATACATAGGAAGTTACGTAATTCTACAAGACTGATGATAAAAATCCAAATCTCACGGAGAGTGACCTGCATAGAAAAATTACTAGACAAAACATTGTGAAGTCTGGGTGTCATTTCCATTAATTTTGAAGTAGAGTGCACTTACCTATAACGAGGATCAGAACGTCTGAAATCGACAGACTGAAGAGGTAGCAATTGGTTGTCGTCTGCATATAATGATTCCTGACTATCACAATACACGTGCAAATATTACCCACAATTCCAGACAGGAATATCAATCCGTAAACTACAGATAGCAGTACCATAAGAAATACATCCTTGCTTTTTGGTCCCATTATTTTACGTAAGTATTCTTCAACGTTTTCCACAGACGTTTCATTCGTTGCGTTGCTAGATTCCGATACATTTTCATTCGCTGTATATTCCATAGATGAATGATTCTCCGCTTTAAAATACATGAAAGAAGTCATTTTTGTGATGATGGTGAATATACTTGTAAATTAGACGCTTATAAGTGTGTATCCTTCCATTTACTATTTCTGCTTATTGTTCCTTCTATAGCTGTATCTATTTACACCAGAAAACATTTTTTAGCCATTAAAGTCTCAAGTGTTGATTATTTTTCCCGGTAAATGATTCCACTCTGAATTCATTCCAGTTCCATCAAATAATAAACTATCTCTGTGAGGTACAAGACAATTTATTTTCAATCCAAAAAGCAACACTTAAAATACGATTAGAAGAGAATCGTTGGCATATTTTTCCCGTTTCAGCTAACATAAATTCATATGTAAAAGATTAAATAGATTAAATATTTATAGAAACGTTTTTACTTAATTTACTTTCACCTCTTATTCTCTGAAACGCACGAAGGTGTTTGGTACGTTTATAATCAACAGCCATACATATGTGTGCGTGCTTTCTTATTAAAAAAAGAGTCAGTACTGAAGCGCATCAGCCGAGTCAGTAGCCAATCTATTGCCCGTAGCCGCTTTGATTGATTGTTTAGCAGCTATTCTGCAGGATGCTTGTATTTGTTGTTCACGTATTCTTGTTACTTCTCGAGACAGGACCATCTACACGGCGGAATGCATGCGACACTATCATTATCCCATCACGTTCTGTATATTCGTCCATTTTCACAAAGTATTCCAATTATATACCAAGTCCTAAAGCCACAACGTGGAAGGAATCTATTAGGAGAACGTAATAACCAAAGTGGCATATTTTTGCTACATGACAAACTCCTTTTTAATAGATGTACGGCGCGGTATTTTATCAAACGTTATGAATTATTGTTGCTTAATTTTGATTTGTTTAAATATATGAGTTGTGTGGTGCAGGTATATCAGAATAAACTTTTTGGAAAGCAAATCAAAACTCAGAATCTGTTTCGTAAGTTTATACTATTTTACTGGAGGCACTCTGGAAAGAAGCAATCATTGTAATTTGTCACATGGTAAATACATCTGCTCTAGATCTATCAGGGTTAAACACTTGAGCTGTATGGAAAGGTCACATCTATCTCCGTTGAGTACGAATTAAAATGTCACTAACCTGTATACTAGTATCATTTGTATTAAGTAGTAATTCTGCCTACTATTATCAAGCATTCACCTATAGAATCCACGGATAGGACTTTCAGTTCTGTCTCGTGTCTATTTATAATTCTCTATAATGAATCATATATACCTTGATTTCTTTCATAGGAATCCGGAATGTCTGTATAGATAGATGAGAATTAACTATTGGGTGGTCATGCGAGTGTGTCTGCTACAATCGAGTGCATATAACACCGACTCAGTTTCATACTTTCTGTGATGTGTGCTTAGTCGTGATGACATATGGACTGGTGTGTGCAGGCAAGGCGATGGGTGAGTACGAATTAAATTTCTCTAACCTGTATGATAGTATTATTTGTATTAAATATTAATTCTGCCTACTATTATCAAGCATTATTCTATATAATCCAGTGATAGCACTTTCCATTCTATCTGGTGTATATTTATAATTCTCTTTGTATATATATATATATATATATATATATATATATATATATATATATATATATATATATATATATATATATATATATATATATATATATATATATATATATATATATATATACATATATATATATACATATATACAGATATATATATATATATATATATATATATATATATATATATATATATATATATATATATATATATATATATATATATATATATATATATATATATATTAATTTCGTTTATTTGTCGAAATTGGCGTAAAGTTCCATTTTTCTTCCATAGATTTTTGCGTATTCAATTTAAGACAGAGTGTGTTAGCCGTTTTGTTCCGTACATGCTTGTTGATAGCTGTGCAGCTGTAATCTTTTCAGTAGCAAGTTCGAATTACAGAAAGAAAGCAGCGATTATGTATGATATAAAATCTCATATACCAAGATGTACAGGAAATGGCTGAGATAGTGATAACGCCGGTTAAATTGATATGGCGTAATAGTAAATATACGGAACGTTTGTGGTGGTAATTTTTTTGTACTTGAAAGAGGATATCGATTCCAGATTCCATATATGTTTGAATATATGTCATTAAACAATGCATTTATTTACGAAAGAACTTCAGTATTCATCAGAACAAAAATAATATGGTTCGCATTTGTTTGTGCTATTTAAAACGAACCATGAATTTGTTTTAGCTTTATAGGCATAGGTCGACAGCAGTACATTGACACGTATATTACATTTATATAACGTAAATAGGACTTGTTGATTTTCAAGAAAGCGTTTTATTTTAAGGGTGGTGGTGATTAATCGTGCATAGATGGTAAATTTTGTGGCTCTTTCTTTAATCTTTCAGATTTGCATTTGTCCATTTCTATCAGGCAGTTTGGTTCCCACATTGGGATGAAATTGTCAACTTGCTAGAAATTGTTGATGTTTTATGATACATTGTGAAAGGAGTTATTGATTGAAGAAACTAATTATAAATATTAAATGATACTGTATATCTGACGATAAAATTTTACTTGCACAATATAATTACTGAACTGTTTTACTTCAATTAGACCAGGTAATTCGAGGGCTTTAATGTTGTATTATTGTTTCTAGCGTCTTGCCACAGAATTGTTCAACTATTTTGTTAATAATTGTGGTTTTGTTAAATAGTAAATCATTGATCAAAGATAGATTTTGTCAATTATATCGAGTTTCTGGCATTGTTTTGTTGTTGGAGACAAGCCAGTTTTGGTTTATTAATCGTGTCTTGTAATGAACATTCTGTTATGGACAGTTTAATAATATCGCTCCAATAATTAAAATTGTACATTACTTTATTTAGCCTAACTTTTTTCAGTTTTAACATGAATACATTCCTTGGAAATCAATTGAGATTTAGTGATTGGACGTATTTTACAAACAGAACAAATATTGTTTGTTTATAATGGTATTACACTTAGAAGAACTCCCGTATAACTATATTGCAAGACAGTATTTAGAACGTAAACCTCGGTTTCCTTTAATCTCCTAGAAACCAATGGGCCTTCCACTTGTCGTTTAGGAAGACCATTGTCCATCTTAGGTATCCAAGTCATCCAGTAACTATATTCTACATTAACTCTAGCATATGGAACTAGCTGTAATCAGGTCACAATTATTACTTCCGGTTCAGTACCACTAATCTAGTCCCTGTCTCTTTTTATAGAGCATTGTTCCTTTCATTTTGATGGTGATACGTGAGTTAGACTTTAGCCATTCTTTGCACTGATTTAAAGGAAATTGTTCATTCTTTAGAACAATAGTATTCTAGTATGTGTATTTTGGCAACAGTGCATAGGGAGTAATGAGACATAGTTGCTTGTCCGGAAGTGAAATCTGTCATCCAATGCACGTTACTTTGTTTAGAGTCCAGCCTCTCAAAAAAAATGTTCTTTACCCTATGATAGGAACTTCACTTATAGTTCATCTTTATATTTTTAGATATAGTACAAAGTACAGAACTGACAAAGACATGTAGGGACTATATAGGAAACTTAATTGTGATCTGAAGCTAGCTGAAAAAGTTTTAAAGGAGTGCCATCTTGCAGATGACAGAGTTACTACCATAGCATGGGAGGTAAGCTTACCAATGGGAGAGCTCGTTACAAAGGGTACGTTTTCAACAAAACATTCATGATGCTTAAATGTCTTGACTCGGAAGACAAAACTTGCTTTTGAAGGGTTTGAATGAGAGAAATTAATCTGCAATACCTGTACTGGTCATCAGCTGTAGAGATGAGTTTGACTACCTATCTTTACAGGTAAATGGAATAAACACAGAAATTGAATTATTTTCTTTCATTTTCGATTGAAAAAGTGATCACTGCCCGAATCAATTACAAGTACCTTATTGATGTCATCTATCAGTCAGTGGTATCTGCATCCTGAATAAATTGGTTTTGTTTTTAGGGCCCAAAACCTCGTGTTGCCACATGCAAATGGAAACAACGTAGTCCAGTTAATTAATCGAAAGTTCCATAAATTGGATTATAATCTGCTTCCTTTCCATTATAAATCCAAGCCCAACTTCCGTCTTCGAAAGTATGTACATAGCACAGTTATAATCTGGCAGAAGATAATTTAATTCCTTTATAGTTGACCAATTGTATTATTTTAAGAATTCTTTCACTGTAGCTTTATTCCCTGTTTCCTAATTGTATCGATTATAGCGATTGGTATTTTGCAAGTTGTACATAGTGAATAAATAAGCGTAACAGTTGACTCTTGTTTCATTTCCGGTTAAGAATATGTTTTTAAAAATGACCCAAACTGACTAGCTTTTGATTGTTTTATGTTATACGTTTGTTACAAACTCTTTTGCTCCTGATTATTGTGTATTTTAATGCAAACTTTTGCTGAATAAAAAAGACTAAATTGGAATTCCAGTATAAATCGCATACCTCACACAAAAAAATGCAAATCAGTAATGGGTATTTTGAGGATAGGTGTTACCAGTAGGAACGTTCGGCATGAAATACATTCGAAACTAGTCAAAGTTATTCGTGTTTAATATGTATAATTTCATCCCTTTAAATTATATAGCAATATTCCTGATGAGCTAACCAAAATAAAATGAATCTTTTATAACAAACTGCTTATAGTATTGTATTTTAATTATGTTCATTAGTTTATCGTTTGTTAAAGTGATAAAAGTTCAAATGATTTTTACTAGTTACAAAAACATAAATTAAGGTTGAATTAGAACTTTTGGTTAATACAGACACAAAACGAATTTGTTAAAATGTTAAAATGTGCAAGTGCCGAACATATATAAAAAAGAGATTGCATAAAAACGTGTACCTCATTTTAGTTTAAATGGTCTTATTAGCGATTTACAATCTGCATATCCTTGCCATAATACCGAGAACGCACTTATGAAATAAGTTAGGACATTATCTTTGCTTTGGATAGTGGAATGATTACAGTCCTCACCGTCCTTTACCTACTTGTAGCATTTTACATAAAAGGTCATGATATATTATTTCAATGTCTACATTTTGTATTTGGCATTTGCGATACAGCCTTACTATGGTTTCAGTCCATCTTAGTGGAGATCACATACTGTGTCTGTACATGGAAATCACTACAGTCCAGTTTATGCAAGGTTTGGTTTTCCACAGTGTTCTGTTTTTAAATCCGTTCTTTTCATTCTGTACACTCAGCCCTTCTCAAGTGTCATAGATCATCATCCTGTGTCTCACCAGATGTACACTGATGACACCTAAATATGCAAATTTAGCAATGTTAAAATCCAAGGCGTGGAGAAGTACATTTCCGATGTAAAGTCATGGATCACATGTAGCGAGATCTAGATAAATGACGATAAAACTGAAGCATTTCTGATCAACAACACCAAAATTAACTTCACACAATCAGTACATAACCTCGGTGTCAATCTCAGCAGCATTCGCTCATTACACCTACATGCCATGAACATCTGCAATACTGCATATCTCAGTCAGAAAGGCATCATATTCATTCGCAATGTTCTTTCTGTTGATGCCATTAAACACGTGTTTGTCCTTAGTACTTTCTAGATTTGACTATTTAAATTCTTTTCCTATCTGATTCCGATCGTCCCAGGACTACCAAAGACTTAGTGCTCCCATCCTTCCTTCTCTATACAGTCCACTAGATACACATTCGTTCCAGAATCAGACACAAAATATATTCTCTATGCTACATTTGATTGACTGCCTCCAGTCCAAAATACATATCTGACCTGGTCCATGCGTACACCCCATCTACATAATTATTTCTCTCTTCTGATACTTGTATTAGCATTATTCTAACTGTTAAAATGAAGTCATACGGACGTTTTATTCGCATACTTGGGCCTAGCTATCTGGAACAATTGACTGTTGACACAGAGATATTGTGACCTCGTTCTCACTGCTCCAAAAAAACTCACATATTTAGACTGTGACAAAAGACCTAAGACAATGTTCTCTCTTCAGTTATTCTTAGCATTTTTCGTAATTCCACGGTGTTTATAATTACACTGTGGTTATTTATGTTATCGTGCCCATGCATATGTTTTTGTTTGTTAACTAATATTGTCAAGTGCTTATAACTTTTAAAGGTTAGGTTCTGTACGAAGTCGTCATGGTTAATAATAATAATAATAATAATAATAATGATAATAATAGTAACAGTAATAATAATATTCTTTCAACACACCTGCCATTCACTATTAGCTTCCTATTTCAGTGAGGTAATATAAGTTAGGCCAATTCGACACACCTGACACTTCTCATCTGTTTTCAACGAGGTAATAGAAGTTAAGCATAATCGACACACTGACACTTCATACATTTTTTCAACGAGGTAATAGAAGTTAAGCAAATTTGACACACTGACACTTCACACATCTTTTTTCAATGAGGTAATAGAAGTTAAGCACATTCGACACACTGACACTTCACACATCTTTTTTCAATGAGATAATAGAAGTTAAGCATAATCGACACACTGACACTTCACACATCTTTTTTCAATGAGATAATAGAAGTTAAGCATAATTGACACACTGACACTTCACACATTTTTTCAATGAAGTAATAGAAGTTAAGCAAATTCGACACACTGACACTGCACACATCTTTTCTCAGTGAGATAATAGAAGTTAAGCATAATCGACACAATGACACTTCACACTTCTTTTTTCAATGAGGTAATAGAAGTTAAGCACATTCGACACACTGACACTGCACACATCTTTTCTGAGTGAGATAATAGAAGTTAAGCACATTCGACACACTGACGCTGCACACATCTTTTTTTCAATCAGATAATAGAAGTTAAGCATAATCGACACACTGACACTTCACAAATTTTTTTCAATGAGGTAATAGAAGTTAAGCACGTTCGACACACTGACACTTCACACATCTTTTTTCAATGAGATAATAGAAGTTAAGCATAATCGACACACTGACACTTCACACTTCTTTTTCAATGAGGTAATAGAAGTTAAGCACGTTCGACACACTGACACTTCACACATCTTTATTCAATGAGATAATAGAAGTTAAGCATAATCGACACACTGACACTTCACACATTTTTTTCAATGAGGTAATAGAAGTTAAGCACATTCGGCACACTGACACTGCACACATCTTTTCTCAGTGAGATAATAGAAGTTAAGCATAATCGACACAATGACACTTCACACTTCTTTTTTCAATGAGGTAATAGAAGTTAAGCACATTCGACACACTGACACTGCACACATCTTTTCTCAGTGAGATAATAGAAGTTAAGCATAATCGACACACTGACACTTCACACATTTTTTTCAATGAGGTAATAGAAGTTAAGCATATTCGACACACTGACACTTCACACATCTTTTTTCAATGAGGTAATAGAAGTTAAGCACATTCGACACACTGACACTTCACACATCTTTTTTCAGTGAGATAATAGAAGTTAAGCATAATCGACACACTGACACTTCACACATCTTTTTCAATGAGGTAATAGAAGTTAAGCATATTCGACACACTGACACTTCACACATCTTTTTTCAATGAGGTAATAGAAGTTAAGCACATTCGACACACTGACACTTCACACATCTTTTTTCAGTGAGGTAATAGAAGTTAAGCACATTCGACACAATGACACTTCACACTTCTTTTTTCATTGAGGTAATAGAAGTTAAGCACATTCGACATAATGACACTTCACACTTCTTTTTTCAATGAGGTAAAAGAAGTTAAGCACATTCGACACACTGACACTTCACACATCTTTTTTCAATGAGGTAATAGAAGCAAATTGAACCTCTTCTGCATAATATGCTCCATTGAATACAAAGAGAACAAGTACAAATAAATTTACTCATGTTCCATGTTTTAGTGCTAAAAGAGACATAGAACAAATACAATCGAATTGTATTAGACAAAAAAAGCCCACACATTTGTAAATGCTCATATAGTGAAGATTTGTATTGCCAGTGAGTGTCTAGGTGAAACTGAAACTCGTGTCTGCAAACCAGTTATCATTTAAGGACATAACTTTATGAATATATTTGATATTTTGATTTGCTTAATATATTCGTGAAAAATATGAGATAAAATGGAAGCGGATAAGTAGAATGGACTAGTGGAGATTAAGTTCTCAGATCTGACTATAACTAATTAAATCAGGGTTTGATTGCTCTGTCTCCTCTTAATGGCAGAAGTTGTATCGTTGACATAAAAATATGCAAATTATAATTCATAGAGCATGGAGAAACATGAAAGCTAACCAGCAAAAAAACTAGTGTATGTCTGTGCCTTCAGTGTCCTCGGTCTTTAACGGGATAAATTTGCAATACGGGTTTAGTCGAATGGGTCTTTACTAATCTAAGGTATTTTGACGGTCTAATCGAATGAGTCTTTGACCGATCTATCCTGACCCAAAACATACTCCTCTAAAAGATCAAACATTGCCACAACAGCGATAATAATATTAATAATGATACAGTAATTCAAATTTAGTTATTTTCATGATAAAATCCAGTGAATGTCTGCAACAAATGAAACAATTCTACTTTATGGATAATTATATATACTTCATGGCTCTTATAAGTGTCATAAAAATGGAAGAAACACTTGTTCAACTGTCAGAAAACTTCCTTCGTTGGCTTAAATTTCCTTTTTCATCTGCTACATTCTTAAAAAAAATCGATAACGTTTCTTCCCATACTTATTACATCGGCAAGGAAAATTCGTAGAGATTTCCTCTGTAAGCAGACTGAATCTAGACTCAGCGTCTAAGCAATATATCAAACGAGAACATATTGCAATTTTCAGAAAGTGGGGGGGGGGCATTAAAAGTTCAGCCGATTAATCTAATTATTCAGTATGTACTTGTATTTATTTTATACCTACATCATATATACAAGAAGACAAAAGGGCCTTAAGACTAAGACGCAAAGACATATAATAATATATTTTAAAGATGAAGGCATGGTCGTAGGGACTTGTGAGTTTCCAAAATTTAGGTAAAATCAAAGTTTATACATCATTTTTATGCTATGAAAACCACTTATACAAATTCAATGCAAGAAGTAGAGCAATATATGGAATAAATGAAGAATACACGGGTGAATCATCCTTACGTACAATAGATGAACTAGTTTCTATAAAATGTACAGTTTGCATATATGCCGTTCTATTTAAAAGATATAGAGATAGAACTGTGTATATGACATGTAATATTGCCAAACGGTCAATATTGTGACCTTTACTTTAATAACAATCAGGATAGTCTGCAGGTTCGTTACTTACAAAATATAAATTGTGTGTTGGGCTTTACAATTAAATTCATTTTTTATAAATTTCTATAAGCATTATAGGTATGTAAAACCTTTTTTTTATTTATGAAGTATATAATTATATGCATGTAAATTTTATAATTCTATGCAAAATTGTATTTAATATTTTGACAATCATTAGAATATTGTGTAAATTTCTGCCTAATTTTCTTGGAAAAGGGTACTTATAGGCATTCACTGTTACATAAGTTCAATATTCTGTGTTGAAACCAAATAACGCATAGAGCTTCTATTTAAGTGAAGACAAAATGAACAAAGAAACACAATGGTTGTCTCGTTAGGATATATTGGCGATGGTCGAGTGGGTAAAATGGGCGGTCTAGAACATATTTGAATCCAGTGGCGGATGTTTTCTGTCTACAAGCTCTTGGGTAATATGCTGTTTCTCATTCCTTATTGAAAAAATCACTTTCAAGATCAGCATCAATTAGCATATTTAAGAACAATCACAACAATAACATCAGTCTCATAAGCCTGCGTCATACGCAGTACTGCCATAATAGTAAATCTTCATTATATTGATAATGTATGACTCTAAAAACAATCTCGAGTATCCCATCCAATTATCCACTGAATATCAGATAGCAATAACGCATCAGACATCAAATTGTATTGAAAATATCGACGGACTGTGAATAATGAAGCAATGAAATTGATCCAAAGACCAGGTACTTTCTGGAACGTTTTTATATGTTAAGCAAGTATGTCGTTATTATTGACTATGCGCTGGATTTTCTTATTTTTTTAATTATGGTTCTTAGCGGCTAAGAAAGCGAAAAAACATGAAAAAGATAAACTATCAAAATGCAATAAAATATTCCAATAAATTGACAAATGAGTTAAAATACTTCTGCATGGATATGTTCATATCGCACCACTGCATCGTTATGCACTAAGAGCCTTGACGCATGGTTAAAATTCCAGCAGAAAAAGGACCCAAAATAAAAACACATAAAATGGTCAAAACACCCAGGACCATCAGGCCACGCTGCGCAAGGTGACACAAACAATATTCTTGAGAAATAAGCCCCAAAATTAACTTATATAAGTTGGTCTAAACACCAGAGACCATCAGGCAGAGCAGCACAAAGCGGCAACTAAAATATCCAACTTCAAGGTTTAAATTAGATTAAGAACCCAAATTTAGGCACGTTTAAGGTGGTTTAAGTCCAAAACCGCCAGAGTCCGCCATACATGGTGGTAAACTTAGATTAAGAACATAACATAGCTGTCATCTAGGAAAACACCTCGTCGTCTCTAACCGTCGCAAAAATAGCACAGAGGTTATTTTATTCAAGACAACAAGCTTTAGGCCATGAACCCCGGAATCTTTCGGCACCATCCTGTGACCTTTCACCGAACTGACCTCCTTCAGCTCTTGCCTCAGACAGACACCACAATTATCAGCGCGCAGTGCACGCGTAAATAATCAACGTCTGACAAACTCATAAACAAACGGACCATAGTCTCATACGTGAGTGTGTTTTTGGTCTATTCCCACTCATGTACTCACTGCAGTTGATACGGACTTAACCATGAGTGCGTGTTGGTCTATTCCCACTCAAAAAATCATAAATTAAAGGTTGTATGTGACAATTAGACCCACGACATACCAGCTAAATCATCAGCACTCCTTGAGTTAAGAAATGCGTCGGGGTAGTGGCACTGATTCCTTCTCCCACGATGAAAGTTATAAGCCTGTCGTTCAGGCATTAAACAGTCTCACATGCCCTAGCGGTTGAACACGACTTTAATCGAACTAAGTGAGTACTGGTGCCATTCATCTTCGATAAGTATGTAAAAGACCACTGTAAAGTTAGAAAGAGGAGATAGTTAACCACGGTGCTGGTGAAAGTGGACCTCATCCTGGAACGGGAACAATAACTGGACATCTACCCATAGAAGGTCGAACTCCTGGAGAATAGCCAAGGAGTTCGTCAAAGAAGTAACAGAAGGAAAAGTGGAGAAAATTAAAGCAGAGTGGGGCAGGAGAAGAGGGTAAAGGAGAGACTGAATAAAGGAGAAGTAGAGAATTCAACAGGCTGAATAAAAATAGGTGACAGTCGAAGTAAAGTTTAAAAGGTTATGCCATACAGATCGGATGCTGGAGGAGAATGGGGAGGAAAGGAATGTGAAAACATAGAGCTTTTGTTGGCTGAGTACGCCAATTACCCTAGTTTTGGACTGTGGTCTATCCTAAGACAACGTGACTGAAAAGATGTGCAGTGTGTGAAGTCAGACCCGGAGATGCAGCGGCCACAAATTATAGTGGCAGCTGAAACGATGTCATTTTAGGGTCATCTTGATCACTGTATAAGAGAGATATTGATGAAATATCAGTAATTGTTTCATATGTTTTGTGTATATTTGTGTATGTCTTTGTATGTCAAAACAGTTTCAAACTTCAGTTAGTTTGTCTATAAATGCTTATTTCTCTTGAGTGTGATATAATGTTTGTATGTTTGTGTGGATGCAAGTGTTTAAAATAAATCTCCTATCCTTTTCATTGGTGTGTGTGTGTGTGTGGATATTAATCAAAAAGCAGTTGCTGGATTCAAGGATGTGTGTTTGCATTTTAATCATATGAGCGGTTTCGGGATAGTAAGGTGTGTACATGTGTAGTAATCAAAAAGCAGTCGCTGGATTGCAGATGTGTGTATTTTGGATTCTGACAATAAAGCGGGTGCTGGATAGTATATGTGGTGTGTTGGATAGCAATATTATGTTGGACTGTATATAAAGGTTTAACTTTTTGTTGACATTTTTACAGTTCAATTTGTCGTTATTTGGCGTTCAGTCACCAAAATGAAGTTTGTGCTTATACGCATGACTACATTATGATGGCCAGGCTCAACGAAGTAGCGGAGCACTATACTAATCGCATTGTCCGTCTGTCAACAATTTACATTTGAAATAAATTTGATATGCGGATGTGTATTAACGAGATGGGAAGAGTGTTAGATTATCCGTTGCCAATATGGTCATTTAGAGAATATATGATCCCTGATATCCTATCCCAAAAGTGTTCAATTTCGCAGCTGATCTTTATCGAGGACTACTGTTAACAATCACGTTTACCATGAAGTTTTGTACCAATAAGACCATACAATCATTTTATGCAATTTAAACCTTTATTTTATATCTATGAAATCTCGAACAAGATCGGTTGTCATCGTTCCACTGCATAAGTCACAGTATGAGTATATTTGTATGTGGCCCCCGACTGCTTTTCCCCGACTGCCCTTCCCCGTTTGTTTTCTGCTGCATCATTAAAGCTAGGATGTTTTAAAAAATTACTCTGAATAAATTCAACCTGAATCCTATATTGATTAGACAAGGGTCATGAATGAGTATGATTTTGCAGATTTTCAGGACAGTATCTACAGGCGGTATGGCACTTGATTTCACACATCTTTGACATTCATTTCTGCATTACGACTTTACCAATCAAATTTGGCATGCAGCTTTGTATTTAATTTACAGCTTTCGTTTAGATGAGCGATGTCCCATGATTGTTTTTCCTCCAAACATTTCATTTTATCATTATTATTTTACAAAGGATTCTTGGACTGTAACAAAATGTAGCATCTGTCTTTGTAGCGAGAATGCTTTGTAAGAGGATTGATTTCTACCATTTCGCCTCCAAATTGAGAGCCTGTTTATGGTCATGATTGCCAGTTCTCGGTACTTAGTTTACCAACATAACTTATCCAAGGTTGTCGGAATGAAATTAAATTTGCAATGCAGCTTTGCATTAATGAAGCCTTTAATCAATTTGATTTCTGCGGCATCACTTAGAAGTAATATGTCCCCCAATCGCCTGTCCTGTTTATTTTCGGCTTTTACATAAACTCTTACCAAAGTGTGTCTAATAAGATCACAGTTTAATTCAATCTCTAGCATTATACATCGTGGTTTGAAGGAGTGAAGGTTCTTGATTTAACATCCTCGTACAATCTGGTTTCCCCAAAATAAAACTTGCTAGATTTAGGACCGGTGCTTTTCAATCAATGTTTATATATATATATATATATATATATATATATATATATATATATATATATATATATATATATATATATATATATATATATATATATATATATATATACATATACATACACCAGACAGAATGGAAAGTACTCTCTCTGGATTATATAGGAGAATGCCTGGAAATAGTAGGCAAAATTAATATTTAATACAAATCATACTATCATACAGGTTAGTGAATTTGTAATTCATACTCACCGTTCTCTACGGAGATTCGTCTGCGAGTAAACGCAACCCATTGCATAGCCTGCACACACCAGTCCATATGCCATCACCACTAAGAACACACCACCAAAATGATGCCACTGAGTTGGTGTTATATAAAAAACAAAGTCATATGGACAGCGTTCTTTTGCATACCAGGGCCCAGCAACGTGGAATGAATTACCCACTGAACATAGACACAAAGACACAGTGATCACATTCAAGAGGGCTCTCAAAACTCACTTATTTCGACTGCAAGAACAAACTTAAAGACCTATCTGAAATATTCTCAGCATGTTTTGTATTTTTTAATGTTTTTCTAATTTCATGGTGTTTGTTTTTGTAATAATATTATTATATGTTTTTTATTTTATAGGTGTTGTCTAATGTTGTAAAGCGCTTAGAGCCTCTAAAGATTATGCGCTATACAAAGTCCTCATTATTATTATTATTATTATTATTACTATGTGCACACGTGTGTAGTAGACCTACTCACATGACGACCTAGTAATTACTTATCATCTATCTACACGGTCATTTCGGATTCCTATAAAAGAAATCAACGCATTTAGGATTAACTAATGAGAATTATAAATATACACCAGACAGAACTGATAGTGCTAGCCCTGGATACTGAAGAAGAATGCTTGATAGTAGCAGCCAGAATTAATATTTAATACACATAATACTATCATACAGGTTATATATATATATATATATATATATATATATATATATATATATATATATATATATATATATATATATATATATATATATATATATATATATATATATATATATATATATAGGTGTGCAGCTTTAAATTGTAGATTATTACATTAGCCTGGTTGCCTGTATTTTTAATCGTCAGTTTATACATTTCATATTCAATATTGCTAATTGCGTCCCTTTTATTATTTTGCGACGCACACTTTGTTCATGCATCTACTTAAATATTATCGAAATTAATTTGTATTTAGATTATGGTGAACAAACGACAATGTTTATTTCGATTTCTTTTCCTATAATTCCACGCTTCTACAAAGCATGAAAATACCAATACTTTATCAGGATAGGGTAGTCCTGCCAAACATTGGAAGCAAAGGCCAGGGCCGAGCAAAAGTGACTTTATATGTGTTAGTGGGGCAAATTGGGATGCACCATAACGCACTTATAGCAAACAATAAGCCATCAGATTTGTGTATAATGTGTCTGTGTTGTAAGTTTGCATGCATTTGCTAACTACGTATGTTCCATTTCTTCCTTTCGTACCTTTATTAGTTTAATATGTATCATAGACTTTCTGGAATGGTTTCCGAAATCATCCATTTTAATTAATAACTTTCTCGCTTTCTGTTATGTTCTTTATATTTGTAAATGAACTCTTCTTATGAAGGAAATAAGCATTGATTGATTTTATTTTATTAATAAGGTTACACTTGCGTTTCCAAGAGTCTATTCATTTATTAAATAAATCTTGGTAAATAGTGGATTCCGAGGGGGAAATGTCCTTTAGAAAGATAATAGTGGAACTTAACTAAATTTTGCAACGATAAAATGGTTTATAAAACTATTTTGTGTAAAATTCTTTATAATAAAATCAACCAGCTATAGTTCAAATATCATAATTATTATCATTGTTTTTAATCTTCAAAATATTTTTAAATGAGTCTAATCGATGTGTATGCATAGTTTAAATAGTATTAAGTAAACATTTAATCCCAATTTTGTTTTTGTTTTTTCTTGATGTTGTTGTTGTAATTTACTTGTTTAACTTTGTTTTTCTGGCTGCTTCTATAATGTAACTATTATATATCAGCTTCATTAACAAATCGTGACTACTTTCTTAAGCAAATTTAAGATCCCATACAATAATCGTGTGAAATTTGATCGTGTATGTATTTCCATCCTGTCGTTAGCGTTGGTCCATGTCTGCAGACTGCATTGAGCTATAATTAGGTCAGTGACACGTTTTAATTCCAGTCTTATTAATGAACCTTAACATGTTTGAGGCAGTTTCCAATAGGATGACTAATTCAGGTGGTTTCAGTTGGGGCTGAATTGTGAAATATGCAATGGGAGGTATTGCGACACAGATCGAGTAAGAAAATGTTGCGACTTAGGGCTCTGGAGTGTATGTAAGCTGGGAGAAGCAAACATTTAATTCATTCCTATTTCCTATTTACTTCTTTTAAAATCAGTCTGCAGGTATATGTAATGTTGCGATTAGATTTAATTTGAGAGGAAATATATATTTAAATTATGTGAAGTATAATGCGGTCGTTGACTCAGGATTAATGTGACGTTTGGGATTATTGTTAATTCATTCATAGGATCTTTGAACAAAACCATTGCTATATAACAACACTGTTGCCACTTTGGCATATTCAAGGGTACCGGTACATGTGCACATTCGAGACCTGGAATTCATTTGGAACACTTTATTCTTTCGGACTGGTAATACAACGTTTTATGATTATTTTGGATTTGATTCGTATGTCTTGAATTAGAAATTAAAAAAAAAATTCTTTGCTATTCGGTTCCGTTATGCCTTCAGTGCTCCTTAAGGCACCTTAGGACACTAAGCTTTATCAGACAAACAGAACGCTTGGCATGGCAATGTCGTTTTTATTTCTGAAAGGATCTTGCAATCAGCTGTGAAATAACATCGACCGCAAGAAAGTTTATTTCGTCAAATTATCATGCACTCTTTGATTCATGTGGATCAACCAACGTGTATGTGAGGATGTATACCTTTTTCTTTTGCAATAAAAATGCAGTTTCTGGAAACGTTTTTGCCATTAAGTCAGTAGGGAAATTCGCATGGGAAATTTTCTATATTAACAGATGAAAATTCCTATGTTTATGTATTTATTTGAAATATTAGCGAAATGAACGTAGCTTTAAGTTTAGTTTTTCTTTTAAAAATGTCTTTATTTTCAAATGTATAAGTTACTAACAATTTACAGTACTATTCGCTTATGTAAATGTAAGAATTAAAGCTTTCATGAAATTCAATACGATGCTGATTTTATTTCTACTTAATAATAGTGAAAGAATGTCGTTGCAAAAGACTTCAATGCCTATACAATGTGAATAACTGGGATTACAAAATGCAAACGGAAGTCTGATTTATTATAACTCAGAATCATAGTTTAACAATCTTGCAATGAACTTAAATGGAAGATGAAGAAAATTCTGTATAAATATCTAAGACGAGGATTGCTGCTTATTACGGATATATATATATATATATATATATATATATATATATATATATATATATATATATATATATATATATATATGAAACTCTAAATGTAACCAAGACAAAATCCTATAACTAAAATTCATATGTCCAATGAAATGTGATTTTTGATCAAATTTGATGAAATATGAAGTTATTTGCCATATTGTTTGTATATGATTTTCAGTCTAATGTTATACACTTGGGACTTGTGTACATAATTTTCAGTCTAATGTTATATACGTGAGACTTGTGTGCATGGCTTTAAGTCTAATGTTATATACTTGGGACTTGTATACATGATTGCCAGTCTAACTGTATGTCCTTAGGACTTGTGTACATGACTTTCAGTCCAATGTTCTATACGTGGGACTTCAGTTCGTCACTTTCAGTCTAATGTTATATACTTGGAACTTGTGTACATGACTTTCAGTCTAATATTAAGAAATCTTAGGACTTATGTATATGACGTTCAGTTGAATATTATGTACTTAGAGCTTTTATATATTGCGAGGAAACTAGTTTCTTAATGTTGATGTGGATGTTATTTGAAGGTGGTAAATCCTTTTTAAGCAGACACATGGAACACTAAACTATCTTATCAAAATTAATAGTACTAACATCAGTGTAAGGAATGTATGCTAGACCACAAGTGATGGTAAACGTTGAAAGGGCCTTGTATGTTCTCAGGGTGACGGTAGCCACTTTATCACGATTAATATTACTAACATCAGTGTAAGGAATGTATGCTAGACCATAAGTGATGGTAATCGTTGAAAAGGCCTTGTATGTTCTCAGGGTGACGGTAGCCACTGGAGTCAGTAGCATTATTGAACTACCATGTCAATCATGCACATTGCAATTAATACAGCATAAAGAGGCCAGTATTTGATATTACTGAGAAATGTAGCACGATAACGATTCTGAATATTAAAGACAGGGATTATTGCTGTCAGATATCAGGTCGGAATATCACAAACATTGGTTATAATTGTCAGATATAATACCTAGATATCACACGCTGCGATTATAGCTGTCATATATAAGACAGTGATATCACTAACAGCGATTATATATGTCATATATAAGACCTGGATAACATTTATATTACACTATCGAAATTACGATATTCTTTTCTTTGGAAAGCTTAGTACACTTGCTTCACTACACAGATAAATACGTCTTAATGTAGGATATTAAATAAGAGACGGGTAAATGGTGAAAGAGCGTCGTTCTGTCTAGCAGATTTAAGAAGCAATAGGTTACCTGGCCAAGGTGACTTTGAAGCTTAGGAAAGTTAGGATAGGGGCCTCCAGGAATCAGCACTTCGATGTGGCCAAGCTGAAAGATCCAAAGGTGAAGGAAGAGTTTAGGATGGCCCTAAGGAATAGGTTTAGTGCTCAAGAAGATGAGACAGTGCTGACCATCGACAATTTCAACAGAGCAGTGAAGGAAGCAGGAGAAGTAGTTTTAGGTTATAGGAATAGTAAGAAGACAGAGTGGATATCAGGAGAGACGTGGACTCGCATAGACGAGAGAAGACAGATTAAGAAGAGACTTTTGAACTCCAAGTCACCAAGACTGAACGAGAGAATTTCGAAGGAGTATAGAGGAAAAGACAAGGAGGGGAAGAAATCAGCAAGGAGAGACAGGAGAGAATACTCAGAGAGACTGGCAAAGGAGGCGGAAGCAGCAGCAGAGCAGAAAGACATGAAGACGGTGGACCAGAACACCAAGAAGCTGAAGGCGACTACGACCAGCACCACTACCTTCCAGTGAGAGATGAAGACAAAACTCATGTCACAGTGGAGGAGGAGAAGCTGAAGAGATGGAAGCAACACTTTGAGTCCATAGTGAATCGCCCAGACCCACCAGTACTTGCTGTCATTCCTGAAGCAGAGGAGGACCTTGACATCAACTGAGACGGCATCACTGTTGAGGAGGTCAAGCAGGCCATCCACAAGCTGAAGAATGGGAAGGCACCTGGCAATGATGGAGTATGTCCCGAGATGCTGAAGGCAGAAGACACAAAGGCACCGCAGTTTCTTTGCTAGAGTCTCCAATAGATCTGGGATAGTGAAGAAGCACCGAATGACTAAAAAACAGGAATAATCGTCAAACTTCCCAAGAAAGGAGATCTGGGGAACTGCAACAGCTGGGAGGAATCACCTTACTATCCATCTCCAGTGAGATTTTCAGTCGCATCATTCTCCAACGCATCACAACAGCTGTGGACGGCATCCTACGCCAGGAACAGGCAGGCTTAAGGAAGGGCAAATCCTGCATCGACGACATCTTCGCTCTGAGACAGATCCTTGAGTAGTCCCATGAGTGGAATGGATCCCTTTATGTGGTCTTTGTGGACTTTGAGAAGGCCTTCGACAGCCTGCACCGAGCCTCTCTGTGGAAGATCCTACGACACTACGGCATCCCACAGAAACTTGTCAACGTCATCAGGTCCCTGTACGAGAACTTTGAGTGCAGAGTCATCCACAACAACCTACTCACTGAACCATTCAAGGTGGAAACCGGAGTGAAGCAAGGATGCATTTTCTCGCCGATCCTCTTCTCACTGGCCATTGACTGGATCATGCGCCGCACCAGAGAGGGCAGGAGGCAAGGAATACAATGGACGCTGACCTCAATGCTGGATGACCTGGATTATGCCGACGACATCGGGTTTCTGGCAAGCAGACACCAGGATATCCAACAGAAGACACAGCAGTTGGTACAGACAGCAAGCACCATAGGTTTTCGAGTCAACAGAGGGAAGACACAAGTCTTGAGGAAGAACACTAGAGTGGGCGACCCAATCACCATCAACGACCAGCCTCTGCAAGAATTTGACGAAATCACGTACCTGGGCAGCAAGGTCGCCACGGATGGAGATTGCACAAAGGAAGTCACCACAAGAATCAGCAAGGCCAACCAGGCCTTCGCAGTGCTGAAGCCTATCTGGAGAACAACAGACCTCAGCGCCCACACGAAGATCCGTATCTTCAAGAGCAACGTGCTGAGCGTCCTTTTGTACGGGTCAGAGTGTTGGAAGACCACTGCTATCATAGAACGCAAGCTCGAAGTCTTCCAGACAAAGTGCCAGCGACGGATCATGAGGATCTTCTGGCCAAACATAATCTCGAACGAGGAACTCGGGCACAGAGAGGGCGCAAGCACCATCGCTGAGACCATTACAATTCGTCGATGGAGATGGCTCGGCCACGTCTATAGAATGCCCCCTGACTCACTACCAAGGGTGGCACTGAGATGGACTCCACAGGGGAAAAGGAACAGTGGCAGACCCAAAGACACCTGGCGCCGAACCGTGGAGCGAGAAGTCAAGACCAGAGGCCTCACCCTGCAGACCGCCCCCATAACAGCAGCCGACAGACCAAAATGGTGCTTCCTTGCTGTCGCCTCAAGCACCAGACGGCGCAGAGAGGATTGATTGATTGATTAAGGTTACAATATACTTTCCACTCCTGTCTTTTCTTTATTACAGCAAACTTGACAACAAGAGCTGAACAGAAAATGTATTGCACCTTGTGAAAATCGCCTTGACTACATGCTAAACTTTGATTAAATCCATACAGGAAAGATAAGACAACTCTATCTTAGGGCTTGCTTTAATATTTCAAATAATTTGAAATAAACAAAAGAACTCTATTTAACGTCTGTCTTGTGCATAACATATCCCATTTCCTGCTTTATTAAATGGTGAACCTTGTGATTGAGATGTGTATTATAAATCTATGTTATAACACCACTCAATAATAATAAAGCTTTAATGTGTGTAAACGTTTATAGAAAACAAGTATGGCAAAGGGAAACTTGTATTCATTTTGATGCATGTACTTCAATCCAATTTCTGCCAAGGCTATTAATGTATTCATCTCGTTCTCTCTCAGACGTATTTTCCCTGAATCATGTAAGTTTACTTAAACTTATACGAATTTAGTGCCACTTTCCATGCAAATGTCTTATCGGTCGTAGAGAAGCGCTTATACTAAGTATTGTAAACTCGCAGCCGGACCCATATGTTAACATTTATGGCAATAATATATGTTTAAGCGGTACGAAAAGTCCTTGGAAAAATGTATAACAAACGTACATGATATGATTCCCGAGTCATTATATTTAAAAACGATAGGTGATTTTGAGTCAAAAGATTAGTATATCGAAAGATCAGCGAGTCGAAAGATTAGTTAGTTGAAATATTTGTGAGTCGAAATATTAGTTTGTCGAAACGTTAGCTAGTCGAAAGATAGAGGATAACGTGATTCCTCCTTTCTCAGCTAGATATGATTTCTCATAATATTTTTAGACAGTATGTATTTTTAGAGAAAATATAGTCGTTTTTAAATATCGTTAGAAATATAGTCGTTTTTAAATCTCTTTTAAAGGTAGAGCTTTGTTCAGACAAATTTTAAAACTGCCTTAGAGAGAAAAGAAAAAATTGCTGAAATTTGCTGTTTGTCGTGTTTGTGTTCGTGTGTGTAGTTTTGTTTTGTTCTTCAACGACGGCAAATTTAGCACCTAATGGTACTTTTAAAATGTTTTAGAAATGCAGTCGAATTTTATCGAGAAACATGGTAATTATATATACGCAATTAATTGAAGTGAAAAAGGGACAATAGTTTCAAATTTATAAGAAAGTATCCCGTAACCATGATATGCTTTACGTTAACTTCCGACATGACTCTGTTGAAGTTATTGTTTTTAGGCTTATCGATCGGTAAAGGTTCTGCCTATATTCAGCTCTTCTGCACTGATACATGATCAAAGTATATCCTTTTGATTCCTTGTAATTTCAAAAATCTTGTCGAAATATATCCCATATTAATTCCGCATATTGATTAGTTATCTATGGACTTCTTTGTTCCTTTAGTTTAGACCAATCCGTGTCCTCAAAAGCTTTTTAGCTTTCAAGGGATTACGGGATTAATTTGCCTTTTCGATTTCTTGTTAGAATTATGATATTATTAGGTCTTGATCACAAACACGTGAAGAAGGTATCTCTGTTTATGCCTCTGCTAGATCAATACCACCTTTAAAACACATGGTTTTGATTCAGCAAGAACATTACGGTTCCTTTGTATATACTTCTTCGACCAATCATCCACCCTGTTGGTAGTGTTATGTACAACTATATTTTTTGCAACTCACGGTACATGTTTTTATATTTAATTTTTAAATTTTTTATTTATAACTGTAAATGTTGACAATTACCGCTTCGGCGGCCTAGTGGTTAGAGCGTCCTCCTCGGATGCGGGAGGTCGTGGGTTCGATCCCCCGCCGTGTCATACCAAAGATTTACAAAAATGGTATTAACAGCTACATGGCTTGGCGCTCAGCATTAAGAGGTTAGTTTGAGAACTGGTTGGCCTGGTGTCAGGATAATGTAACTGGGTGGGACATCATGCTACATGTCTGCCCCAGTGCTAGACATCACTATAAACTGTCACACTGTAGACATCATAGCGATATGGCTGAAACACTGATACAAATCCAAATCACACACACACATATGTTGACAGTTACTATTAATAATCTTAATAATAAGACTTAGTGATGAACTTGAATATATTTCTCATTGACTGATGCTAGAATAATTCAGCAACTTCCCATTCGTTGGGCTAGATCACATGAATAGGAAATTTCGAGCAAAATTGAGTAGCAAGATCTCACATGGGCTATGTTATGAAGTATAGTTGAGATAGAAGGTGTATATAAGGAGATAATGAACAATCCGACAATTACCTCTTCGGCGGCCTAGTGGTTAGAGCGTCCTCCTGGGATGCGGGAGGTCGTGGGTTCGATCCCCTGCCGTGTCATACCAAAGTCTTACAAAAATGGTACTAACAGCTACCTGGCTTGGCGCTCAGCATTAAGAGGTTAGTTTGAGAACTGGTTGGCCTGGTGTCAGGATAATGTGACTGGGTGGGACATCATGCTACATGTCTGCGGTTCATTCTCATTTTGGAGTCATTCTCATCTTTTGTGTTCCTGTTGTAAGTCTACCACATATTTTATGTTGTACGTAGATATTATTCGAGAGGAAAAAACATTTGATTGGATCCTTCAGTGGATAAAGAAATTTCTCATTATTCGGACTATGCTATTATTTTGGAACTATTGTAAATTATTCAGTTTTAGAACGCGCTCTCTTGACAACGTCACGAATCCTCGCGGAACTGTACATTTCGATTTTTAAATTTATATGGAACTTTTCGTTCTTTTGTATTTCATAGAACTTCGTTAGGTTTATTTTGGATTCACTTCCTAATAATGTAAGTTCCTAACACGTTTTCATTTATAACGTTGAAATATAAATTTTTCGTTAAGTTTTACAAAACTTGTTGGTTTTGCTTCTTCATATTACTTGGTTTATGACCATAAGAGTTTTAGCAGAAATTAGGTTTCGTCCGCGATACGATGTTAAAGATTTCAAAGAAATTGAAATTGTTTTGAAATTTAATTTTTTTTTCTCAGACATTTTTCTATCAATGCTCTTTCGACTTTATATAGTGAATCCAACAAGATTCACAATTTCATCTGAAGTTGAAAACTTAAGTTTAAATCCTACTCAAGAACGGTCAGAGTTTTTGAAAAAAGATGAATTGCTCCAACGTGCCAGAAAATATAATCTTTCGGAGGCAAATACATCTATGTTAAAATAACAAAACAAACTATTGTCATCCAATATTTGGTAGAAAAGAATATTTTGGATACAAGTGATTTTGATTTGATTAGAGAGTCTCCGTCTGGCTCTAACTTGCAAGTTATGGAATTGAAATTAAAATTCGAGAATGAAATGACGTTAAGGAAACCTGAACTGGAAAAAGAGGAAAGAGAGAGAGAGAGAAAAAAATTCCCAAAAGAAGAAAAACAGATGGAGATGAAATTACAAAAGCAATTGCAAGAAAATGAAATCGAGAGACACAAATGGAAGAAAAGTAAGGAGAAAGACATATTCAAATAAGAAAAAAGAAAGAAATAGAAATGAAAATGCAAATGCAGGAAAATAAGAGAGAGACCAGTACAAAGTAAAGAAAGAGAGACACTTCGAAATGAAAAGAGATGCAACTGAAATTTCCAAGACAAAAGAAGAAAGAGAATTGAAAATGCACTCGAAATTTAAAGAATTGTAACTGGTAAACTCTTGAAGTTTATACGTCTCTGGCAGTTGAAAAAAGTGGTTATTCTGATTTGGTCAAGGAATGTGTCTTGAAGAGTTATGAGTTGGTACCTGAAGAATATCAACAGGGGTTTCGGAATTGCATAAAATGAAAATATCCAAACACACGTCGACTTTGCTGGGGGAAAAGAACAACTATTTGACAGGTGGTGAGCATTTAAAAAGATTAATAAAGAGATTATGGCAAACTTCGACAACTCATTAGTCGGTTGAAAAGGTCAAGAACTGCGGCCAAAATTTACCTTCATGAACACAAGAAAGATACATTAGGAAACGTTGCTTGTCTTGTACAGCTAACGAATATTCCTTGGCTCACAGAGTTTCATTTGTCAATAAGTTTTCCGCTCAGCAGATGGATATTACGAAATCAAATAAGTCTCAAGTGAGTACTTAAAGTTTCAATCTGGTACAACTAATAAGAATCCAACGTCGGGTAAGACTGATTAGAAATTCTTAGCTTTTCCTATGTGCATCTATCGCAAGAAAATAGGGCACATTATTTCTGATTGCTTTAAGTTACAAATATGCAACTTAATATAGACTGCGCAGTTACAAAATGCTTTTGCTTCTCATAGGTGGAAGATATGTTCATACATTGGAAACGATGATGGTAGACTGCGTAGGTTCCTTACCTAAAACCAAGTAAGGCAACCAATACTTGTTGACCATAACGTGTGCGTCGACAAAGTTCCCAGAGACAATTCCTTTAGGGAATATGTCGACTAGAAATATAGTAAAAGCTTTAATAACATTCTTTACACTTTTTTCGCCTTGCAAAGTGCGTCCAATCTGATCAAGGCTCTAATTTTGTGTCACAGATATTGCAAGTTATGTATGAATTAGATATTCAACAGTTCAAGTCATCTGCGTATCACGCTGAAAGCCAGGGGGCGTTGGAAAGATTTTATCAGACTTTAAAAAATATGATAAGGTCATACCGCTTTGATACCAGATAAGACTGAGACTTATTAGTGTTTGCTGTTAGCGAGTCAGTTCGAAAGTCCCGTGAATTCAGTCCCTTTGAGCTTGTATTCGGATACTATTTTCGTGGACCATTAAAGGTGTTGACCGAAAACTTTTACTAGAAGAATCAGAGATTAATTTACTTAATTATGACCATAATTGTAAATACAAACTATGACAAGCTTGTGAAATGGTAAGAAGTAATCTTTAGTCTACCTAATTACAAAAAAATAAGGTATCACAAATCTATAAATAAAACAATCTTTTCAACCTGGTAATCAAGTTTTGGGTTTCTTGCTCATACCTCAAAGTCCTTTCATGTTAGGTTTTATGGCCCAAATACAGTTAAAAAGAACCCAAGTGACTTAAATCATATCATTGAAACTCTTTGGAGGAAAAAATGAAACAACTCTGCCATATCAATCTGTTAAAGGAGTATGTTGATCGAGATAGCTCAGGAAATCATTCAATACATTTAATTGTTAATGTCCCACACATTGACGATTGAAACCGGATTGTAGTACATTTGGTTCAACTAGTCTTCAAAATACTGAAGTATTAAAGAATCTGGGCAATGAATGTACACATATACAGCCAAAAGAAAAGAGTAAGTTAAAGCAGCTAATATTTGAATATGAACACTTTTCCCCACATGTTCAAACTCGAACAAACAAATCGAAAGTGATGTTGAAATTGTAGATTCCAAGCCTATTCAAAACATCACTCTTACAGGATGAAGATTCTCAAGCAGGAATGTTCGAAAAAGGAATTTAAATAGTTGTGGGAGAATGACTTTATTGATACAAGTAAAAGTAATTGGAGATCGCCATGTTTTCTTGTCCCTAAACCAGATACCTCTTTCCGTATGTGCATTGACTACAGAAACTGGAAATTCCAAAATGTCACCAAGTTGGACCTGTTAAAAAGATACCGGTTTATTTCACTTACGAATAGAGCAAAATAACTCTTTTTCTTTGCAACTTCAGATGGACTCTGCTAATACAAAGTAATGTCCTTTGGTACGAAATATTTTTCTTCTACATTTCAGCGATTAAAGAACATAGTTCCATCAGGTATAAATAACTGGAGGCAAAGATAACAATTAATACAATTTAAAGTGAGTTTTCCCGCGCTTGGGTGACATTTTCAGGACATATTGTGCTACATTTTCAAGTTAAACATGTAGAACCTAACGGTAAAGCTATCTCTGAATTCCCTGAGCCTACCAGTAAAACGCAACTGATGCCATATTTGGGTGTGGCTGGATTTTATGGGCACTATTGTTCAAATATTTCCATAATTGCTGAGCCCCTGACAACATTATTAATTACGAAGACTAAGTTTTATTGGTCTGACATATTTTGGGAGGCGTACGATAAATATATGGCCTTATTTAAAAGTGGACCATCAGCATTCAGCACATCAAGGGAAAAGAAAATTTAATTGCAGATGCACTTGGACCTATGTCATGATTAGTTTCTATTCAGTTCATAAGACTGCAAGTTCCTCTCTCATTTTGATGTAAACTTTGCTGATCAAAATTATGTGTTAAGTTTTACAAAACTTGCTGCTTTGACTTCTGTCTGTCACTTCGTTTATAAATATATTGTTGTAAGATTAGCTTTGGCAATAGTTCAAAATTACCTTTAATGAATGATGTCACATTTAAATTACAAGATACGTCCTGTATGTAATTTCCTAAAGATTTAGTTTGATTGAAAAACATAATGTCTTTTTCTTTGGAATTCAGAGAGGGGGATGGGGGATTGATATGATGATAATAGTAATACAGTATCAAAATAAACTCTTGACTTGCGAGCATCAGACGTGCTAAGACTTTGCAGTATATATATATATATATATATATATATATATATATATATATATATATATATATATATATATATATATATATATATATATATATATAGAGAGAGAGAGAGAGAGAGAGAGAGAGAGAGAGAGAGAGAGACAATGAAATAACGGTTCCAAGAAGAAAAGAAATTCCGTAGAATACATGGGTCATAATCATATACTTGACTTAAGATTTAAAATTTCGTAAAGTTCGTTGCAGGGAAAGATGTATCTTTAGTATGGCAACTATAGCTAACTGGATTTGTGCCTGATGCAATGAATAATCGTAATCAATAGTTATTTAAACCACTTCAAATTAAAACTCATCGAATATTTGCTGATATATTAGTTGCTCATTGGTCAATGTTATCTACAAAGAGTATAACGAAGTTCTGGGCATGATTTGAGCTGGCGAGGGCAAATTGTTAAAAGCATATAATTGTGGAATTAGTAGTAAAGAAAACTGAAGAAAAAGAATTGCGAAATGTAGTGCTGAAAAATTGGAAACTGTTTTACAATATTTCTTCGATTATCTATCAAACAGATGACGAAAATTGTAACTACAAGTAATTAGTTGGCTAACTCATTCAATTCTGACACGATCCAATCGTCAAAATTATGATTACAAATTATAAAGGAATCAATAAACTCTCATTGCTACGACGTGCTGTCTTCTATAATAACAAGATGAAATAAATGGAAAGAAAAGTAATAGAATATATCTAATTTGAATAAATTCATCATTGAAGCCACTGTCTGCAAAGGTCTAATGTCAAGCTGCAATAACATGAAACAAATCCTCTCTATGAATAGTTAATTCTTCTTGGAACTATCGGATCATATTCATTATATTTATATTTTCTTGAATAGCATGCTTACTTGCCTTAATATACCGTTCCGGTCCGCTTATTTATTTGTCTAGATTTGTCAAAAACCGAAGGATCTGATGTTCGCGATATTAACAACAACTATCAATTGGGATATTGCTTAATGAACATTATTGAAGAGTATCACGGTGCGGCTGCAAAAATATGTTAAAGCGATTAAATATGTTCCACTGTCGACTCAGATCGACTCAAATCTTTAATTGGTTTTAATAATCATGCAAGAGCAATCCATATAGGAATGTGATGTTGAAATGGTTAATTAAGGTGATTGTCATATCCCAATTCCTATATTGACATATATATTTTAGGTAACTCTAATATCCTGATTTCCCATATTTTCTCAAGCAAGCTAGTATGAAGTGAAAAGTTAACTAATATCAAAGTATGGAACTTTCTATTGATCAGGAATTCATAAAGCGACGAAGGCTGATAATTGACTACACACTACATCAGTGGTTCTCAAACTTTTATGAGCCCCTGCCCACTTGGTTATCCTGAGCTCCCCACCCACCTTATCCCGTAAAACGCATTATTCAGCATTAGCTCCCCTAGTCGGTTTTCCCACTGTCCATCAGGAAGCGATACCGCCCCTTAGGGAACCACTGTTCTAAATGAATGATCATAGAAAAGGGTAACATTATGCTGTACAATGTTTATAATTACAAACAGTTATCTAAAGTATAACGAATTCATGATTATTACGTACATTTGATTCAATTTATCGTTGATTAAATTTGTGTTTGATTTGATTTAATTGTTTCTGGGTTTTGGAATCTTTTATTTTCGTTACCTGTCAATATAATGTAAATTTGTTTGCAAGTAATTTGATATTTTCCAAAAAATTCAGTTTTACCTGATTTTTTTTCATAAATGCCTAATAATAGAAACACTTGTTTCTATTGTTTCCTTAGTTCCTGACCTTGATTGAGGGTCCATTTAACAACTCTTTGTCTGAGTAAAATGATTGGTTCTTTTTAAGGACATACAAGAGCCATGTGATTTTCATATGTAAACATGATCACGTGATCCTCTATTTCGCAATTAGGCATTTCCAAAATTACGAAATACTTAGTATTAATAGTGATGTTTAGAGAGAGAGAGAGAGAGAGAGAGAGAGAGAGAGAGACCATTGCTTTTTTTTTTTGGCTTGAGTTTTTGAGTTATATGTCAATTTCTCTTCGGATTATTAGGACTCTAAAAGATTAATTCGTTTCTCTAGAAATATTAATGTATTCATACAATGACGTTTCTTAGAATTTTTATTTGGATTTTGAAAACCGGAGGATTAATTATTGTGTTTCTACAAGGAAGCTTGAAAACTATCTCTCAATTTGCTTGATTTGTTTACTGTGTAAAACCGGCTTCGTGTATAATTTTAAAAGTTCTACTGAGTGCGGCCACCACCATCACCGATTAAAATAGAATAAAGGAACAGGAAAACAAGAGCAAAGAAATAATACCAAGAAGAGGATTGATTTTGCTTGACTTGTTTACTGTTTAAAACAGACGTTATTCCTGCTTTCAAAACATTGCGCTGAGAAAACACACAGACTAATTGAAGATGGCGGACTGTTCAGATGGACGTTGCAGTGCTTATGTGCAAATCATGGATAATTCTGTTTATGAGACTCGCTCCAGGAAGAAATATACTGAACTGGAAACAGAAAATGAAGGTGATTGTACTGTACATGGGAATTGTGGTTAAAATGCTTTTTATGACGCAGATTTGGTGAGTGATGAGCCTGACAATGCAAACAAGGCAGATCTATGCTCGCAACCTCAGTACACGAGTACACAGAATGTTGATAATACATGTTTTGACAGAGATGCCCAAGATTCGAGTCACCGTTGTAACAGCCCAACATATCAAGATGTCATATCTCAGGTTCCCAATCAGGACTATATTAGAAGACTTGATCAGGAACTAGATAATCTACCCAGAGACATGTATATTGAGAAATTGCTAGAGGTTTCACATGACAGTGAAGATATTGTAACCTGGTACAGGTCAGTTTTATTTAGTAGAGCACGAGGTTTTCCTGGCTGTCCATCTGGATATTTGGTTGTTAGAAAAAACAGAAATGGTGTAAGTAGTTTAATAAAATATGCAAGGGATTGTTATTCTTTAGCTATATTTATAAAAGGGGATCCTTGCGAGATCGATTCTATTTTTAGCAAGAAGAAATCAAACCCTAATGTACAAGCTGAACATTGTGAACATGACGATGAACATAGCTCAGGGCAAGCAGAACAAGTGATTAATTCAGCAAGACTCTCGCTAGCGGAAATCAAGAGTGATTGCGGTCATCTACAACAAACTGTCGTTTCGCTCAGAGAAGAGATTATATCTCTGAAGGCAACCCAAATCACATTGGTGAATATGAATGACCTTAATGCATTCCGTGCTGATGTAAACAATAAGGTACAGGCACAATCTCAAACAATAGAACTGCTCCGTAATGAGATTACGTCACTGAAAACTACTCAAAGCGTGTTGATGAAAGAAAATGAAACTCTCCACACCATCACCGAGCAACTTAGAGTTAAGCTGATGAAATCTTTGAGTAAACCCATGTCTTATGCGGATGTCGTTCGCACGAATAGTCCAGCTGTAAGTAACCTATCATGTAGTCCCAATGGATGTGGTGATAGCTCTCCATCAGTTGCTGCTCAGAACAAGATTCATGTGTCTAACTGTTCATCTTCCGTCTTGATCGACTCTAACAAAACTGGTTGCGATACACACTGCCGCCTATCAAGTGAATCTCAGAACAGAACTGCAGTGTCCAACTGTTTGTCTCCCGTGTTGGTTGAGGCTGACGACTCTACACCAGGTACAACGGCAGTGGAGTCACGAACCGGTGTAACGGCCCAAACAACTATGGAAAAGAGTGGGGTCAGTGCTCTGCAAACTCTGGTTTCAAAAAGTTCGGATATAATTTCACAGACTTTCGTTAGAAGACATATCGCCCCCTTCGATGGAAATATCCCACAGATTTATAAAGCCAGTGTTCATCCTGATGTGACAAATGTTGTACGCACACCCATTCAGAATCAAAATAAGCTGTTAACTTCGACTTCGACCAGGATAGAGAACGCTAGGCACCCGATTACTAGCAACAGTAATGTGAAAGGTATAGACTTGAAAACCCCTCCTAGCAAGATACCTACCGTTATTGGGGGTCAGGTAGAAAGACCTAGATCATTTGGTAAATCAGGTTTAGAAATAGGTTCAGAGAGTATTGTTGGACATGAGGATGTTGATGACAAAAATGAGAATGTTGTATTTGAAGGTATAGTTAGACGTAGAACAAGGCGCTTTTATGTGGGTGGCATTGGCGTCAAATCTACTGCTGAAGGCCTCGGTAAATTCTTGAAAGAATACGATATAGATCCGTTATCCATAAAGTTTATCCACAGTAGACGTAATTGTCTATCGGCCAAGCTGACTGTATATAATTCAGACTGCGACACTGTTGAAAATGATGTAACATGGCCAAAAGGTGTTTATGTAAGAAGGTGGTATGGGAATCAATCTTGGCGAGACAGGTTTAGCAATCGCGATCAGGAGGCAAATGAAGGTGCAGGATGCGATATTCTGTGACTAGGGTGACAGTTAATTGTTCATAAATTTGCCATTATGTTCTGTCGTAAGTTAATGTGTTTTGTCATCTTTGTCATTTTAGTCCTGCTTTCACGATGCATAAGTATTAATATGCCTATATTGCAAGTTAATATGAATCTTAATATACTGACCTGGAATGTTAGAGTAATTATGTCCTCTGCTCTTAGCTTTAGTGCAATGCTGGATAAATATAATGTTGACGTAGCTTGCGTAACTGAACATAAACTATTACAGCACATACTTCCATTTTGCGATACTATTCGTTCTGATTATAAATGCACTGCTAAGGCAGAGGATATTTCCTCTAATTGTATGTTAATAAAATGTGGTAAAGGAGGAGTTGCAATCTTCTGCAAAACTTCTCTCATGAGATATGCTAACTTTATAGATGAAGTTAATAGTGACAGAGTTGTTGGCATAGAATTCAAATTTCCTGATATGCAAAATGTATATATTTTTTGTGTATATATGCCGACCCTATTATATGGCATAGATTGTTACAAAGCGCAAATCGAGTTGATTCAAAATCTCTATGATCAGTACTCACAGCTGGGGGACGTGTATTTTACTGGTGATTTCAATGCAGTAGCTGAACCAGCCACTTTCAGAGATTACAAAGATAGAGTATTTCATGAGTTCTTGCGATATAATAATCTAGTGAGTGCTGGACATTTAATAATATGCACTGGTTCCCGCTATACGTTCACCCCAGCAAGAACGATGATTGATCATTTTGTACTGTCGGATCAATGCATAGGTAGATTACGAAGTGTGCACATTGTTTCAGATCACGAAGAGCACGCGATATCTGACCACCTCCCTATCCTTACTTCCCTTCGTACAGTGACCTGTGGGAGAGACTTCAGACAGTCTATGAAGAGAAACAACATAGCCTGGAATAAATTAAACGCTGATATCTTGAAAAACTATCAATCTGAGCTGGACATTCGCCTGAAAACTTTAGATATAGATACTATTTCGGACAATGTTGATAGCTTTTACCAGCACATTGTTAATGCAATACAGCAGTCAAGCGACATCGCGCTTCCAAAGTCTAAATTCAATTATCATGCCAAACCATATTGGTCAAATGAACTCAAAGAAGCACATAAACTTCAAAGACATGCTAGGTATACTTGGATAAATGAGGGAAGACCGAGGGGTAGTCAATTTAATTCTTACAGAGAATATAAAGATAAGAAGAGAGACTTTAGAAACGTTCAAAAACTGGCTGTGGAAAAATATATGGGGGAGGTGTATGAAGAAATTGAAAAAGCACATGAATGCGATGTAAGACACTTTTGGAAAATGATCAACATTAAGAGAGGGAACAATACAAATTTTTGTCAGGAACTATCAACTGATGGAGTTTGTGTCCGTGATGATGATTCCATCGCAAATGGCTTTGCTAGATACTATGAGGACATTCACACGCCGAATTTAAACCATAGTTTTGACGGAAACTTTTATGAATTTATAGAGAGAGAATTAAATCGGGGTCTACAGGACGAAGTAAGCCATATCGAGGCCTTACAGACCAGTATCAGTTTAAATGAAGTAAGAGAAATCATTAAAGGTCTAAAGAAATCAAAAGCATCGGGCCATGATCAAATTTGCAATGAACATTTGATCTATGGCAGCGACTACCTCATCGAGTGTATGACAATTTTATTTACTCGGATGATTGATCAATCTTACATACCTGTAGATTGCAAAAAAGGGTTAGTAATACCACTGTACAAAGGTAACAGAAAATCAAAGAACTCCCTCGAAAGTTACAGGCCTGTTACTTTACTGCCTGTTATCTACAAAACCTTTGAGAAAATTATTCATGAACGTTTGGTAACTTGGCTCAAAGATACTAATTCTAGTATACCCAGTTCACAACAACATGGTTACCAAAAAGGTTTAGGCTGCACAACAGCGAGTTTTGTGCTGTTGCAATCAGTACAATATAATGTAAACATGGGTTCACGGGTTTTTGCTGCTTTTCTTGATACAAAAAAGGCATTTGATACCGTGTGGCACGAAGGACTGCTTTTTAAATTATTCACGTTGGGAATTACGGGTAAATCCCTTTTGATATTTTTTAACATGTATACAAATTTACAGAGTAAAGTTCTTGTAAATGGGCAATTTTCAGATTGGTTCTCAATTGGCCAAGGAGTGAGACAAGGGGGTGTTTTGTCAACCTTGATGTACACAATATTTATAAATGACTTGCTGCTACAGTTAGAAAATAGTGGATTTGGAGCAAAGATTGGATCCTTAGCTGTGGGAAATCCAACCCTAGCTGATGATATTTCACTTTTGGCTATATATCCTAGCAATCTACAAAAGCTGTTAGATATAGCATACGACTACAGTAATAAGTGGCGATTCGAGCTTAGTGTTACAAAGTCATACATTATCATTTTCGGACCCCAATACAAGAATTTTATCAATATGAAATGGTATCTTGGCCCGTCATGTTTGCCGGTCACCGATTCGGCAACACACCTGGGTCACCGGATTAACTCAAAGCTGACGTCGCATGACGCAATACTCGATGCATGCAAGAAAGGGAAAAAATCTTTTCACGGTCTGTTTGGTATTGGCATTAAACCGAATGGTTTAAATCCTTTGGTTGCTGCAAATGTAATTAAAAAGGTAATTTTCCCTTCAATGTTTTATGGAAGTGAATTATGGTGTAACATTTCAAAAAGTGACCTCGCTTTATTGGATAAAACTCTGAGGTATTTTGCCAAACATTTACAAGGTTTTCCAATACATACAAGATCAGACATTGCCCTGGGAATGCTAGGATGGACATCAGCGCAGTCCGAAATTGATAGAAGAAAATTGACGTTTTTACACAGATTGTGTTTGATGCCTAACAATGTACATACTAAACGTGTGTTTAACGTTGCGTTATTTCACTTCATTCTGAGCGGATGCATGTCAAGCTGCGGGTTAATTTCAAATTTATATTATACCTCAAAGAAGTTTGACTTGCTCGGGTATCTAACTGATTATTTACATTATTCTGAAATTCCAGATAAACATAATTGGAAAGAAATTGTAAGGTCAAAAATTGTTGGTCTTGAAAATAGCCTCTGGAGAGTTCGTATGTCTAATCAAGCAGATTTTGATAGATTCTCTTCGATACACGAATACTTACGACCTGCCTCAGTGTGGCAGTGGGCTAAAACTAGACAACACACTAAGGTATTTACATATGTAGCTAAACTATGGGCTGCTGTTCCACAAACACAGCTTGATATGTGTATTAGATGTGGGAATGTTTATACAGACTTGATACTTCATTGTTGTGTTAGTTGTCCTTATATGTCGAACTTTCGAAATTCTTTCTGGGATTTCCTTACTGATAAATTTCCCCTGAGCCTGCACATTACGTTATTTAATGCAGAAGATGAGCTGCAACTACAATATCTTTTAGGTAAAAGGTTACCATCAGGAGTAATCGACAAAGAAAACTCCAAGCTATTCGTCCTGTATGCAGCATACTTTGTCATGCAGTGTGCAGCTATCTTCTGTAAATAAGGTACTGAAACTTGCAACTTATGAGTTGACGAACACTTTGTTGATTGATATTGTGTAAGAATTTGTATTCCAATATAGAATATTTTTTTTTTTTTTTTTTTTTATATTTATTGATTGTATTCAGATGATTTATTCTTATATCATGTAATCTTCCATGGAAGGAAATAAAGATGATGATGATGATGATGATTATTACGTACATTTGATTCAATTTATCGTTGATTAAATTTGTGTTTGATTTGATTTAATTGTTTCTGGGTTTTGGAATCTTTTATTTTCGTTACCTGTCAATATAATGTAAATTTGTTTGCAAGTAATTTGATATTTTCCAAAAAATTCAGTTTTACCTGATTTTTTTTCATAAATGCCTAATAATAGAAACACTTGTTTCTATTGTTTCCTTAGTTCCTGACCTTGATTGAGGGTCCATTTAACAACTCTTTGTCTGAGTAAAATGATTGGTTCTTTTTAAGGACATACAAGAGCCATGTGATTTTCATATGTAAACATGATCACGTGATCCTCTATTTCGCAATTAGGCATTTCCAAAATTACGAAATACTTAGTATTAATAGTGATGTTTAGAGAGAGAGAGAGAGAGAGAGAGAGAGACCATTGCTTTTTTTTTTGGCTTGAGTTTTTGAGTTATATGTCAATTTCTCTTCGGATTATTAGGACTCTAAAAGATTAATTCGTTTCTCTAGAAATATTAATGTATTCATACAATGACGTTTCTTAGAATTTTTATTTGGATTTTGAAAACCGGAGGATTAATTATTGTGTTTCTACAAGGAACTGTAGACTTTAACACAGTACAAGTTACATCATACGTCATCACCTTCCATCCTGGATTCTTCGTCGGGACCCGAACGTGCAATCATTAGAACATTTCATTATTAGGACTTATAAAATTTTATTCGTGCGTTATTCTTGGAGTATTTTTGGATTTGATTTTTAAAACCGTATATTCATTTCTTTATTTTATTTTTACAGTATTTTTCCAGGGAAATATATTATTATATTTTTAAACTCTTGTTGGTTTCACTCTTTTTTGTTTCACTGTTTATTCGAGCCCAAACACGTAACATAAGAACGATAAATAAGAATACTGTACCTAAACTTTTGTTTACAAATAGCACCAATCAAAGCACACGTCAACTGAGTATTAATGCAATGTACTAAGTACTTAATTTTCTGGGGGCCCCGAGTGGCCGAGTGGTCTAAAGCGCTGACCGTTACGGATCACTGCCATCTCACCTCTGTCTGCGTCGGTTCGAGTCTCGGATTCGGCTAATGTGGTTATGTGAGAAAGCTTGCCAGTAGCTTCTCGTGGGTCGGTGGTTCTTTCCGGGGTTTTCTGGGTTCTTCCTCCACCATTAATACTGGCCGCCATGTATAGCCTATCTAGTGCTGAAAAATGGCGTTAAGCCCTACAACAACAACAACAACAACTTAATTTTCTGGTATTATGAAATTTTAACTTCTAGTTTTATGTGCTGCATTATGCCATCACAACCAATGAAGTGCGTGTTGCAAAGGCTTGGTAAAATTGTTCATTATATGTCTTTTATATAATCATTATTAGAAAGATAGTTTAAAACACGCCACCTTCCTTTCAATTCTTGATTCTGCGTGAAGGGGCGCTATTACGACATAATATCAATTTGGTTTATAAGCTAAATGTGGCTTAAGTCAGGTACTTTTGTGTTCTTTACTATGGACGGTAAATCTGTCTACCGTGTAATCCTTTGTGTTTATTTCGCTTGTACATACTCCAGTACTAAATTATTAATGTAATTAACGGTTCATCATGAAAAATAGCATAATTTCGAGTCTTTTAGATGAATGATTCTTGCCTAGGATTTGAACAGATAGCATTCTTAACTCAAATCCGGTACACTAACCACTGATGCTATGTATATTTGATTTAATTTAATTGTTTGTGTGTTTGTTTACTTTTTATTCGTGGCCCCGAGTGGCCGAGTGGTCAAAAGCGCTCTCCGTTACGGATCATTGCCATCTTACCTCTGTCTCCGTGGGTTCGAGTCTCGGATTCAGCAGGGTTCTTCCTCCACCATTAATACTGGCCCCCATGTATAGCCTATCGTGTGCTGAAAAATGGCGTTAAACCCCAAAACAACAACAACAACAACAACTACAGCAACAATATGCTATTGTAATAATTTTCTTTACTGGATGAGATATTTTTCAGAAATTCGGTTTATTTGTTTGAAAACCTTACATTAGAACTTTGTATCAAATGCTGGCCTAGTTCCTGACCTTGATTTAGAATCAGCAAGAGTTGAAGTAAACAACTTCTTTTATTAATTGTTTTATTGTTTCTTAGTGTGGGATTTATAGAGTGGAATCGAGGCTGTACTTGGAGTACGTGACTTTGAACATGAAGCAATTAATTCGAAATTCTGGTTTTACAGTAGGGTTGATCCTTATCCGGACGTCTGTTTTGCGCTTTAGCCAGATTTAATAGTGATGTTTTGAGAAATAATTTCATTGGGTTTTTAAACATTTAGACGTCGTTGTGTTGTTTTTGTTGTGACCGGTAGGAGTTGAATTCTTTTGGATAATATTACTAATTCTTTTCACTGGGAATATTTAAGTGCTCTAACATAATTCTTGGACAAAGACATTTAGTTATTTTATCCCGAATTGTATTGTTTGTGGTTCATCAAAGAACTATTGAGACTTCAGGGCGCCTTCCATTTCGGATTTTCGTCGGGACACTAACTTAAATTCATTAGAACATTTTATTAACTAGGACTTCTAATTTTTTGTTCTTGTATGATTTTTAGATTTGATTCTTAAAAATTGTACGTTCTTTTCCTAATTTTTGCCTTGTTTTTTATAGGGAAATAAATTATTTGTTAAATTTTACAAAGCTTGTTGTCTTCACTTTTTTCTGGTCACGGTTTATGAGTGCCTAAACACCTAACACTGAGTTGTCATCTGCCGATCCTAATACAAGTGCAAATCTACTGACGTATTCAAATGTTTCTAATACAAAATGAGTGGGAAATGGAGTTTACCAAGGGAGTCTAATGATTTTTCTCCTATACTCTTTGCAAACTAATTTCATTTCTACAGCATTTTTCCATTGCTGTGTGACCAGTCATCTTAGAAACGTTACAGGGATTTAGAATAGGTTATAGATCCATGTTTTATGTTTTTATTGATTTTTCTACACTATTCTGCATCTTTGTTGATATAGCTGCCCAAGAATAAGCCTGACTTATCAAATCTCCAAACTAGGAAAACCATATTGTCGTTTTCTGATTCTGTATTACCATACTCTTAAGCAAGGTTTAAATTGTTTTCCTCGAAATTTCATAGTGGCAACTGAAAAGCGTGAATAACGTTGCTGTAATCTCACTTAACATATAATTGGAAATGAGTAGCATTACGTTTAACTGATCTGTATTATTAAGGTTTAACAATCTTTTCAATCTTTCTGTTTACAACTGTAGAAATAATGCTGTAATTTCTATTCCATGTCCCCAATGAAGCCTCGCACAATGATCTGCCAGAAACAGCTCAAATGCTATCAGTCGAGTCTCGAATATACTGTTTCCTAATTATTCAGCTCGTGACATTTTCTGTGACAGAAAATTTGACAATTGCACAATAGCTGTAAGTCACTTTTTTGGATCGGCTGCCCCGATGGGTCCGAATACTCGACTAGTGTTGTAAACAGCGATGGCATTGAAAATCAGTAACTTTTGTTACTCAAGCCTCATACATAAAGCTGATATTCATGGGCAGATAACTGTTCAAAAGAATGGCATTCGGCTTATGAGCTAAGACGAAGTTCATATCAGAGATGTTGAAATGTTAAGCAATTCATTTTCAGCTTCGTTTTGGGATTTTATTAACTTATCTGTCAATTGTTAGGTATGACAAAAATATCATTATCATAAACATTTTATATTGATTGCTAGATCACATTCTTGTTGTCAGCATCAGAAAATCCTGATCCTGAAGCAACAATTCGCGTCTCATAGTGATCCGGAATTAACACTAGTTTTCTTCACATAATAGTCTTTACATGGTGGCTAGAATCTTTGGTGGAGAAAGAACCAGGGAAGAACTAACGACCAACTACA
Organism: Sinohyriopsis cumingii; assembly: GCA_028554795.2. NCBI lineage: Eukaryota > Metazoa > Mollusca > Bivalvia > Unionida > Unionidae > Sinohyriopsis > Sinohyriopsis cumingii. Next base: position 39,158,598 of record CM068835.1, on the reverse strand, counting down.
AGCTATTGGCAAACTTTCTCACTTTTCCACGTTAGAGACTCTGATAGCTGAGAATATATAGGTGTGCAAAGAAAGGAAATTGATTACCAAAACCATAAGCGGCTAATAGTTTGGATCATCTTCATCACCACAAGTAAATGTCATTTTTCATTTGCGACTGATGAAGAATTGTGTCAAGAAATAATATTTTCTGACAAAAAAGAGTTTTCTTATAAAAATAATGCATCAAGTGATCGAAACCTTTTAAAATAATAATCGATATTCAAACATTTCGAATATGAAAACTGCACTCTCAGTGTGCATATTTGTAAACACTGTAATTAAAGAATTATCAATATATAATAAAATCACAAAGCATCAAACATCATTACATTTTATAGAAAAGATGAAACATGTAGATGAGTAGATTGATAAAGTTTAGAACGTGATATCACCACAAAGCGACCGATTGCTTTACATATATTTTTAACATTTTGAATTAATATCTTTTGGTGTTTGTCTTTAGAATTCGAAGATGGGCATACCATCAATATTTATTTTGGTTTCTGTTAGTGCGCGGGTGGCTGATCAGGCCTGACCTATATGTTTCATATTGCATAGGTTATGCCGCATTGACTTTATTTATCATTCACAATGTCCTCGGGTCCACACTGCTCTAAGATTGGCATGGCGTCTGTACACTTTCAAGGTTTTGCATGTATATAGCAGGGTTGGCACTGCAAGGGCTTTTGAGCTTTTTCGACCTTTAGTTTTGTTTGTGGACTGTTGCATCTGTGCTTCCACACACTTGAGCGTAGTCTGTTCTGAATTTGGTTACAACGTAGATATCAACTGTACGTAACAGTGCACTGCCGAGATTGGTAAACGTGTCAAATGCAAGGTGAATTTGACCTTTACTGTGACGGTGAGACAAAACTTGTCACATGCATAAAAAATTGTTCATGCTCTGTTGGCATTCATGGAACAGTCATCAGCAAAGAGGATATCACGAACAATCACTTCCTGAAACGTAGACTCCTTAGATTTAAGAGCTTGCCATCGGTGTGGTATCTGATGTCAGTTCGAATGTCATAATCACGGAAGGCATCAATACGTATGGCAGAAAACATCATTCTGAAGAGGAATGGGGTATGCAAACAGACTTGCTTGGCTGTGACAGAGAATGGTTCAGATGACTCACCGAAGTCCGCATACCATCATGAAATTGCCGAATCATTATGATTAATTTGTCTGAGCAACCGAATTTTGTCGTGATTTTTAAAAGACCCATACTACTGAATGTGTCAAAGCCTTTTGTCAGATCGATGAATGTTATGAACAGACTGGGGTTCTTTTCTTGTTACACCTTTTAGTTTTGACGAACTGTAAAGATTATGTCTGTAGTGCCTCGTTCTTTTCTGAAGCTACACCGACTCTCTGGCAGAAGCCTGTGTTACATGTGATGCACAGGGCGATTAAACATAAGCTAGGATTCTGCCAGCCATTGATAGAAAGGAGATGCCCTGATGGTTGTCTTATAATTGTCTATTGCCTTTTCGATGATACAAATAGCCAATGGATGCATCCTTGTACTCCGGTTGTATAGTACCATGATTTCAGATCGACTGGAAGAGTTCATTCAGTTTACGAGCCTCCAGATTATAGACTTTTTCTGGTATAGAATCTGCTGCAGGAGATTAATTGCTCTCAATGTTTGAATCGGCTATGGAGAATCAGTAAGTGATGTATTTTGTGTCACTTGGGGCAGTCTATACATCGTTTCCTCGCCGATACACGATGTAGACTGCGGATGTTGTAGCTGATGTCCTTTTGTCTATCTTTGTAGTACCTTTTAATCGTCAGCAATCGGTATTGGAGCCGCTCCTGGTGACTGTGGCCCATAGATTTTCTTCAAAGCATATTATAAATTATTCATGTCTGCATAGTACTGAATCTGAACTGACCTGTTGCCCAGTGATGAGTTTTGCAATTGTCTGAGTTTGCAATGGCCTGTCCGTTTTACGCTTTTTTGGAGTCTGCCATTTTAGATAATGAAGTGCTGCCTTCTTAACATTTTTAGCTGATGTTTCTAGGTGAACAGTATCGGTTGGGAAGCATCATTCCCATCAAATAAGTCTTGGTATATACATGTATATGGTATATATGTGTAGTTGGAGGGTTTGAGATGCAGCTGAGTACATATTCTCCAAAGAATACACAGTTTTCATCAACATTCTCCAATTCAAATAGTTTGTTTATATTTTCCGACCAGTGCTCTGACAAATGCTTGTTAGAGATTCTAGTGTTTCAACATGGAAACAATTTTCGAGCACTTTTTTGCCCCGTGGGAGTCTGCTAGAATTAATCTGCATATTGAGCTTGGAGACAATTAACCTCTGGTCAGTCTAGTATTTTGCACTTCTCATGGTCTTTGTGACTCAGACATCAAACCGCTCTCTTCACAGGACGATGATGTAGTCAATGATATGTCTGTGTTCTGAACGCGAATACATCTACGAAAGTTTGTTTAAATCAGGCGGACGACACTATTGACAACGCATTTCTTCGGTAGGAGTCCGTTTGTGTTGCATTTACCAAAATCATTTTTTATTTAGACACCTGACCATTTCTGGTTGTCTACGTCAACTCCAGCATTATAGACAACCAGGATGATAAGCTTATCTGACTTCAGTAGTTCTTCGATTAAAGACTATAGGTATTCTTAAAATTTGTCTTTGATGCCATCTGGGTTAATCATTTTTGATGCACGGGCGCGTTTGTTAGTTACGTCTTTTTATACGCAGTGGATGTCTCACATAAATTAGTCTGTTATTCACGGCCTTTGGGAGATTTGCGAGCTTGTTGATTAACTGTGATCGGATGGAAAACCCAACATCACTTTATTGCTTTCTTCGCTACTTCGGCCATTCCAAAAGATCGTGTAACCGGCGTCTCCTTCAGTGAGTTATCGTTCCACGTCTAGGAGGGTTTCACTGAAGGCTGCAAAGTGTATTTTAAATCTTGACAGTTCTCCTTCAGTTACATTTGTTTCGGTTCTCTCCGAAGACATACTGTTCATTAATTCATTAATTTGAGCACATTTCAGGCATCGATGGAGAGTTATGTCACCTTTGTCTTCCTACCATTGTATCCACGCCTGTTGCCTTGCTGCTCTCCCATCGCCGCAGTACTTGAATGTATCTGGTGGGTAGATGGAATAAGGGAATAATATCATCACTTGCACGTGAAATGCATTAAAGTTAGGGAATGTTGCGCAGAGTCACCCTCCATTAGCAGACCTGCCTGAATATAGTGGCAAAACAATATCGTGACGTTTGGAGATTGGTTTGGATGCATTGGATTGACATCAGTTCCAAATGAACTTGTGTCGATAGTTCGTATCCACACAGACCTTGTAATCTGGCTTCACAGCGGGGATAATGAATATATCTGCTTGGTCGTAGTGGACTGTCCAGAGGGAGCCAGATGTAGCTGTCCCCTCTGAGTCAAGAGTCAATGGTGGCACCATTTGTTGTTACGCACAGTAGCAGGCTTTGTCCTCTCTGAACATTTAAGCCGGTGGCACTTAATGTAAGCATCTATTTATGGATTATATGCAATATTACGGTCTAAACAGACTCTGGTCACGTAGTCAAAATGTAACGAAAGATATTCTTTACCATTTACAACCATAAATAGAAATTAAAAATATTAAATAAAATCATGTACCAAGAGTTACAAATGATTTAGATATGCATTACACTTAATGACTATAAATAGTGTTCGCGCCATTTTGACTCTAATGCTGAAGTTTTATTGATTGTTTGGAGATGAAACTTATGTCAGGTGGTACATATTGGTAAGGGGGCTTCACTCTCGCTGACATTCTAGAATTTCAATAGGAAGAGTTGTGATAAGCGGCGCCGCTCAGTATGCAATGGGTTTTCAAACAAAGATACTTGTCATATATTAATTGTACGCATTATTATACAGTCCACTGGAAAATAATTAGCTACTTGTCGTTTACACAAGATTCAAACGATACAGTCTGTAAAATAATTGTTTTGGAACCTAGCAAGTAAAGCGATGCAAAATATTTGGGTATATTCACAATTTACGCATTGTGTATTTGTCAAAGTAATTGACTTTTAATAGTCATTTTTACTTAGAATCCCGTTATCTCGTCACGCGATGTGTTTGAGTGAAAAGCAATTGAGACTTTTTAAAATCATTCTTGCTTAGAATCCCTTTATCTTATCACGTATAGCCAAAACATGAACCATATGATGTGGAAACTGGTTTCTTGAAACGGACTAAGATATTGAAAATACGTATTAACTTTGCAGTGAGATACCTCAGTAACTATTGCTAGATGATGATCACATGTACTGTTTACGTCATTGTCTGCTTTTTTAAGCCTGTAAATGTACATTCATTGTGCCATAACTATGCTCAGATTTTATTACTGTAAACAAAACAAGGGCGTGGCCAGAACAAAATTTTGGGTAGGTCCATTGCTTAAACATTTGCTTGTCACTAACCATCATTGCATTCTATATGGGAGTGCACTGCTCTTTAATAGTGAGAATGTAACAATACGAATAAATCAGGAATATATCGTTCGTATGCTTTTCATTTATAGTCAGAAAACTAAATGCGACTTTAAAATGAAAAATTTGTATTTGTGTAAACATTTTAACGGATGCAAAAATATTGAAATACAGCATACTGTACAAAATCACGTAACGACTTTTCAATATATTGTAGTAAGAACTGATTTTCTTCAATCTTGGTTTTAGGCGTTTAACAATTTATACAAATAAGATTCAAATTTGTTTTTCTACCCTTGCTTTTTCTTGACATTTTTAGCTGCAGGTCAAATATCGCATGACTGTTTATTGGGGTAATTAATGGAAAATATATTCGGTGTATATCAAAATTATGAAATTGTGTAACATCATTTTAAATATGTCAGTAGTGCGTGCTACGGTATTATTTGAGTGACGCTGATAACCTCGGGCATTTATTATGATAAAGTTATCATTATTTTTATATCTCTTGAGGCTAAATTGTATTGAATGCATGGAAATAATTAAATTCAACAGAAGCAGTGCGAATGACCTATCGGTCAAATATTACCTGAGATGTTGTTACCAATTAATCAAACTGTTATTGAATGTTTAACAAAACATGAACCAAATGAAATTGGAAACATTTTATATTACTACTGATAACACGTCGACATACTGCTTGTGTATGTATACATTAATTACAAGCATGTCATGTGTAGTGAATGTGTATGTATACATTAATTACAAGCATGTCATGTGTAGTGAATGTGTATGTATACATTAATTACAAGCATGTCATGTGTAGTGAATGTGTATGTATACATTAATTACAAGCATGTCATGTGTAGTGAATGTGTATGTATACATTAATTACAAGCATGTCATGTGTAGTGAATGTGTATGTATACATTAATTACAAGCATGTCATGTGTAGTGAATGTGTATGTATACATTAATTACAAGCATGTCATGTGTAGTGAATGTGTATGTATACATTAATTACAAGCATGTCATGTGTAGTGAATGTGTATGGTGACGGATCGTACTATAGAAAGAATTTGAAAATGAATACTTGCATAGAACAAGTTTGTTATTTCGTATTCCTGCGACGTAGTAAAGATATATTTTGTCCTCTAGAAACGAATTAGAACAAACATCCTTAAATAGAAGAGAAAATAAATTTTTGTTTTGTCTTATAACATCCAATATTATTAACTAAATAGGCATACATTTTTTGTAACTGTCTGATGATAACATAAGATTCTTGCTTGCTTCCCTTACTTATAACTTGGATGTACAACAATACATTTTGCCGACAAACGAAAAATTTGCAAATACATTATATCTCTCAAGAGTGATTTTCAAATAAATAACCTGATCTGCACATTTTTTAGAATTCTAATTTATTTATATGCTGAAAAACAATAAAAGACTCAAATAGATTCGAATATTAGGGTGTCAAAAACTAAATGATATCTAAATAAATGTAGTCAATCGGCAAGTATATTTGTCATAGTTTCGAATCGATCTGCATTGCATAACACGATATTTTATGTTTCAATGCATCAATTGTACGTAAAGCCCGTGGAACCAAGTTCTAGGATAACCAGAGTCAGCAAATTGGTTTGTAGTAATCGTCTTACGATACCGCCTCTGACGCTACTTGACTGACTTTAGGATAAGAGCTAGAGATATGAAGGCATTGCGCGTAAACCATATATCCTAAATGCCTATTCTTTCATATTATTTTTTAATACTCAAGAGCACACGACGCATCGATGCAATAGATGCCTTCATTTCAATAGATCACATTGTCGTCGTTCCAATGCATAGCATCTAGCGTATGTTATGCCTATGCATTAGTTAATACAAACTACGTTTATTACAGTGATGAACACCATCCAACTATTTCATTTACCGGTTATTGCTTACAAGTTTCTCGGGTACTTTGGAAGCATAAATAAATGTTTCCATTCACAAAATAAAGTCTCTTTAAAATAGTTTTGTATAATTGCATTACCCTATGTCACATGAGTTGCCATAATCAACATCAAATGTAGGATGCTCAAAAGAATTTTGTAATAATAATTGCGAATTAGTTTAGTATATTGCGTAGGTGAAAAGTGAATGTCTTTGAAAAAAATAAATGTTCATTGTAATTCTCACTGAATCAGTTCATACTCACTGCTTTGAGCACTAGTTCTAGCTTTCAAATATTGTTCTTACGCTAGTCACAAGGGAGAGTTCATGTTCTTGCCTTCCTCCGTTTTTTTTTAGGTGTTTCTACGTTGGGTGCGCAATAATTATTTTTCTTCAGTTCTTCGTAATTAAAAACATATCTTATGATTATATAGAAAACTTGATTAGTCGTCCTTTCGTTCTCTTTTGATGGTGCGCGATGTAAGCTTGTACTGAAAGTTTAGCTCAGCTCTTATTGAAGGTTCTATGACTACACTTGTACGTTTGAATTTGCTTCGTGGACTAAAGTTGCTAGCCTTCCCTCGATTTGGTTTGATCTGTTCCGGAATTTCACCCCTCTGTTTGTATGTGTGACATAACTAGTGTCCCTTGTTATATGCAAACTGTTTGATGGGAACTGTCCATCATTCCCAGACGCACTGTGAGAAAGCACTGTTTTGATCTGGTGTTGTGGGGTTTCATGTAATTTTTCAGCATATGAAAGGATTTACATGGGGCCAGTATAATTGGTAGAATATGAATGAACCCATGAATACCCCCAGGAGGAACCATCGACCCACGGCAATTTACTGGTTAGGTTTCTCGCAAACCCACTTTAGTCATGCGAAATCACACGGATAGAGATGAGATATGTTAATGAACTTTAAAGGCGAGTTCCTTAGACGAATCGGACACCCAGGGCCCCGGGGCCCGGCAATAAATGTAGCCCATTGTGTCGAAGCTGACAAGGTGATACAAACTATTATTTCGTTTGTCTCTCATATATACACACTGGCACACTGACTGTATATAGTTATAATATTATTCCATTCAGCTCAAACTTCCAATCGTAGACGGTGGAAGAGCAATAAAGATCAAACGTATGGTAATTAAAACTTACAAACCGTCCACCAAGATCTATGCAGAGACTAAAAAAATTAACCACGAGGCATAAGTGAAGAGGTATAGAGCATATGTCAAGAAAGTACATTGGGTCACAATATGTTTACAGTGTTAAATGACAGTAACCAGTCATGCCATGAAGAGTGAAACCTGATTTATTTGTGCAAATGAATACATTTGTATCTTTTACAGGTAATTAAAATTGTCTTCATAATGAACAGAACGTACAAGGAACGAAGAAGAAAAGAAAAAAGTATAAATCAAAGAAACAACGATATGTGTTGGAGATTTCAGAACCAGAAGAAGAAGAAGCTACGACAAAACATCCTCATGGGTATGAAGAAAGAAACTATAGAAATCGACTTAACAAGCAAGAGACAGTACAAAACAAGTTTCAACCAGTCTATTGAGTCTTTGTCAAATGCAACTAAAAACAGTAAAACAAGGCAAACAAAAATCACGGAAGAAAGCGTTGAGTTTGCAAATATTTGCAAGACTATGTCTAATGGAAGTGTTCAATGGAACATGTAGATGACTCAGCCAATTGGTTTAAAGACTGATGATGAAACGGCAATCTACTTGGAACTGACCTACGAAAGAAGAAGCAATACAATAGCGCCATTTTGTTTCTTAATGTAAAGTACTCCAACCCTAAATTATATTCTTAATAATGTATTATGTAATATCAGTAATGATATAGCTATAGCAATCATACAAATCAAGAGCTAGTAATTATTGGTGACTGAACGTTTTATCATTTTGCTCTAGCAGCCTATGTGAAAATGGTTCGGCTTCTTGACATGGCGTCTTTACACTGTACAGGATTTGCTTGCATACACCGGGGTCATCAATACCATGGTTTTGTAGATTTTAACTTTTGTTTGAAGACTGATGTCTCTATACTCGCACAAATTGGCGTATAGTCTGTCAAAATCACACTTGCTTTGACAATTCGGGCAATGGTTTTGTCATTAACGTTAATTGCATAGGAGAGTATACTGTCGAGATAGATGAACTTGTCCATGCCGTTATAGAACAACCGAACCAGTAGATGAATATCTTGGGCAAACCGAATTCTCGTGTGCCTTTCCATACGTCGACACAGCTGACTGTATCAAAGGCTTTTGTCAGGTCAATGAAAATCATATACTTGCTGGGTTCTGTTTCCGGCAATTCACCTGGACTCAACGAGTTGCAAGAAATATATCAATGATTCCTCGTCCTTCCCTGAAGTGACACAGGCTCTACGGCAGAAGTCCTGACGTGATGCACAGGGCGATTCAGCAGAACACTGTCGAGGGTCATGCAAGCTATTGACAGGAACTAGATACCCCAATAACTGTCTATTACGTTATTGTTGTTAGAAATGCACGATGGAGGTATTGTTAAACACCTCAGGCACATCATGTCACAATTAATATCGATATATTAATGGGCAATATAACGTTTTTCGCTAGCCTTAGTACACATTCTTAAGAAAGCAGCATTTTGATGAGAATATCTAGTTTGTACTCCAGCTCGAGGATTATGTTTAACAGCAACTATCTCATATAGGCAGTGGAAAAAATGAACAAAAAAAGAAAGAACGTAAACGGAGTAACTTATCTGGAAAATGTATGTGGCAAAACAAATCTGGCTGAACAGAGTATTGGAATAAGTCTCGTGATCTTTTGACATTCAGGCCGACGTAAATTGAATAGGTTTTGATTGTCTGCTAATAAGCTTTATTAACAACCACTAACAACCGCCTCAGTATTCTAGAAAAAAAAACCAATATTGGCAGAATTGGCTTCAGAAGATTGCTCTTCATTTTGTTTTGTGTCATGTTTAATTCTTATTAGACTCTGCAGAGCGACCCATAATGTTTGCTTGTCATATCTCTACCATAAATTAGTCATGCTGAATCCTCTTACTGCGCATTGTGCCATCTTAATATTGCATTTCTTTTTCCCTCTATAGTATCACAGTTGTGCTCAGTTTCCTTTTCCTAGTATTGCACTCTCCTCATAATGCACCAAACGTAATGATAACTTACTTTTCCCCATAGTGACATTGACTTATACTGTCTCCCCAAAACAACTGAAGCTCATAAACAACAAATAATAACATAATCATGTTTACCTCTACAATCACCACAAACAACAATATTGAATCACCAATCATTGCTCCTTATGATATTGATTAGAGTAAGTACTCTTGATTACAAAAGCGACATATGCTGTTCGAGTCAATGGCGTTATAGTTTACGTACCATAATAACCTTAGAAAATGTTAGAAAGTCAATCATTTATTAAATATCAGTATGGAAGACCTAAATACTCCGCCTAAAGATGAGTGTCATTGACCATCTGCCTAATGCCATCTTTATAACTTCACGTCAGATTCATCCACACATCAACTGAATACAAGTCTGTAAACATTGATATATATAATTACTAAAGAACATTTGTACAATATAATGTCTAGTTAGAACAACCCATTTTTGTGCAAAACTGTCATAATTTCTTGCTATAAATTTATTTTGCAGATCATTTGTACTCATTAAAGAGAGGTGGTGCTTTTTGTAATATATAATGTATCCCTCTTGTACACGTTTCTTGATCCATTGTTTAAGAAACCGGCATTAAAGGTTATAGAGACAACTGTTATTTGGTAAGCATACCGTTTCTTGTAAGAAAGAGAACATTCTATGCATAATGAAGTTGTCATTGATTTTTATTCATCATTGTCAGATTTTAAATTTTTGTTGGGAAAAGAAAAAAATTAACTACGAATATCTGTTCCATCAATAATTTGATTCCACAGTCATAGCTTCATTAGCGCCATTCTTTGATTACTGGGGAAATTATATTTGATTGAAGCGTATGGGGAAATTATATTTGATTGAAGCGTATAAAGTTTACTTTTGAGTTGGCACTAGTCAGTTGAAAAAGTAAATCTTTTGTATTTATTAGACACCGAAAATTTGGATATTGGATGAAATTCAGAACATATTAAAATATAAATACAGAATGATGGACAAGCAGCTTAACACGTGATTACAAACAATCATGTTGAAATATAACTTAAAATATAATTTGTAATATTAATTCCAAAAATTGTTTTAATAAAATGTTGTGCACTGAGTTGAACAACCGATATACGGAAAATCTATTGATAATAACTTGAAGGAATAAGAACGTTTAAATTGAACGAGTACTCGGCGAAAATTAATTAATTGAAACAAAACAAATGCTATTGATTTATAACGATCTATTCCCATGAGTGATCAATATATAAAAATTACAACAAAAAAAAAAAAATAAATGATTGATCTACCACCTCCCGTGATCAAATTATGGATATACACAACTACGAATAAGTAATTATTTACCAGGGTTTAAATAACGTATGGACATCGTACACATGCGGATAATATTTGATCCATATATAGGATGTACACACTATAGTGATTCTGAATACATTTAGCATTTCACGCAAACAGAGACAGCGCTAAATTATAAACAATCACAATAGGACTAAATCGTTCCGCTGGATAATAAAAGAACCACTAAGTATGACCCGGCCCTCAAATTTTGCAGAAGCATCCGTCGAGATCCGTTCTTGGTCCCTGCACAATTATATCCTTGATGCAAGACGTTGCCTATATCAACAGTGGGAAATATGAAACCTTTATTAATTCATTCCTTCACGGATTGTGGCAGGTAGGAATTCACAACTAAATAAAACAGTAATAAAGTCTGCATGTTTACTATTCGAATTTAATCAATAGCTAAAGATCGTTCGTGGTCATAGCGCGAGGATTATTAAAACGGTTTAACAATTTCATCTATCATATGTCTTGAGTGAACTCATTAATTTAAATATTATTTTATTATGGTTTTCTTATTTTTTTCAAAACAGAATTTACTTTTGGAATATCGCTTCAATGAGAAGTGGCATCACACATATAGGAAGATATGGTATGTTTCATGTGTCATGTTTATTTTGGCTGCAGAGCAAAGCCTGAATTCAGATGAAAATGGTACCTAATCTATTTATCAGCGTTTCAAATATATGGGACGCCAGGAGAGTAAACATAGAGGGACATCTTGAAGTTTTGTTCGATTTCAAATTTCAGTGTTTCTTTGATGTAAACAAGAAAATAAATAAACATTTATATAATAATGCGACATCGTAGCAAATATATTTACTTCAATGTTTGCGTGGTGAATATTGTTTTCATGATTAGAGATAAGAACTACAAAAACGAACAAAAGAACGGTGTGTTCCACATTTGGAAATGTAAGTTAAAAGTAGTGGATCCTATTATACAATCCTAACACAGCAGCTCTTTTACGGAAAGACGGAATATGATGGATCGAATTTAATTATCTAGAAATGATTATATCACATACAGTTTGAATGAAATACAGTTACATATAGGAAACAAATATTTTCTCAAGAAATTGCCAATGTTATTTAAGCATACATGGCTTCATACTTGCTTCAGTTCGTTCCATGCCGACTGAGATCGGTCTAAATCCTCCCTTATATGAATATAATCATTAGGACTGGAGTATATCACGTTGTCATTAGAAAGAGATATTTCCGCATCTGACGATTCCGATATCGTTTATATTTCTTCCAAATTGTAAGAACAATGTCAGTCGTGCTCATGTTTATTCCAGCAAATCATCCGCAATAAATCCTGCACAAAACTAAATTTAACGTAATAAATATCCCATGTTATTTTCTTTCCATCTATCATTCAATCTTATATAAATCAAAAACATACAAATGAAATATAATACAATGTATGATGTATACCATATATGTGCCGTTGCGTTCTTATCGTGGTAAGTTAAATAATATTCACTCAATTGTTAAGTACGATTCTGGCGAAGTTCCTAAAGTTACTGGCCCTGATGAAGTTATTTTTGCATTATTAGCCGAGTTGAGGTTAGTTTGACTTTTGTCAACAGCTTGTTAGTCATGATATATTATTTCTTGTTGGTGTCAATTGTTTTACAATCACATCACTGGTTGCAGCTGCTTTAGCTTGTCTAGTGAGAAGGACGATATGGATAGGCCTTGTACATTTTCAAGTGTCGTTTAAGTCGCGTATTTGTATCGGGACTTTCAAGCATTTAACGGTGTGCGTTTTGTACAGAACTTAGGTGTGAAACTAAGGTTAATCCACTTAGTTTTATATTGCTATCCTCTACTCTAAGTATGTTGCATCATGCAAGTTTATACAAAGGTAAGTAAAGGTACATGTTTTCAGTTCCTTTTTAATAGCTATAACTAATGTATAATTTTTGAGGGTATTCTGAAATTTATTTTATTTTTCTCGTCTACTGTATCCATTATTTAAGAAAACCATCTCTATTATAAAGACAGAGTGATATAAATATATCGATCATCAGACTTATCGATACTCTATGCATGCATATGTTGGCGTTTACCTCATTACGATAAAGATTTGAAGATGCCAATGAATAGTAAAGTCCTCAAAAAAAAAAAAAAAACTATAAAAATTAAAAGTACTAAAAATGAAGCAATTCTTTCCATATTGATATGTTAACTATATTTACACCTAAATAATTAATATAATATTGAACATGCCGACACACGAACATTTTTCTAAGAAATTAATTGATAGTTCATTGTTTTGATCATTTAATAGCAAAATACAATAATTGTTTTAAAGAGATGTATATCCACACCCCGTTCCGTCACAGTTTTTTCTTCTATAAAACTGTTGCATATTTCAGATACTAATTTATAATCTTCAATATCTTATGTTTACTTCAAATATTTGAAGTTTAGCTTTACATAATTAGGAAGATCTTCAGAGCATCCTATCTTCATACGATTGCCAGGATATTTTTACATAGGATATTTTAATTAGATGAGAATTATTTGCATCTCTCATCACTTGCCCCCTTCCTCTAAGATTTTTTAAGTCTATCTCCGCAAATTTCACAAAATCGCTTTTATTCATATGCAACAGCTCCATTAATACTCTATACACCACAGAGTGTATATTGTGTACTTGAATATTGTATAACCAAGATTACATTTGTAACTCAGCCTAATCGCATGCCAAGCAATTCAAACTGTTACTATATATTTTGTAATAGTTTATTTTCTTCTGCTTTAAAATAAACATGCATGTTTTGTTCTTCAAAACTTCATTTTTTTGTTATCGTTGGATGAATCCTTTCCGAATATTTCCGAATATGCCATACCTCCATGTATATCAAAGTTAGGTGTTGATTTTAAATATGTCCATACACAAAAGGGTACAATAAATATTAATTGGTGGATAATACGTTTTAGGCTACTTCAAAACTGCTATTTTATCATTATCACTTTTATTGTATGTATTATATACAGTTGCTGTTTAGAATAAATCATAATTTCGCTTATTTAAAATTGTTTCTCCATTATCTTTGGATTGAAAAATCATTTACTTTTCCAGTAATATCTTTACAATCATTTTTCACCTTTGAAAATTTGCTCGGTTTGATTTTCTACAGGATCAACCACTGTCCAAGTGAAATGAACTTCTGGAAACACTGTGTCCAAATATTGCAGCCATCATTTAACTGTATCAAAGTTAATTACAGATGTCTGGCATTATTTATGAAATCCAATTGCATAGTATCTCCCAATAGCAGATAATCTGTGCGCAGACATTTAAATATATTCATGTACAAATTAATGTATGAATCATATTATCATATAAAATATACAATGATCTTTACGATTATATTTAAATTACCATCAATATTTCATTACATTTCCATCGTCCTATTTTTAAGTGAGAATGGCATGCTAAATCAAAAATTTTCTCTTATATAATACCACATTTATAGATTCCTGATAGTTTTTATTCATAGGAAACTATTTCCATACATTTCTGTTACTCTGTACAATGAAAGCCCGATGATGCATCAATGGCAATCGTTAATGTAGTATAATTAATTTATAAAATGAATTATTGATGCATATCATAATAAAGATATTAGGTTAGACATATAATGATAATATCATTTTATAGCCATTATTTCTATTTTGCTCTTTATGTATCATATTTCCTTTAATAATTCTTCTAAGATTGTTATCTGGTTAGTTTTATTAATTTGTTTCAAATGATTAATTTCAGTAGTGAGCTGTTTTTCTAGTTAAGACTGTTGTTATTTTTTTAAAGACGATTAAGAGACGGATTTTTCTCTGATGTCTAATAGTATTATTTACAAAAGGTTTATCATCACTAATACTAAAAACAGATTTTTCCAATGATGAATTATATAGTTAGCAAGAGAAATGTAATTCATATATCTTAAATATGAGATTTTGTGCACAAGCAAACTATAGCGAGTATACTTTGGCTATCCTCAGCTGTTACATACACCTCTTGGTTCTCAGCAGGTAAGGTTTAAACCTAGTATGCTGGGTTTCATCTAGGGAAAGCAAGGCCGGTGAAATCCAGCTTAATATTTGAAACCATAAAAAAACAGAGAATGTCCATAGTGAAAAGCATATAGTTGATGTGGGCGTTCAGAACCGACTGTCAGTAACGTGCAATGTTTTAGAATTTGATTATAAATACCTCAAGATTATCGTCACGTTGTGAAGATCTCCATGAAGTACACATCTTACCATGGGGTGAAGAATGTCCCCGTTAAATTGGTGACTGTCCTTTGTTACGCAAGATTTATGTTCGAATCGACACTGAAGTAACAAAGCGGCGGCTATCTTCAAAGAGACCTAGTACTGGTAGAACCAGAAATGGTTGTTTTTTCACACCCAAGCTGTGGCCTACCCGCGAGAGAAACAAATTCTACTTATGCGTGAGAAACTAGGCAGAGTACAGTCCAAGGAGACCCTATTATCAAATAAGGGCTGAGTTAGGGAAATATGGGCGGGGCACCTGTCCGAAGCAGACCCTTGATTCACGTCATTTTACGATCACTTCTGCACTCACCAGGACTTTGACCGACGCACAGGTCTAGTAAGTTAGGGAGTGAATTATAATAGGCGTACTCCGAATGCCCGACATTCGTAAAAGGTAGAGCGGGAATTCAGACTTGAAAAGTATTTTAAAGGTACGAATTCTTCCCCCGAATTTGTTGAACACTGAGAGTTGTAAGTTTATATGTAGTATGTAGATATTGATTACTATAATTATGTTGGTGTGTAGAATCTACATTTACTAAAGTTAATCTCACCTATGTATTTGAGTTATTTGCCTATTGTAGCCTTATGTAGAGAAAATAGTAGTATACAAGATTGAATTACGTAAATTGTTGGCCTGTGATGGGAATGAATTGTGTAATTTGCTGCTGTGTGCATCGCATTGAATTATTACATATATTTATGAGTTATGCTAGAACGTATTTTTTTTAAATTTTAATTTTGAATTTGAATGCATAATTGTAAACTATACAGAGTTAGGCATGTTGTCCTTCTCAACATAATGTGAAGTATCTGCATATTTGTATTTGAACATCGTATGTACCTCTTATGATTTTTAAGGTACGGAATGCGTCGGATTGTTGTGATGTTGGTAGTTACTATATCGAGAATTAAAAACATGTACTCATGTCACGAAAGTTGTTGATCTAAGTATCATGAGTCGTTAATACCGTTGTTGTATTATTGCCCTTATTTCATTGTACAATCGTGTATGGAATATTTCGATGTGAGTGTATGCATCAACTAATGATTTTAATCTCTTTTATGCTCATGAAAGGTTCTGTGTGGATGTGAGATTGTCTAGGTCGAAAGGGAGACAAGACTATACCTCTCTTATTATTTACAGAGAAGCTTTCGGTGCTGTTCGGCGTTGTTCGAGTTGGACCGAGTGCCACCCAAAGGTGGCGAAGTAGGGAGAAGTTGCTAGAGAGGTCACGGGACTGGATAGAATAACGGAGGCAGAAGTCTGAAGGCAGACCGCAGAACGGAAGTGGATGAAGTGGAAGGGTGAAAGACATAGTCGAGGAACAGATGGGGTACTGGAGTACCAGTCAAGAAAAAGAAATAATACAGATCAGTAAAGTAGCAAGGATAGGTGGAAACAATCTTACGTTGTACATTAGATGATGAAATTGGCAAATTAAATATGGAAATTTACTTGTGTTGTTCGAATATTTAGATCTGTTTAGATCTCTTATTAAATTGTTACTCCTGACATTTTTTGTTGTATATTATCCACCTAGACCGTCGGCATTGCTGGCTGGGGGCTCGGAGCTATATATATATATATATATATATATATTATATATATATATATATATATATATATATATATATATACATATATATATATATATATATATATATATATATATATATATATATATATATATATATATATATATATATATATATATATTAAAATTTTAAATTATACGTCCTCCAACGATATAAACAAAAATATCCTAGGAGGCAACGTTACAATTAAGATCTAAATCATGTTCTTGGATGTGCGTCAGAGTATCTTGCTCTTGGATGTGCATCAGAATATTCTGAAGCTCTTTTTAATGCTTTAATCCGTTTAATCCAAGTAATGTTACTTTCATCTATCTTACATGTAAAGACATAGTTATATGCATCTTGTGATAATCATTAGCTATGCTCTTTTGTGATAATCAGTTGTTACGAACCTATGGTCTTTAACAAAAATTCAAAACCAACATATTAGTAAAAATCCATATATAATGTATTTCCACAGAAAACAAAAGTGAACATTTTAATGGGACTACAATATTGTGAAGTAAATCCAAAATAATCTTAAACGTTCTATCGCCAGTGCATCGAATAAAGAGCCAAACAAAGACCTTTCTCGCCATAGATGGTCAAGGTTGTATTTGTCTTCTTGTATCATCTGCTCTATTCGTTGCATAGTGTGATACTTCTGTTTTAACAGATAAAGACGTTTTTCAATTATTTTAAATAAGGATGGATAATCACATTTTTCTTCATAGAAAGGTGACACATCAAGCATTAGCAAAGTTTTCTTTTCAAATCCAGATTGACAATTGTCATAATAGAAGTGATAATAAAGTAGGCAGCTGTCGCACATAAATGTTTGTGTGCAAATGGTCAATTGGTTGTATGCATTGTATTAAAAATACGAATTTTATTAGACACCTTTCAAGTTTATGTTAGTCCTGATAGATTTAATTTCGTTAGTCTTGACAGGGAGATAAAAATTATACGACGGGCTATAGCAATTAAAACTGTATGGCTCCACCTGCAAAGTTAATAGCGGAAATGCAAGGTGAGGTTAAGGTTTCCCGAGTGATCTGGGAAAATATATTTCCCTCAGTGGCAACAAAGCACAAAATCGTCCTAATTGTTTTTAAAGGCATGCAAGCGAAAGATAAAAGTGCATGTTACTGTACAATTGGTTAACTCTATTTAGTGAGGCATTTGAACATAACAGACAGAAAACATGCCTAAAAATGGTTTCACATTAAATAGTATAGCATCTTAAAAGTTACATCAATTACCATTTTTGATGAATATTTTTATTTTATAAGTATTTAAAAACGTGAGAAAGAATTATAGATAACATGACAATTTTTAGCTAGGCAAATGTAAATGGTACGAAATTTAAGAAGGGAAGAAACCGTTCGTCATGTTCTTATTTGAGCAAGTGTTGTATGTTCCAATACAAATTTGTATTTATGTGTACAACATCACTGAATTGTGCTGAAGTTCAAGGAAACTACTTTTTATAGTTGTCCAAACACCATATTATAATACATTAGTTTTGGTAGAGGTGTCATTTCAGGATATAGTGTTAGCAAATTGCGACTTATAAGGAAAGCAATGTGATGATTTAATAATAATTGGACATTAAAATATGCTTAGCTCTTCCGTTAGGGAGTGTCACTATATTCTTCTAGAGAGGAATATTTAAAAGGACGTGAGTCTCTTCTGTGATTAGTTTAATTTACTGGTCTATATGTGGTAAAAAAGGAATAAATTACAACCGTTTTAAATCATTTAGAACTGATACCAGACAGTTTTATCCCCAAACGCCAATTTGCAACTGTTTTGCTTAGGAAAATATACATCAGAATAAAGTTTTAATATTCGCTAACGAAAAATTAAGATAATTAAGAATTGCGTAAAAATAAATAATCACATGTGAAGATCAAATTTATTTTCTTTTTAACGCCATAATTCATGGGGATTTATATCGCAACTTCTTTATTATATCAAAGATTTGACGGCAAGATATTTAATATCAACGTAACTTATCAGCAGATTTTTCATACAGTGAACAAAATTTGAAAAAAGATATATTGTTTCTTCTTCATTGCTCTCTACATTAAAAGCAGTTTAGACAATAGATGCATGTGAATGACTGAAACATTTACTATAATTGATTTTACTTAGATTATGTCGCAATCGACATGCACAATAGTTAGTTTCATTAACGCCCACCCATCTTGGTAGATTCTATTATTTCTTCCGTAAATCAAGTACCAACGCCCTACATGGATAGGACGAAATACCAGGACAATAGCTGCAATACAAGAGACAAGCAATTATATCTCCTAAATTTGTACGTTTGATTTGTTCATTGTTGAATTTAAAAAAGAAATCGTGCCTGTTTTCAGCAATTGTCTACAATTGTGCTTGTCTTCGCTTGTGCTTGTTTAGCAATATAATGTAAATGCTGTATCAGCAATGATATGAATCTTTGATAGTTATTATGCTTGCTACACAATGATGTTTTCATATTTTATATTTCAGCAATACGCATGATATGGTTATTTCCTTCACATGTACATGGGTACAAATACGACAACGTCATTATGCGCGATTTTACAAAGCCTGGCGAAAATACACATAGGCACGAATTCTGTCTATCAGACTGATCCTGAACCTAGCTTGCAGTTTATTCGTATTTCTTTTTAACGCTTACAGCGGGATAATTAGCTCAATTTTGTGTCTGGCACTTAAAAATATAATCACATCGTTACGCCGACTTTTTTTTGTTTTATCTAATTATCAAACAACTGAACTTTTAAGTTGTAAATAATAATATAAGTTGGTAATAAAGAATACGCTCTCTTTCTTTTAATTTTGTATTTTACAGCCATGATTGCACAAAACAGTAACTCATTTATAAATCACTCTCTGAGTTATTCATTGGCTGGAAGTAAAATCCGCTGACATTCTTATTTTTTCTCTGTAGCTTGAATATTAATGCCTGCTGTCAAATAACTAAACTCTCGGTACGGAACCTTGGTATTAAAAGTTATATATACCTTTCCATCCCTCCACCACTAAGACTATTTGTGTTTGTTGCGTGTTTTCATCTTCGTTATTGCGTTCATTATGTATTGGCTGTTAAATTCGTATGTGTTTCTTCATCTCCTTGTTTTGGAAACGAGAACAACTAGACTTTTTCTCAGCTGTCTTGCTCCACTGTTTTTGAACAAACCGCCATCACGTGATACTCGCCAGTCAACCCGCGTATGCTACGATGGACCCTCATTAATTGCTTTAAATGATCACTCCCTGGCTCTCCACGCTACATTGTGCTCTAGACTAAACGAACTGGGACTACATTCATCATTACCTAAATGTAAACAGAAGCGAAAAAAGAAACGTTGTTTCAAAGCTGGCCGCCGTAGAACAGGAAGAAGAATCCCAGTTATCTTCCTTATTTCGGCTCAACAACTTAAAACAAATTCGACCGTTAATTTAGATAACCTAATTCAAATCCCTATTAATTCGTCAACCTTTGTGTCAACTATCCAAGAAATACCTCTACGCATTGCATTATTCAATGCCCGGTCAGTAGGACCACCGAAAAGCGCACACAAATAGTTAATTTTATCAACGACCAAAACGTTGACATATTTTTCCTGACGGAAACATGGCTAAAATATCAGGCGATGAACCCAAGCGTGCGGATCTAACACCCACTGGTTACTCCATGAAGTCGTTCCCCCGTAATTCTCGCGGAGGTGGAATTGCTGTCATCACAAAGAACCCCATGATAAAACGTCTTAACTACACCACA
Source organism: Sinohyriopsis cumingii (assembly GCA_028554795.2). NCBI lineage: Eukaryota > Metazoa > Mollusca > Bivalvia > Unionida > Unionidae > Sinohyriopsis > Sinohyriopsis cumingii. Next base: position 39,137,928 of record CM068835.1, on the reverse strand, counting down.
ACATTCAATTTCGACCACACATTGTTTGAACTAGTCCAAACCACACTCACACTGGAGCAAAGGTCAGTCCATTTTTTCTGCCTATACCCCCCTCCTCCTAGTAGAAAAAACAAGCTGACTGACTCTCTCTTTTTGGAACAGTTTCCGAATCTCCTCGACTATGGAAATTCGATAGGTGTCAACCTGATTATTCTTGGAGATTTCAACTTTCACTTTGACTGTCCTGGAAACTCAAATACATAAAAACTCATAGATTCCATTAATGTTTTCAACCTCAAACAGTCAGTCAACCAACCCACCCATAAATATGGTCACATTTTAGACTGGATTCTTCATAGACCTGATGATAACATTCTACGGTCCTCCCTGGTATCCCATGACCTTGCATCAGATCACCTCTGCATTATATGCCATCTTGACGTATCAGTCCCTAACCCTGTACCTTTATCTGCTACTAAGAGAAACCTCCGTATAATAAATAGAACCAAACTAATGCATGACATCCAAGCTAACCTAACAACTTGCTTACCTCCTACCGCATAACAACTCGATAACTGTCTGCATTCATTGCTTGACAACCATGCCCCAGCTTCCAAGTGCAGAGTATCAATTCAAAAGTGTTCTCCATGGTATAGCAGTGTTAGGGACCAGCTTCGCACTGCTGAAAGAGATCGCCGTAAAGCTGAGAGGCTCTGTGTTTCCACCAGACTCACTATTCGTAAGCAAATCTATGAAGTCGCTAAGAAGAATGTCACAGATATAGTCCATGCAGCGAAATCAACCCACTACATTACTAAGATGATGGAAAGTTTCAGCTGCAAAGAGCTCTTCGAGATTACTAACAAGCTAATGTCAAGGAACAAATCAACACCACTTCCAACTACCTTCTCTCCAGTCGTCCTTTCGGACATGTTTGCAAATTTCTTCCGTGACAAAGTACAATCCATTAGAGATAAGCTTGACACCACAATTTCAATTGACTCGTCGTCACCATACAGTTGGGATACAGTATTTGAGCGGCAGCCATTAGCAGCATTTGAACCTATCTCTATGGATTTTGTACGTACAATTCTGATGAAGAGTGCACCAAAGTCATGTGAACTTAATCCAATTCCAACATCACTGCTGCAAGAGTGCTTAGATCCAGTATTGCCTTCACTAACTGATGTTATTAATACTTCTCTCTCATCCGGGGAATTCCCATCATTTTTCAAAACTGATTATTGTAAAGCCTCTGCTGAAGAAACCAACACTAGACCATAACGATTTAAAGAACTACCGCCCAGTTTCTAATTTCCCATTCTTATAAAAAATCTTAGAAAAAGTTGTTCTATCCCATCTTGTATCTCATCTAAATTCAAACAGTCTTTTTAGCAATGTATAATCTGCATATCGCCCTTACCACAGTACTGAAACCACTCTTCTAAAAGTAGTTAATGACATTATCTCTGCGTTGGATAGCGGAAAGATTACAGTCCTCAGCCTCCTTGATTTGTCTGCAGCATTTGACACAATAGACCATGATATATTACTTTACCGTCTCCAGCATGTATTTGGCATTCATGATACAGCCTTACTGTGGTTCAAGTCCTACTTGGTCAACCGGACACAAATTGTATCTGCAAATGGAATACACTCCAGCCCAGTTGATCTATGTTGTGGTGTTCCACAGGGGTCTGTTTTTGGACCTGTTCTCTTCATTCTGTACACTCAGTCGCTCTCAAGTGTCATAGATCATCATGCAGTGTCTCACCAATTGTACGCTGATGACACCCAAATGTACAAATCTAGCCACCCAACTGAAGTTGATACTACCATCCAATATGTAGAGGTGTACATTTCTGATGTGAAATCATGGATGATATGTAACAAGCTGCAGATGAATGATGATAAAACCGAGGCCATTCTGATCACAACACAAAGACTTTTTCATTCACATCCTTTTCCTCAAACAATAAATATCAGCAACGCCAACATTAAATTCACACAATCAGTACGAAACCTAGGTTTCACTCTGGACAGTACTTTCACATTGTACCAACATGTCATAAACATATGTAAGGCTGCATATATATGTTGCTAGATGAGAAAATTGGTAGCGTTTCCGTCATGAAAATAGAACTCGAGACACCTTTCTTAATCGGACACGTAGTTGTTTATAGACAATTCCACATATGACATAACATTGGAATTATGAGGGCTTCATGTTCCTAAACACGTAAGAATTTCCTGTCTCTATTGTGCATGCGTTCCAACCATTATATTGTAATTATTGTATTGTCTATAATAACTTTGTTAGACTAATATAAGAGAATTCGTATACGTTCAGTCGGACAAAAAAGAGAATTCGTGTTTAGTCAATGCTATTCAGCAGTATGTATTTATTTTCATCGTTCTTTATTTAAACTCAATACATTCGTTGTCTGTTTGACATTATATGATGGAAACAAAAGGGTATACATTTAGTCATATACACTGGGCCACATCCTGCCTCGTATTACTTGACTCGGTTTTTTTAATAAGCAAAAATAACTTCATCTCCAAACTTTTAATTAGACAAGAAAAAATAATGCAATGGCATGTGTGTCGCTTTTCATTTTATAATTTACTTAGATTATTCTATTTTAGTTTGCCCATATAAATGAATTGAATTTTACATTAAATATTACTTGGAATGAAAAGCTGATCTGAAAACATCATGCGCACAATTCTTATTTAAATAATTAAATCCACATGTAAGGGAATGAATACACTGTAGAAACTCAGTTTGTAACAAGACAACAAATACAATTTTGAGCAGTTGGATTTTAGTTTGCTTATAATTCTTAAAGACTATAAGATTAATGATTTAAAGGTTATCGGTTATATAACTACCTTTATACTTTTGCCCAGTGATTACCGCAAATGCATTACACCTCAGCAAGGATAATAGAATTATATCTTAGATACAAAAAAATTCCTTATCAACAGTGGGCAAATCTGAAACCTTTATTTATCTATTACTATGGATTGCAGCAATTTACGCCTATTAAAAAAAAAGTCATGAAGTATACCCTTTAGCAATTTAAACGTAATCATTAACTAAAGTTTGTTGGTTGTCAAAGAGCGAGGATAATTAACATGATTTAACACTTTTAAATGTCAACTAGTGTACTTGCACAACTTTCGTTTATGTGATAAGTGTATTCTTCTAAATATGATTTATAAAGGTATTATGTCAAATATCTTATTAATAATGAAAAAAATGACTACAGAACATCGATGTTTTGTCCCACAAGGCAGCACGCTCTGAGCCGATTTCACGCTAAATATTTTAAAACTTGAAGAAAGTTATGTGTTATCATGTACCCCGGTTTTCTCTTACTTATTTCTTTTCAGAGTCGATATCTTTAGCACAAAATTAGATTTAACTAAAAACCAGAGTTAGGATGGAAAATGAATCAAAAGTGAACATGAACAAACATCAATATATTTTTAATGTCATAGTACAGAACCTGTTCACAAATGAAATTATAGAAGATTAAAGATTTTTCCATTTGAATTTCCAAGATAATTGACAAATGATTTTAGCAGGATCTATTATCAAAATGAAAGTCTTGGGTACAAATTCCACGCTCAAGTAAAGTGGTACATTATGTCAATAAAGGAGGGATTTCATGAAAAAGAATTTTAAACATAATTTTCACATGTGTATAAAGCAATCAGTTATCCCAAAATTGACCCTGATAGTGGCATCATAGCTACTGTAAGAATATTTAGCCTACAAATTTTCATGTTCTCAGACAGAATTGCATTGCAATTTCCATGTTGCTGTCTGTAGGCACATTATGCTGCTACCGGGACATATTTATCCAAGGAAATTGTCTAAAATCTTTGATGATCAATGATACAATCTATCTTGACCTTCTCTTTACATCATCTACACGTATCGACTTTTCTTTACTGCTGAAATTTCCAAAGGTACACGAATATACATGGTAAATACAATCCCTCATTCATTATTATGTTAGATAGCAAACTTTTGGGTAAAATGCATGAGAAGTTCTTGCACGTTAAAGTATGAAATATATGTATATATGATGCATGGTTAGACTTTTGTTCTACTTTTTGTATCACAATAATGAACATTAAATCATCAATGTATTATTCTCAAGATTGGTTTTCCCCTAAATCTGTATACTTCCTCTGCCACTAGTATTATACACCTAGACCCACAAAGAAAATATATGCTTGCTAAGCATATGGATACACCAGGTCTATGATTACTTTTTCTATTTAATAAAATTCTTCAATTTTACACTCTGTGCAGGGTAGTAAACAATCACACCCAAAACTACATTCGGTGTCTGCATTTCATCACAGTTTAAAAGAACAAACTCGAGTCATAAAGTTAATAAAGTATTTATTTATACACCTCGCACAGTCTGAGTCTTAGATGCTTAACTTTTAACACCACTAGTCACTGATGAACCAAGCCGACATGAAGATCTGCTCTGAAGACATCCAAGTTTCACCTAAATTCGTGACCTTCTCTTTTCATTATGAAACTGAATTAAACTTAACCTTAACGAAAGAATAATAATAATAATAATAATAATAATAATAATAATAATAATAATAATCATTATATTAGTAATTTCCGAAATGAATAGCCCATGCGCTGCTCAGCCTCATTATGTCCTATGTTCTCTTTAAGGTCTTCGTCCACGTCCACGTTCTCGTCTCGTTCGGGCTGATATTAGTACTGTCCAACCTCTGCAAGCAGAATCTTATTAAGATTCATCACGTTCGCCATCTTCTAGGAATTTACCTTTCTCACACGACGAAAATGGGCAAGGCAAAATTTCCGTAAATTCTCTAGAATTATCACTAGATTCAGCCATCATCACCACATACACTAAACTTGTGGGACTTCCGGACGTTATGTCACTTCCCGAAGTCCTTTTATCACCAGAAGTATAAATATATTTCCGGAGTGTTTTCCGTAAAACATCGATACATGCACAAATTATCTTCATTTTCTTCTCTGTGAGTTAAAATATGCATAAAGCTCATTTCTGCGTTATGTAGCGAAACACGAACATTCTGATACATACTTCTATTATAGCAGATCTTTAACAATCATATGTCCTGAGTGAATTCATTAATTTAAATATTATAATATTACGCTTTTCTTACTTGTGTTTTTAAAAACAGGACTTTCTTTTGCAATAGCGCTTCAGTGAGAAGTGTCATCATACATATGGGAAGGCATGGTGAAAATTATGGGCTTCATATCAGGATCTTTATTAATAAAAGAAGTAAATATGTTTATTTGTGTCAGGGTTTTGGACTTTACGAGGTGAATTTTACAGGCTATGGTCTTGATTTTGTAAGCATCGGGATCATTCTACAGGGTTATTTTCCATTAAGTAACGGTTTGTGTTAGCAATTGCTGCTTGTGATCTGAGGTTAAGTAGAGAAATGAATAATCCTGAGATTGTAAGAGTTTGGTCATTCGTATTTTAATATCTAGCACTTTTAAGATGTGTTATATATCGTGACCAGGAGGTTTGGACTGAAATCTCTTTTTCTTCAAGTGATGATTTTCTCCGGAAATACAAAGTACTCTGATAAAATTCTTTGATAAAGACTTACACTGGAATTTATACTGAATTCAAACCTGGAATTATATTTATTATTTCTCCAACAAAAGACTTTTGACACAACAACACTTCAAAAGCTGCCGCAGACACGTCATCAACTTCCGTTTTGGGATATTTTGTGGACGTTTACTGAATTTTATTCGGGACTTTAAATTACGAGGACTTCTGTCTGTAATTCTTTTTCATTTTTGGGGGGTGGGGGATTTAATTCGCCATACCGTAAGTTGTTTTTTCTCAATATCACTTTTGTATTATAAGGAAATAAATATATTTGTTAAATTTTACAAAATTTGTTGTCTTTCACTTTTTTCTGTTACTTATTTGAAAAGCATAGACTCGTAACAGAAAATTAAGGGTTCGTCATTGCGATACGAATATTTGATGAAACTTTGTTTCTGAGATTTTGATTCACTTTGTTGTGGACTTTTCTAAATCCGAGGTATTGTTTCGCATTTTAGAAATCTTGAGTGCAATCAACAAGCCTTTTACGATGTCATTTAAAGTAGAGATTTTTATTTCAAATCCTACACAGGAACGGTTAGACTCCTTGGAAAAGATAAATTGCTTCACTTTGCAAGAAAATATAATCTTTCTGAGGTAAAAGCTTCTTTAACGAAGCGAGAAATAAAAAAGGTATGTTGGTCCAATATTTGGTGGAAAAGAATGTTTTGGATCAAAATGCTTTGAATTTAGTTAGTAAGTTTGTATCAGACTCTTGCATAAAAGTAAATGAATTAAAATTAAAATAACAATACAAGATGGAATTATGGTTAGAAAGCTTGATCTTCAGAAACAGAAAGAAGAGGAACAGATGCAATTAGATAAAGAGGAGAGAGAGGAAAATTGATATTGGGGAAAGAGGAGAAACAGACAAATGCAGTTACAGAAAGAAGACAAAATGTAGTTGCAGTTACACAAAGAAGAAAACAAATGCAAGTGTAAAGAGGAAAGAGAAAAACAATAAAAAAGCAGAGATAGAGAGAACAAGAAGAAATGGAATATCAATTTAAATTAAACGAATTGGAGCCGGTAAGTGAAAAGCAATCCCCCACTTTACATACAAATTCAAGTTTTGATGTTACTAAGAATACCAGGTTAGTACCCATTTTTAGAGAAAAAGTAGATACATATTTTCCTCATTTTACAACAGTTGCTGAGAATTCGAAATGGCCAAGAGAGCATTGTTACAGAATGCGTCTTTCGGCAAGGCCTTAGACACTTTTGGTTCCCTGTCAGTACAGCAAAGTGCTGACTATGATCCGGTTAAGGAATATATCTTAAAGGGCTACGAGATAGTGTAGTCATTTGATAAGTGGTGCTTAGCCAAGAAGTTGATCAATATTAGACAAATCTAGGATAACTCGTATTACTTGAAGACTTCAAGAACTGTGTCCACAGTGACGTTAAACCTTATCTTGATGAGCATATTGTCGAAACTTTAGAATAGGCTGCTCGTACCGATGACGATTATTCCTTAGCTTATAACCTTTCTTTTGTAAGTGAGTCTTCCTCTCAGTAGTTGTCTGGTGCAAAAACATATTTCAGTCTAATACAAACCCTTCCAAGTCTCAATCTGACACAACCTTTAGACATCGAATTTCTGATAAGATTACTCAGAAGTCCTTATCTATTCCTACATGTACATACATCAAGGAAAAATGACAAGTTATTTCTGATTTCAACAAATTGAAAAATAAGCAACATAATCAAGAAAGACCTAATCAAAATGCTCTTACTTCAAAGAGGTCAAGATCACGGTCATGTATTGAAAACAATACATTTGTTGGGAATAATAAACCCGTCTGATTTTATTATGGAAAATTATGAACCATTCATATTGAAGGGCTCTATATTACTCATGGGTGATTCAACTATTCTTATCCCTATTAAATTTCAAGAGACATAGGAACTCCTCAGAGTCTTTTACTATCAGGTACTTTGCCTGTTTCTGGGAAGTCTCCTTCTAACGAATTTGTTCTTATAGAGAGGGAGTAGAGTGCGGCTTTGTTAATGTTCCTCTCCATTGTGTACATTTGTCATCATACTTAGTGTCAGGACCGTGACAATCGGAACAGTGTAATTCTTTACAAATTGAGGGCGTTCATTTATTACTAGGCATTGACATAGCTGGAAATAAAGTTGTGATTAATGCACTTCTAACTGACAAGCCTTGCTTGGATCAGAAGGTCGATCCTATTGAAAACGAATTCTCTGATTTATACGCAGCTTGTGCAGTTACTACAGTTATGGCAAAGAACGTTCTTGTGACTGGTGTTGATGATGAAATTTGTCCTTTAGCTGACACATGCACTGGTCAGGTTTTTGATGAGGTCACCGTTACTTCTTGTTTGGATCAATCAAAGGGCATTGATCACAGTGGTCCTCTTTTAACTACTAGTTCTCTTTATTCTAATCAGAGTGAAACACAACAATCACTTGTCCTCGAACATTAAAAAGATTCTGAGATCCCCTGTTTGTTTCAGATGACCATATGTGAAACTGTATCTACAGAAGTCCCTTTTTTTATTTCATTAAATATTGAATTCTTATGAAACAATGGAGATCACCTGAGGTGCCTGCTGGTGACGAGTGGTAAATGAACTATCAAAGTGTAGTTCCAAAATCATAAGACAGGAACTTCTTAGTCTGGCCCATGAAACTCTTTTAGCTGGTCATTTAGGCATTAATAAGACTTATCATAAGATTAAAAGTGATATTTAAGAGGTGTTAATGTGCCTCTCTCAGTCTACATTGTGTTGTCGTATCAACATTCTTTTATTGAAACACAGCAATGTAATTCCATGTTTGAATTCACTATAACTCCCAGGGAACGTTTCTGTCAAAGAACATAATTTTGTATGAGCACTCTGTATTTCCAGAGAAATTACTCACAGAATTAAATAATTTGAAGAAATAAATATCAATATATTCCAGCCCAAATGAAGTTCTGGACACAACAATGATATAAAATTGATTCTGCTTGATCTAAAAGCACAAATGAACAATCTTTCCAGTAACAAGCTGATATAGTCTTCCACCTGAGCTCAGGTCACAATTAACATTTTCTAAAAATAATAAACTTTACCTACCGGAAATAACCTTCTAAAGGTCCAAAATGTTTACAAACCAAAATCTTAATTATCATTAGAAAGTTTGTTTCTAAAATTATAATATATAATCTGGACTATGTCAGGTACACCTTGTAAATTGTAGGGGAATTCCAAAAACCTAGACCTAGGCCGAAATAAATATGTTTATTTCTATTAGTAATGCTCCTGATATTAAACCCATCCACATCGAAAATATTTTAGGTTTGTATTGAGGTCAAGTAATTACATTAATTTGATTCGGATTTAAGTCGAGCATGCAATGTTACACAACAATAGCATACAATGAAATAAGATAAATTACACAAACTAACTAACAAACAGTTCAAATTAAATACACATGACACTCATGTGTCAAGTGTCAACAATTTCGACAGGTAATAAATTGTGTTTGTCTTAGTTTTTGCTAGATATCAATATGAATGCTATCGCAGATATGATAATATGATTTCATATTTAATATGTCTGATTTGCAATAATGTTTTAATACTTTATAAGTCAGCAATCCACATAATATGGTCATTTACATAGCATGTGCAAGGGTGATGATGATGTTCGTCCATCGGTGTCGATGAGGACTATTCAATGTCATCGATTCGCTGGGGGTGGGTTCGGAGATGGCTGGTCAGTCCGGTCAGGGCCCAGAAGAGTCTGTTGCAGTGTGGACATGGATGTGCAGGTTGCTAACTGGGAGTTAATTAACTGCCGTTCCTTCATTTACGCAAATCACGTTTCACAGCTGCGTCCACCAGTTTCTTCTGCTTAAAGGCTGCAGCACCGGCATTGACTTGACTGCGTCAAGTAGATAGATTAGCAGCGACACTCTCATAGCTGTCATGATCAATGCCTAAATTTTTCAGCCAGGCCTTGATGGTGGCATTGTACCTATTTTTTGACCACCGTGAAATCTCTTGCCTTGCTGTAGCTCTCCATAGAAGACCTTCTTAGGTAGGCGTTCTACTGGGATGCGGAAAACATGGACAGCCTACTGGAGTTTTGCCTTGTACAGCATAGTATAGATGCTTGTCATGCTAGCCTGAGTGAGCACCTCCGTGTTCTGTAAATTGTCATATCGTCTGATTTTCAGCAGTTGTCTCAGGGAGCTCATATGCAAGTGATTCAGTTTCTTAACATGGCGGCTATACACAGTACAGGTCTCGCAAGCAGCATAGAGTAGGGAGAAGAACCGCTGCTTAGACTTTGAGTTTGGTGGCAAGCTTGATGCCTGTCCTATCCCAGACATTTGAGCGTAGTCGGCCAAATGCTACGCTGGCTTTGGCAATCTTGGTGTTGACCTTATTGTTCTTTGGGGACTGGTTGTGAGAGGGTGTTGCCGAGATATTTAAACCTGTCTACATTTATTAGCTTTTGGCCATTGACAATAATGGATGGTTCCAGGTAATTTCTCCAGGAGCTGGCTGATACAGAACCTCGGTCTTGCTGGTAGAGATGGTGAGTCCGATGTTGGTGCACGATGAGCAGAAAGGTCCATGCTCAGTTGCATGCTCAGTTGCATGCCTGCCTCCGTGCTGGAGTTGAGGGCATAGTCATCTGCAAACAGAAGGTCGCGAATGTTCTCAACTTGGACTTTGGTTTTGGCTTGAAGCCTCCTCAGTTGAACAACTTCCCTCCCAGACGGAATCGGAGACCTACTGCCACATCACTGTCCTTGAAAGCATCCATCAACATTGTGGAGAACATGAGGCTGAAGAGAGTGTGGGCTAAGACGCATTCTTATTTCACACTACTCCTAACTGCAAAGGGTTCGGAAAAGGTTACCCTGGTCCTAGACTCTGGCAAGCATGACATCATGAAAATGCCTCACTATTTCAATAAAGACTTCTGGACATCCAAATTTGTTTACCCGTGATCTTCTGAAAGTCTTCATGGCTGACAATGTCGAATGCCTTTGTCAGGTTCACGAAGGCAAGATATAGCTGTACATTTTGTTAAAGACACTTTTCTTGCATCTGCCTGTCAGCAAAGATCATGTTGATGGTGCCTCTCTGCTTTCTGAAGCCATACTGACTTTCTGGCAGTAGGCCATGATCAACGTGCTCCGTAAGTCTGTTCATCAGTAGCCTGGCCAGGACCATGCATGCGATGCAGAGTAGAGAGATCCCTCTATGGTTATCGCAGGATTGGTGATTGATTTGCATTTGTAAATGTGGACGATGGGTGCATCTTTGAATTCCTGGGGTATGCCACATAACTTCTCTGTTAGATTTTCCACAATCTTAGGCCCACCAGACTTGTAGATAGCAGCTGGGATGGAGTCTGCTCCTGGATCTTTCCCACTAGACAGGAACTCAATGGCCTTATGAGTTTCCAGCACTGTTGGAGGGTCAGCCAATCTCTCGTTGGTCTCCACGTGGGGTAGACGGTTGATCGCTTCATCGTTGATAGAAGAGGGTCTGTTGAGGACACCGTCAAAATATTCTTCTCAGCAATCCATTATCTTCTTCTTCTTCTTGGTTATGAGAGTGCTGCCATCGGAGCTCAATAGTGGGGCTGTGCCTGATATTACTGGGCCATAAACATCACAAAGAGCGCTGTATAAATTCTTCACGTCGTATCTATCGGCAAAGGACTGAATACCATCAGATATAGATATAACGAATTCAGAAATTACCATAAAAGTACTTTTCATTTTTATAATTTTGACAAAGAAACACTGTAATGTATGTTCCATTACTTAAGAAGTAACGCGCTATTGGACGAGATTGTTATATGTTATACTGTAATTAATGTTTGGTCTATATTATTGTTTAGGTAGACTAAAAGATAATAATTCTTAGTCTATATATCAGTAATATTTAGCATTATATATTATTGGCTTTCTTTATTTGTCATTTTTTATCGGAAGAAAGCGATATAGATTTTGACATATAAACGGTGCTACATTCTGCCTCTTATTACTTGATTCGTTCTTTTTAAAACTTACGAATCACTTCAAATTCAAACTTTTAAGTAGACAAAGAAAAAATGCAAAGGTATATTTCTTTTCGTTTTTCGGTGTATAATTTACTTAGATTATTTTGTTACAATTTGCACATCTAAAAATGCAATCGATTTTACTTTTCAATATAATGTGCCATGAAATCACTGATTTGAAAATACTATGCTTATAATTTCCATCATAACAATTAAATCCATGTATAAAGGAATGATTACACTATCGAAACTCAATTGCAACAAGATAACAAATAACATTTGGAGCACTTAGATTGCAGTTTGCCTGTAATTCCTTATGACTATAAGATCAGTGAGTTAAATAATATCAGTTATATGACTAAATTTATACTTTTGACTAGAAATTACCACAAATGTATTACATCTCAGCAAGGATTATGAAATTGTATCCTAGATCAACAGTGGCATGATATCAAACTCTTATTTATATATTCCTTCATGGATCGCTGTAGTCAGCTATTCACGACTATTCAAGTAAAACATTTATAAAGTTTGCAATTTTGCAATTTAAATTTATCAAATAGTTGAAGATAGGTTTTCGTCATTCGACATAGCGCGAGGATTATTAAAACGATTTAATAATCTTATCCATTAAATGTTGTGAATTAACTTATTAGTTTAAATATTATTATATTATGGTTTCCTTATATTTTGACGAAAATAAAGAATTTACTTTTGGAAGTGAAAACTGTCATAACTAGTATGGGAAGTCATGACATGCTTTTCATGCCATGTATAGTTTGGCTGCAGAGCAAACTCTGAAGTCAGATGAAAATGCCACCTAAACTATTTATCAACCTTTAAAAAGTATGGGATGCCAGTAGAGGAAACAATTTGATATCTTGAAGTTTTTTACGATTTAAAATTACAACGTTTGTTTTCATGTGTAAAGGAAACATATGAAATACTGGGACATCGTAGCAAGTCAATATAGTAAATGTTGGTGCGGTGATTATTGCCTTCGCATGTACATGATGTACATGGGTACAAATAAGACAGACAATGTTATTACGCGCGATTTGACAAAGCCTGGTGAAAACACAAAAAGGCACGAATTCTGTCGATCACACTGATCCTGACCCTGGCTTGCAGCTTTCTTCGTATCTCTATATAATACCCACAGAAGAATAATTAGCCGAATTATGTGTATCACACTTCAAATTAAAATCACATCGTAACGTCGACTTTCTTCCTTTTATACATTTTCTGATCAAATAAATATGCTTTAATTTATAAATAGTAAATACTTGGATCATAATGAAAACACTCTTACTTCTGATTTCATATTTCACAGGCATGATTACATAAAACAGTAATGTATAGATAAATAGTATTCACTCTTTGAATATATCACTGACATGAAGTAAAATGTGAAGACAGTTTTTTTTTATCTATGTATATCGTACCAAAGTGTTTCTAGCCTTAGACTTGTTTGAGACTAATAATAATCATTAACACGCCTGGTCATGAAACACTAATTTGCCATGTGCTCCTCAATTTTTGTAGCATGTGATATGATAAAAAAGTTTCTAAAAATGTCACATTAAAACACTTGAAGAATCTCGCACACATGATCATTGAAAATAAATTGATATGAGGAACTATTGTAGTCAACATATAGAGATATGAATTATAGACTATAGACTGTCATACATACATATATCGAATAAAATATGAACGTGATATTTCCAGACACAATAAAACAATTTTTGAGATGCTTTAATAAATCATTCAAGCTGGTGAAGAAAAATGTCTTAATGACCTATTAAACAAAGTAAGGGATTTAAATTACTTATCATCAAAGGTAATAAATTCTAAAAGGTAGACGCTGATACAGTGAAATAATTTTTAGAAAGGTTTGTATCTGGCGACTATTTTGTGTTGTTGATTGGAGATTGCATTCAGTATTTGATGATCTTAGTTTAGTTTGGTTAGAGATACAATCTGAAAAAAATATCGTTTAAAGACTCACATGTCATGTTTCCATTAAAATAAAGAATACGGTTTTGTATAAGAAACCATTGTTCACGAGGAAAGAATTCATTTGCGGTTGTATTCATATAAAGTTTCATAATAATTCCGGCGATAATTTTGTCGAGGTTGTCAATTTTGAATGCATTTTCCCACATAATACAGCCGTGAGCTATCCGTGATAGTATATGTCCAGCAAAACAAATGTTCAAACGACTGGGAAAGTAGAATGCATTTTAAGATAGTTATTCTTTTGACTACTAAAGCACATAAACTAATACATTTTGGTTTAGGTAGATTTGAAGCTTTTATTAAATGCAGCCAAGCAATTTACCAGATTAACGCAGTGTAGACTCGTCAGCGAAAGGATCTGTGTTAGAGTGCACTGTATACACTGTATACAAGTCTAAGTCATTGCAAAACAGGGAGAAAAGAATACGCCCTAAATAGATCCTTGAGGTACACCACTTAGGTATGACGATTCGGAAGTATATTGACCCGTGCAAACAAATTGGGATATGTTAGTGAGATACAACGTGAACCAAACGAATGAGCTTGAAGAACGCTTGCAGGTTAATACGTTTAATGAGCAGCGGATAGTAAACCATATCGAATGCTTTTATTTTTAAATCAAAAGAGATTGCACCAGTAAGTTTTCACGATTCGATCGCTTATAGCCACTGGTCTAAAAGTTTCGTTAATGCAGTTGGACATGAATATTTCTGTTGAAAACCTGAATGTGAAGTATGGAGGAGTTGGTACTTATTAATATATCTGAAAACATACTTGTTGTCATGTTTTGGACTATTTCTGAAAGTACAGATATAACATGTATGGGTTAATAGCTGGATGGGTCATTCTTTTCATTTCCCATATGAATTTCGAATATCTTTGCTAATGTAAATAACTATATTATTTAAAGGAAGTGAAACGTCAGGTACTTACTTCTTTGATTAACTTAGAGATCGAATTGGGGGGGGGGGAATTCCATTCAGGCCTGTTGATTTGTAAATGTCTTGTGTATTGATAATATGCAATACTATCAGTTTAAGTCTATTGCATTGATAATATCAATGCTATCAGTTATTGCAACTAGGGGGATATTGAAACTAACATGATCGGGTACCGTTTCATTCACGAAGGCAGTAAGTTTACCTATGCTAGGCAATGTACAATTAGACCAGCTACGCGTTTTGGAAAAACGAGGCTCAGTTGGTTTGCAATATCGTTCCAATCAATATAACTAATGCCATTAATTATCATTGTACATGCTGGGTTAATTGAAGTTAGTTCTCGCAATTATTTCTGGAATCCTCTGTTATCAGAGTTCGGACGATGCCTTATTTGATAATGAGTAATTTGACTTTGTTTCGTCATAAAATATAATTTTCAAATACATTACATTCTGGTTGTTTACATCGTTTAATTCCTGTGATGTGCATAGGACCATAGTTATTTAGGAAAGTAAGAAAATATTAATTCCATATACCCACAATCAGGGTCTATATTAGAGAAATTTAATGAGCTAATATTCTGAGATATTGAAGAAGGAATTTGATTTTCAACATTTTTATAAAGCATTGGTATTTCATATAGGAGTGTAAATTGCTTTCTTTGAGCACATCTTCTTACATTTTTATACATATGAGAAAGTACTCTCTAATAGAGAAATAGAGTACTTTTATCTTGTAGAGGTGTTTAGGGTTGGTAGTATAAATGTGGTCGATCAGGGTAGAAGCATAGACTGTTACTCGTGTTGGAGCATTGCTTATCTGTGTAGCGTGGTGCAGTTCTATTATGTAGCTATTTTGTGTTAGCATCAATATCAAAGCTTCCCATTATAAATATTTCATTGTAAAGAACAGAATTATTTTAAGAAATTTTTTCTTCAACTTCAACTTCTTGAAAATTATATCCAAAGGAATATCAATATAGAATTTTGTCTTCCGATTATATTGTTGTACACGTCTGTTCTTGTAATATAGTTTATCTACTTCTTTTATAATTCCTTAGAATACTTTACCCCAAGTTATCGTTATGTTGTCTATGGTAGCAACCAGAAACATAGTGAGGATATCACACGCTTCGCTTTTTAATATGTACAGTCCATCCAATATTTATGATCTTTCATGCAAGGTCACATCGCATTTGTAAACCTTTTGTACCATATACACCCTTACTATCAATAAAAACCATGATAGCATATATGATGGGTATTAGTCTCGAAATTTATATATTCTTGAGGATCGCTCAATAATTCATCTAAACGCTTATTTCATTCAATGGCTTTTCTCCTTTTTTTCTGACGCGTAAAGACAATGCTGAAATCTAATTGATGTCGACTTGATCATCTTTGTGCTCTTTGATATAGAGGCGGGATTTCCATGAAAGCTGAAATGCCAATGCATAGACGCAAACCAGCGAGAATGGTCAGGTAGTCTGATAGACCAAAACAATTCTTCCAATGTAATGAAAACGATAATCGTTTACTTACACCACGGTCTACCGGAAGAAATGGAATTGATGCATACATAAAGAAAATTAGCGATCAAAGATATTTTACATAATATGTTAAAGGTAATAAAAAATTACTCCTTGATATAATTGGTATTTTTTTCCAACAGCACTTTGCCATCAATTTGAAGTAGAAAATGTCCTTTATAGAAGAGTACCATTTGAAAACTTTTTATATTTTCCACCTTAAGAATAGGCCATAAATCCCAGCAAATAATATATTTTAATTCTAAAATTCAAACATTGAACACTTAAAGGAGATAGGGCCATTTTGTCATAGATTTGTATGGAAATTATATTACGCATAATAGTTTGGGTATGGATTGGTAAAGAACTTAACATACAGCATTTAATACAATTTTCTAAACTTATGATACTTAGTATTTTGTTAAATATTTCGCTGAATCCATTTTTGAGTTGGAAGTAATGGTTTGAATGACCGTAAGTTGAACGGTGCCTGTTAAGAGTGAATATGGATAAGTTAAGAATAATTAAAAAGGTCAAAGGTTAAGCTGATATATAAATCTGGCTCTGCGTAATATATGGTATTTACAAACGGTTTTGGTTTTTATGTAATTTCCAAGAGATTTCAAATTTTACCTCTTAATATCCTGCATTAAACTTGTATAATGTCTGCCAATATGAAGACAAAAGTAAGTACGTGTGTCAGTACTTGAGAAAATAGGGCAGTATCGTCAATATCATTGTTTTACGCTTCGCTGAACTGTTTACAATCTCCTGCCTTTAAACCATAGGTTGATGAGAGTCTCAAAATGCTAAAATTAGAACATTGTTGATCATAAATTGTGCATAATGTTTTACATAGCTCCTGTTGATATCCATGAACCTGAAAGGTTTTATAAACAGACCGTTCTATTAAATCCTGGCCATGTATATATAATGTTGTTTCAATCTACACATTAGTTTCTCTCTGCGAAAATAGATGCTATTCATCGTCGATATGAACATTGACGTAGAGGATTCCTATACACTTAAGATGAATTTGGTTAAGAGTTGGGCCGGAATATTCTCTTTTTAGTCAGGGACGAGAGTAGTGAAGTGGGATACCCTAGCGACAATGGAAATTATCATTACAGACCCCCTTGGGACAATCTGGCGACAATGGAAAATTAACATGGAGAAAAATCGTGGGACAATCTGGCGACAAGGGAAATTAACATGGAGAAAAATCGTGGGACTGTTGAGCGACAAGGGAAATTGAACATAGGATTTTTGTTTTAAAAAAAAAATAAAAAATTTTTTTAAAAAGGGGTAGGCAATTCAAAGACTATCTCTTTTCGAGAAATATGGCTGGCCCTGAAAAGGGCCTTTGGTTTATGTTAATATGCCCTTAACATAGAGGGCATTTGCGACATCTTCTTTTCCTCAAACTTCGTCTTACAGCAGGGCCATACATCAGAGTCCTCTTGAGGCAACCTTGTCTCTCTATATAGACTCTTCTTATCCACAGACTGCTGTTGGTCCTGTAGACAACGGTCCACTTGGATCGGACATACATGAGCATGTCCGTCCTGAACATCATTGTTGACACAAGGGTTGAAGATTCAACGTCGGTCCACATGTTGAGGCTCCGAGAATAGGTGAATCAATGTAGTGAACGGCGCTTATTTATAGGGACAGAAAGGATTGAAACGGATTGAGTTCATTCACCAATCCGAACACGCGTTACAGAATTCAGTCAGCCCGCATCCAATCCGAAGAGAGCAGTCTGTGACGTCACGTAGTCAATATAGATTCGCTAACGCTTGTGTGCAGTCAATCTATGCGATAGTGATTCAACATGACGGAAACTCAGAAAACGATCCAATGGGGTGCACCAGCAGGGGAGACCGCCCAAGGGAACCCGGACTTACTTTCAGAAGAGGTGAATTGGGATTTTGTGGATTTTCTCTCCTCGCAAGAATTTGTTCCGGAACCTTCGTTACCTTCTTCATTACCGCAAGTGGAGAATTTTAGACAGAGACAGAAAGAAGAATTGGAGAAATTTATACAACGACAAAAGGAAGCGGAACAGGCTTTTCTCCTACAGCAACAGCAACAAGAAGAAGAGGTAAGAAAAAAACAACAGCAAGAAGAAGTAGCAGCAAAGAAACAAGAGGGTGAAAATCAAACGGTCACGGTACTGTTGGACATTTTAGCGGAGTTAAGAAGTCTGAAACAAATGTATCAGACTTCTTTATCACGACCGAAGAGAATACGACCTTCCCGAGCCAAACATGTCAACCCTGTGACTAAGCCTACCGTACCACCCTTAGTGATTTCAACCCAATCATTATCATCATTACGCAGTCCAGAAGTAGGCCTTGGCCGTGGCAAAGGCTTAAGGCAGTTAAAATTGATTGCTTAAACTCACCCCTGCACCATAAAGAAAAAAAGGCCCTTTTCAGGGCCACCCACATTTCTCGAAAAGAAATACAATTTCAATTTGCCAATAACTCAAAAAAAACCCCACCCATTTTACCCTTATAGTACGTGTCTGTGTATGAGTGCGTGAGTGTAGCTTCTTATTTTAAAATCAAAACTCAAAGACTCTTAACTTATATCATTCATTTATTCTTTTCTCCATTTTTTACAATCCAATTCACAATTCACAACACAACACTTTAATAAAAAGTTCATTGATTTCTTCTTTTCTCCTTGTTTAGTCTCTTTGTTTTTTGAATTTCTTCACTGTCACACTCTTTTCCTCTTCTTCCTCCTCACTTTCTTCCCTTCTTCTTTTCTTCTCCTGTTTCTTTTTCTTCACCTGTCTGCTTTCTTCCTCAGAAGAATCCCTCTCTTCCTCTGAAGAACCCCTCTCTTCTTCTGAAGAATTCCTCTTTTCTTCTGACTCCTCTTGTTTCTTTTTTGGGCAATCTGGAGACCAATGTCCTTTTTCTTTACAATAATAACAGGTATCTTGACTTTTGTCTTTTTTAGTCCCTGTTTTTTTTCTTTTTTGACGGTCTGGACACTCTGAAGACCAATGACCTTTCTTCTGACAGATATAGCAAGTATCTTGACTTTTATCTCTAAAGGAAGGAGAGTAGTCCGTAGGCTGGTCTGAAGAGAATTTTCTAATGACCCCTCGCAAAGCTCTGACGAAACGTTCCATCTGGTTAGTCTCTTCCATCGTTGTGCTCGGCTTGAGAGTGAAATGAATAGTGAAAGGACAAGACACACACCCTTTTATATACGCTGGTCTGCTATGACTATAAAGTAGTTTATGGTGTTTGAACTTAAGTCATTTGACTTTTTGCTTTCAAGATGAAACGATCCAATTCATTCGAGAAGAAAGAAGAAAGTAAGAGGCAGAAACGTGATCTATCGCCTCGTACCAGGGCTGAAATCTTGGCACAAATTCATGCCAGTGATTTTGAAGAGGACATGAGTGAACCAGAATCCGAACCCTCTAAACCAAGTTCACCACCCTTAGTCAACCCTGAAAAGTACTATTCCATTCGAGAGACGGAAAAGCGCTCCTCTAGAAAATTTAGAACCACGGCTTACAAATACACAGTGAAGTTTAAAGATTTCAAGGCTGAAGTGCCGTTAGAGAAAGCAGAAGTGTTCATCACCGAGGTGTGGGATTCTTTGCTCACTGCACTCAACAAACAATGTCAACCCAAAGAAGACGATCGCTTGAGACTTTCCATACAACACGACGGCTTGAAATCCCCTGTTTGGATCGAGTTTAGCACCCCGGCAGAATTGACCGCTTCCAAAGTCATGGACAAGATTCAACACGTACAACAATCTAATGACCAGTTTGACATCACCGATGGAAAAGCCACACTGGACATGACCCACGTCTCTCCTCCTCAAGGGACAGGACGCAAAAAGATGTTATTGGTGGACGACCTTCGCAACACCAAAACAAGTCTCGTCCGAATTAACAACTCTCATGACCAGATGTGTTTAGCCCGTGCCATCGTGGTGGGACGAACCTATGCCAACAAGAACGACACGGTAGAATGGAAAAGAACCTGGAAAACTATTCAACGATCCGACCGAGCCAAACAACGAAACGAAGCAGAACTCCTGTTACAACAAGCCGGACTGTCCAAAGACACACCCTGTGGCATTCCTGAAATGCAAAAATTGCAAGATGTCCTAGCTCCACGCTACACTTTGAAAGTGCACCCTCAAGAAATGCGCGGGTCTCTGTTGTTTCGAGGCCAAGAATTTAAGGACGGAAAATACATTCATGTCTATTATAACGATGGCCATTTCGATACCATTACCAGTATCACTGGATTCCTAGGATACGGTTATTATTGTGAGAAATGTGATTATGGTTATAACAATCGAGAGCAACACAAGCATTGTGGATCGAAATGCCCAGGATGTTTGGCCTCTCCACCCTGTCTGAGCGAAGAACCAGTGCCTTGTTCAACTTGTCTGCGCACGTTTGTCAGCCCTACCTGTTACCAACAACATTTGAAAACACAAGGTTCACAGAAGAAATGTGCTTGTCAACTCCTGAGATTGTGCTCTACGTGTGGACAAGGCATACTTACCAACAATGCCAAGGCACACGTATGTCGAGGAAAGAAAAAATGTCACATTTGTCACCACATCGTGGACTTGGAACATCAATGTTACGTGCAAAAATACCAACCCCCACCAGAGAAAGAGGACGGTCACAAGAAGAAAGGCAATTTCATCTTTTTCGATTTCGAATGCATGCAAGAGACTGGCATTCACATCCCTAATTTCTGCGTGGCTCATCGAGCGTGCGAGAAGTGCATTCAAGAACCTATCTTCAGTCATTGCCCTCACTGCAGCAAGATTCCCGGAGGGCGTGAAAAAATCTTTCGGGGACCGAACACGTTAGCCGATTTTGCCCAATGGGTCTTAGACCCCGTCGACAAGACGTGGAGCCAAGAGGACATCGAACGTTACGGAGATTGTCATCGTCATGCCACGGTGATGGCTCACAATTTCTCCGGATACGATGGACAGTTTCTTCTCAGATACTATACGGAACAAGGCACCGAACGTCCTAAAGTGACTTTGAACGGAGCCAAAATCATTTTCATGCAAGTGGGACAAGTACAGTTTAAAGATTCGATGAGCTATTTGGCCATGCCTTTGAGTCGAATGCCTAAAACGTTTGGAATGACAGAAATGGCTAAAGGGTACTTTCCACACTTTTTCAATACGGAAGCCAATCAACATGCCGTTCTACCCCATTTACCTGAGGCTCACTATTACGACCCCGACAACATGCGTACCGAACAACGAGAAGCTTTCTACGCTTGGTACCAGGCTCACGCCTCGGACCCTTTCGACTTTCAGGAAGAAATGCTAAAGTATTGTCGTTCCGACGTGGACATTTTACGGCGTTGCTGTGGAAAATTTCGAGAACTGTTCATGGAACACGGAGGTGTCGATCCTTTGAAAGAAGCTTGCACCATTGCCAAAGCGTGTTCCTTAGTGTATCGACAACGATTCATGCCTGAAAACACCGTGGCTGTCATCAGTCCTCAAACGACCCACTTTGTCAAACGTCAATACTCGGTCAAAGCCCTACGTTGGTTACATTACTTGTGCGACAAGGAAGACAAGTGGATTCAGCATGCCCGCAACGGAGGGGGCGAAAAGACCATCGGAACGTATTCAGTCGATGGCTGGGACTTAGAAAACCCCAAGATCGTGTACGAGTTTAACGGTTGCTTATTTCACGGATGTCCCGTCTGTTACCCTGACCGTGGCACTAAAAATCAGTTTTTGCAACGAACCATGGAAGACTTGTACCAGGACACTTGTCAGCGGCGCCTAAAGTTGGAACAGCAAGGATACCAAGTGGTGGAAATGTGGGAACACGAGTACGATCACCGTATGAAAACCGATCCCGAGTTTAAACGCCTCGTGGAAAGTTACCAGTTCGTGGACCCGCTGAACCCGAGGGATAGTTTGTACGGAGGAAGGACCAATGCCACCTGTTTGCTGTACCAAGCCGACGAAGAGAAAGGAGAAGAAATCAAATACTTGGACGTGTGTTCGCTGTATCCCTACGTGTGCAAATATTGTCGTTTTCCCGTAGGGCACCCACAATTGCTGACGGAACACATCGACCTGAAAAATATTCGACAGTACGAAGGCTTGATCAAGTGCAAAGTTTTGCCTCCCACGAACCTATACCATCCCGTCTTACCTCACCATTGTCAAGGCAAACTGATGTTTCCCTTGTGCCGTACTTGTGCCGAAACGTGCAACCAAGACCAAGCTTGTCAGCACAGCCAGGAAGAACGTGCCTTGACGGGAACCTGGGTCAGCGTGGAATTGTTCAAAGCTTTGGACATGGGATACCAACTGTTAGAAGTGTACGAAATTTGCCACTTTCCCAAGACACAACAATACCGCAAGGGTGACCCCAGTCAGAAAGGCATTTTTGCCGACTACGTGGATGCCTTTTTGAAACTAAAGCAAGAAGCCAGCGGCTATCCGTCCTGGTGTCACACTCCCGAAGACCAAATACAATTCAAAGAGAAATACTACGAACAAGAAGGCATCACTTTAGACCACATCGAGAAAAACGAAGGCAGGCGATCGTTTGCCAAAGTGATGTTAAATTGCTTGTGGGGTAAAATGGCACAACGCCCGTGTTTACCCAAGACGGAATATTTGACAGAACCTTCCCGCTACTTCCAGATGATTCACGACAAAACCAAATACATGAAACACGTGGACGTCGTTCGAGAGAATTTGATCTTGGTCAATTACGAAGAAGATCTGGACTTTGTACAAGACGACCCTTTTGGAAACGTCATCATTGCGGCTTACGTGACAGCCCATGCTCGCTTAAAATTGTACGAAGCTTTAGAACTTTTAGGGGAACGCGTCCTGTACTTTGACACGGACAGCTGCATTTACATCCATCACCCGATTCAACATCACCCTGACATCGAAGGAGACCGTTTAGGAGCCTGGACAGACGAGCATCCCGACGACAAGATTCTAAGTTTCGTCAGTGGCGGTCCCAAAAATTACGGCTACGAATACCGGGACAAACAAGGAGAAGTGCACACGACGTGCAAAGTGAAAGGACTGACTCTGAATTATCGTACCAGTCGAGTGGTCAACTTTGGGGTATTGAAAGAAGCCTTGCAATCGGGAGAGGATGGAAACTTTAAAGTGACCACCTACCAGCCGAACAAGATTGTACGTTTACCCACTCACCACATCGTCAGTCGACCCTTGGAAAAAGTCTATCAAATTGTATACCAGAAGCGAGTTCGACTTCCCAATCATTTCACCTTACCGTACGGTCACGTCGGTATTGGTCTGTATATAAAAAAGGAACCCTAGGCAAGATCGATAGTTCATTGTGACTACCAAGACCGAGCGAACAAGATGAATACTTTCAGAGAAACACAGAACAAGTTGTTTAGAAGGGCACAATTCAAGTGTGAGGCTTCGGAAGTGGAATGCGATTGTGAGCCTTGCGATGGGTACGATGCTGTACCTTGTGACCTGAGCGATGCCGTAAAGCATCATGGGAACTTTAGTGCCCCTACCCCTATCATGGAAAGTGATGCTGTGCGTGTCAAACCTGTGGGATGCGAGAGCGATGCTGCTCGTCCTCTTGGACATTTTACTGGGTTTCGTTTTAAAGGGGAATGTTCACCTTCACGTCTACCCCCCTACGGATGTCATCCAGCCCTGAGCAAACTCCTACCCATGTCACTCAACCCTCATCGAAACGAACCTGTGAAAGACGAATATTCGTTTCCTGTGCGTTTGTCGGAATACTGCGACTTTGAAAATCGTCTTCAATCGTTCAAAGGAAAATGGCCAAAGTATCTGGGAGGACCGACCCCCGAAGAATTAGCCAGAGCCGGATTTTTCTACTTGGGCGAAGGAGATAAAGTCAAGTGCTTCAGTTGCGGTGTGTCACTTCACCACTGGGAACCGCAAGATTCGGCCTACGTAGAACATGCTCGATGGTCACCGAATTGTCATTACTTACCCTTAGTGGGACCGAGACATTGAAGTAACTTCTTACCATATTAATCTGTTCATGGATACTTTACAAGAGAACATTTGTGCTTTGCCTGTGGAGTTGAGAGAACGCATTTATCGAGAACTGGTCAAAATACAAGTGAAACGTAAAGAACAATTGCATCCGTTACGTCACCGGTGTTTGAACTACTGGTACCTGAAAGCTATACAAGGATTGATTCAATTGAAAGTGTTCCATCGAACAGACATTGATCAACGATCCACTAGTTTTAAAAAGGATTGGTTTGGTATGGACGATTGTAGTTACATCATTGTAAACGTACTGCATCGAATTCCAGAGGAAGAGTTAACGAATTACCAACATCTTGAACACAATGTCAACTTAGTGAAAGAGGAAACTTCTGAACGAATTGTAATGTGTAGATTAGTGACTCAACGATTTAAATTCGACACTGAAGTGAAACCATGTTTGTGCAAAGAGTACATTTCTTGTGTCAGACCAAAGAGGATTTAGTATGACCTATTCATGGATACTTTACAAGAGAACATTCGTGCTTTGCCTGTGGAGTTGAGAGAACGCATTTACCGAGAGCTGGTCAAAATACAAGTGAAACGTAAAGAACAATTGCATCCGTTACGTCACCAGATCTTTAACCACTGGTACCTGAAGGGTATAAGAGAACTGATTCGTCAGAAATTGTTTCAGTGGTCAGACCTTGTTCAATACTTCCAGGCCCCCAATGATTCACGTGTTGATCATTTTGGTTACTTCGAGATTCACCTAGAGCAACCCATTGAGGAAGACGAGGTAAAGGATTACCAACATATTTTACGTGGAATCTACTTAGCGGAAGAGGAAACTTCTAATCGAACTCTGACGTTTCGGTTACAGTATGCAAGATTTGCATTCCCCACTGGAAAACGAACATCACTGGCTAGAAAGTACGTGTATTCTTTTCGAAACAAAGAGACTATAAAAACAGGCAGCTATGCCACGACTTATGTCGTATGTCATCCAACAGATTCCGTGGAAGGAACTCAATGACCATATTCAAACCGTGGATCATTACCATCGTTTATTACAAGAACTTTATCCATTCAATTTGGGACGACAAGTGGTGTGTGTCTTAGTGACTTGTTTTCTGGGATTTCGTTTACCTGCCGATTCTTTGTGGACTCTTTACGATCAGTACTTACCACCTCCATGGCCTTAAATGGTCACGAAAAACTCCTTTTGCTCAAAGCCTTGCGGTTTCATCTGGATACTTCTCGACCTCAACAGGAAAAAAAGATTCGTCAACTTTTAGCGACCTAAGACGTGTATGACGATGTGTGTGTAGCTTGTGACTTACACCCTCATTGGACAGATGTTCGTGACTGGAAAAAGGGGGGTTTTGAGGTTTGGACCCAAGAAGTGGCCCAGTATTCACAAGAGTTGTTCAAGGAAAAAAGTTACTTTTCAACCTGTGTTAGTGACGGTGCCAGAAGAACCCGTCACCGAGAACAACCACTCGCTTCAGGACAGGACTGTCATGGACATTCCTGAAAGGTCATTCCGGGAGGACACTTGTGTGACAATACCTCATGTAGAGACTGTAAGAACATTACACACTGTCCCTAGGACATCTTGGTTAACCAAAACATGTTGTACAGACACTTGTTTATATTCCACTTTGATCGCTTTGCTTTGTTTTATATTCCTGTACATCACTATTTGGGTTGTATGTATTTTTGTCTTTCGTGTTCATATTTGAAACATTCAATAAACGTGTTCTGAAAAAAGTATATAAACTCTTGTCTTGTTTGTTTTTCGTGTCACAAGTGACATTTCTCACACCATGGCTACCTCTGCTGTCTCTGCTCCCTCTTCCTCTACTGTCAAAGTCATCGACGAACACTTAGATCGTGCCAGTTGGGAGGCTTTGTATCTTCGCCATCCCTTTAACATGCTCATTGCTGGACCTAGCGGTTCAGGCAAAACCGAATTCGTCAAACGTTTGATCGAGCATAAACATCATTTGATCGATCGGCCCCCTCAACGGATCGTGTGGTGTTACAAAGAGTGGCAATCGGCGTACAGCCTTTTGCGAGAAAGTCAAGGCGATTCCATCGTGTTTGTGGAAGGCATTCCTAAAGAAGACGACGGCATCGTCTCTGACTCCCGTCTAACCCATTTGGTCATTTTCGACGACATGTTAGGAGAAGACGAAGAAGAAATTAAATTGTGGTTTACGCGCAAAGGGCATCACCGTAATGCCAGTGTCGTTTACATCACCCAAAATTTGTTTCAACAAAGTAAAGCCCATCGTACCATCAGTCTCAATGCGCATTACGTGGTCTTGTTTAAAAGTCCTCGAGATAAATCGCAAGTGCAAGTCTTAGCCAAACAGTTAGGAACGCCTTGGCTGACTCAGGCGTACGACGATGCCACTCAAACGCCACACGCCTATTTACTCGTCGATTTGAAACCTACCACTCCCGAGGATTTGCGATTTCGTACCCACATGTTTCACCACTGGTGCCAAGACGGAGGGCCTGTCCTGTACACGTCTCCGTCCTCGACTTCATTTCACTCCCCATGAAAAAAATCTATAAAAACCTCAGACCCTTTTTCGTCTGTCTCACACAGTGTGAACATGACATCCCTTCAGTCGCATCTTCCCGTCAAATTGATTCGTGCCTTGTATGGCATCAGTCGAGAAAAAGATCCACAAACACGAGCTCGTGTCTTAGAAGCTAGTCTCAAAGAAGTCTTACGATGGTTCACGGTGACGGCACGTCAAATACTCCAAGGAATCATTCAGATTCCTCATCAAACCAAACGCTTTTTCGATCGAAACAAAGTCGCTTTGGTCCAACTGGCCGATCCCCGCATCGACACTCAAACCAAAAAACAAATCATTTTGAAACCTGGAGGGAGCGGTACTCTAGGAGGGGTCATCATTCGCTCACTCTTAAGATGGGATCCTAATGCCCCCAAAGTTATCCCTAAGACAAAAGTTCAACGAAGCCCCAAGAAGAAAAAGACCAGGTCCCCAAAGAGAAGAACTTCTCCAGTGGCGGGACCCTCCTCTTACCAGACACCACCCCGAAAAAAGAAAAGAAGCCCCCAGAAAAAGAAACAGAAAAAAAGTCCTCAGAAAAAGAAAAGTCCACAGAAGAAAACTAGTCGCAAGAGAGGCACTGCGGCCAGGACGCAGCCTTACACTCGCAAAGCACGACCTGCCACAGCGTCTCCGACAGCCTCACGTTTGTCCACTTCTCCGTTGATGTCACCAGGAACTGAAGAGTACTTGGAGACGTTGATCACACCAAGAACTTCTCCGTTGATGACCCCCAAAAGAACTTCCCCAGTGGCAGGACCTTCCAATTTAGCGGCAGTGGCTGCTGCTTACAAAGTACCTTCTCCCAAAATCAAAGTCCATGAAAGATCGGGCATGTTACAAAGTTTACTGGATTTGTCCAAGCAAGAACTGGCTCGATTTAGTCCGTTACGTACCCCTGCACGACGTGTCATGCCTGTCCTCAAACTGATACGACGTAAAGACAATCAGTGGCGACGCCTTCCAGTATAAAAAAGGCCTGTGACCAAGTAGGATATCAGTGTTTTTTTGGTGCTCCTAAAGACTCAAAGATGTCACCCTCCAGAAAACCCCAAGGAAAGAAAAGGAAAGGACTGCCACCACGTTTAGCCAAACATGGGGACATGTTATCTGTCCTGTCCAAAGCTTCTCCACCCCTACGAAAAAAACTCATTCAAACGGCCTCCAAAGAGGTCATCGATACCGTATGCGAATGTTGTTTGAACGTTTTGAAAGGCACGATCCCTTTGTCCAAACACCAGAAACAATGCTTAGGCAAACATCGTCACGTTCTTCGGAAAATGGTTCAAAAGAAAGTTCCCATTCGTCAGAAAAAGAAGATGTTGGTCCAACGTGGAGGTATTTTACCTCTATTGTTAGGCCCCATACTGAAAGGAGTCTTGGGAACCATGTTGGGAGGACTGGTGGGAGCAAGATAAAAAGGCCCTCGGAAGTCCCAAGATCTCAGAATTCACCCCTGACAACCCCATGGAAGGACGAAAACTAGCTTTAGTGCCTTACAAACGATGGATGGAATACCATCGGTGGCAAGAACAACGCACCCCGCATTTACCTCCCAATCCCAATTTGAGCGAGATGTCCCAGTTACAACACGAATTGCAGTCCTTGATGGATCGCCAAGATTTGTCCGAAACAGAAAAATCGCAAAAGTACGGTCAACTCTTGCAACGACTGCAACTCTTTCACCAGAAAGCTTTAGACGAAACAGCTCTACCCACTCTGAAAGATTTTAAGACCTTGATGAAAAGTCCAGCACCATCATCATCATTACCACCACCACCACTACTGTCATCCCCAACCGTCACCAGAGATGCTACCCCACAAAGACCTGAGGAAGAAGAGACGCGCGAAGTGTTTCAAACACCGTCAGCAGCTCCCATTTCGAGTAAGATTGCAGCATCCTTATTGACCCCGTCCCCTACACCCCAACGAGAAGAAATGAAAGCTTGGGTTAAAAAGATGATGTCCACGCCTCCTTCGACAGAAATGAAAAAGAAAGAAGGGAAACCAGAAGCGAAAAAAGAAAAGAAAACCAAAGCCATTCCATTGCCACCTCCACCACTACCTTCGACTTCTACTCCCGTAGCCCATCGGACACGTAAATCCGTTTCCAAACCACCCTTTCGACCCACCCAAAGTAGCATCACCGAAGAGTGGGTGACTTATTAACACACCAACACAAAAATGGAAAAAGTCTTAGCCAGCATTTACTACGATCCCTCTCATCCTGCAGGTTACGCAGGAGTTCAAAAATTGTATCGTGCTGCCAAAACGCGACTGAAAAGTCTCCGTTTACCTCAAGTGCAACGATGGTTACAAGAACAAGCTACCTACACTTTACACAAACCCATTCGACGCAAGTTTGCCAGAAGTCGCACCCGAGTGGAAGGCATCGATCATCAATGGCAAGCCGATTTAGCCGATGTCTCTCATTTGGCCAGCTACAATCGTGGTTACAAATATTTGTTTTGTGTCATCGACGTCTTTTCCAAATTTGCCTGGGTCGTGCCTTTGACTTCCAAATCGAGCAGCGAGTTAGTGCGAGCCCTGCAACGGGTGTTGAAACAAAGCGGTCGTCACCCTCTTCGATGGCAAACGGACAAAGGCACCGAATTTCTGAACCAAGCTTTCCAAAAAGAATTAAAGAAACGTGACATTCATTTTTTTACCACCGAGAATCCCGAAACCAAAGCCAGCATCGTGGAACGTTTTCAACGCACTTTGAAAGAACGCATGTGGAAATATTTTACGCATCACCACACTCTGAAGTACATCGACATCTTACCGCACCTGGTGCAAGCGTACAACCAATCTTACCATCGAAGCATCGGACGTGCCCCGCAAGACGTGACTCCCGACAACGAAGTGTTGGTGTTCGAGCGTCTGTTCGGTACGTCCCCGACGAGGGCTGTCCCCAAGAAAAGTGGAGAGTTGGCCGTAGGAGATTGGGTGCACATTGGCAAAACCAAACGCACTTTCGACAAAGGTTACTTACCTAACTGGACGACCGAATTGTTTCGCGTCACTGGACGAGTGCATGGCCGTCATCCTGCCGTCTATAAATTGGAAGACATGAACGGAGAAGTACTCAAAGGAACGTTTTATTTGCCCGAGTTACAACGTGTCACCAAAAAAGAAGACGACGTGTACGACATCGAAAGCATTCTCGAACGCAGAACCCGTAAAGTGGGCAAACGACGTGTCAAAGAAGTCAAAGTACGTTGGAAAGGATATCCACCCAGTTTCGATTCTTGGATCGACGCTTCGCAAGTCATCGACTATAAAAAGAAGAAGTGACCATCATGCCCTTTCACACAGCAGACGCAGCTACGTCGACCAGTCCTTCTTCCCCTAGTTCTTCTGTGCAAGATTTACAAAAACAACCCTTGTGGGTGTGGTGTGGAGAACGTGTGCCTAAAACGCAAATCGTCTTTTTCTGCCAAATTTTCGTGGTGTATTGTGTCATCGGGGCAGCCATTGCCAATTTGAGTTTGCAACAAGGAGACAAACAATTGTGGACCATTTTATTGAGCAGTTGCATCGGTTACCTGCTTCCCAATCCGTCCCTGAAATTCTCCTCGAACGGGAACGTTGTGTCCAGTGCCAGTGTCAGTCACCACTCCAACAACAACCACAACCAGAACCCCATTTTGGGCGGAGACACACCTCTGACGTCCATTAATAACCCCTCGGACAGCCACAGAACTCTGGAATTATGAGTCACCAAAACCAATTTTACTTAACCTTACCCAGTGACAGTTCCATGGAGGTGTTTCCCCACAACACGTTGTGCTGTTACACGGCCAAATTACCTCAAGCCATCCCCTTAGATCACGAAGCCCATTGGGAAGTGGCTTTAGTAGAAATGATTCACCCGACCCAAGTCCTCAATGTCGTTGCCAATCAAAATAAATTTGATGTGGAAGTTTATGACGAGCCATTGCAACAGTGGATGGATATCCATAGCAAATATAAGCATAAAACCCCTGGCACAAAAAATCGACATTACACCACCTATCACTTGTTCATTCCCCCAGGTTATTATTTTAGTGGTCAACATTTGGTCAACACCATAGCCACCAGGTTTAATGGCGTGTTCGGGGAAGCTTTTAAGAATGTCAAGAACAAAACTGTCACCCTGGAATACCACAAAACAGCTCGTCGCTTCCTGATAAAATTTCCTGAGGATAAAATCATGGGTTTCTATTTTTGTGATGAATTGTTTGACATGTTGGGCGGTAACATGGAGATGAGGAAGAGAGTAGAACAACAAAAAAAACCCCCCGAATTATCAATCATTTACGACAACGAGTCTTTTGGCCAGTATTTTAATACCCCGGTAGAACTGAACCAAGGACTGAATTTGATGTTTGTGTATTCCGATGTGGTGGAATACAACGTGGTGGGACACACCTCCGTGCCGTTACTGCGTGTCATTCCTTTCAAAGTGGATTCTGCCGCAAACGCTGACGAGGAAGGTGGAAACACTTACCACGTCCACCGCGAATTTGTCCATCCACACTATTTGCCGGTCAGCAAGTCGTATTTGGACACGGTCAACATTACTATAAAAGGAGATCTGGGACAAAATATTCCATTCACCAAAGGAAAAGTCACGGTGAAACTCCATTTTCGAAAACGGTTCTCTCACGACTCGTAAGCAAGTCATGTATCCAGTGTACCGAGGGGTTGCACGACAGCGAGGACACGGTTTAGGAGATATGTTAAAATCGGCCTTTCGTTCGGTGGCCCCGGTGTTGAAACCGATGGTGACACGCGGATTGCACGCCTTGAAAGATGCGGCACTGACGCAAGGCAAAGAATTTCTCCAAAATGGCATCATCGACAAACAAAACCCTAAAGAAGCCTTCATGAGGGCAGGCAAAAATGTCTTGCTGCAAACGGGCAAAGACATTTTGGGCCGACGAGACACACCTATAAATGCCCTGCACGCTACCGAGTCTGGCATTCAGCAAGGACAAGGCAGAAAGAGACGACGAAGAAAACACCCTTTCACCAGACTTCAAGCGAGAAAGGCCAAGAAAAGAAGAACCGTTAGAGACTTAGACGTTTTCGATTATTGAGACACAGCAACAAAAAAATGATGCACCGAGAGTCTTGCGCCTGTTCCAAGACGGAACTGGATCTGTTTGCCATGCCCCCCACCATGATGACCATGCAAGAATTCCAGTGGGTGGAATTTCACCCGGTCTCCTCATTGACTGATTCCGCTCCCATCGAGTTTGAAATCAAAGGACAGCCCGAAGATTACATCGATCTGAATAGCAGTTACTTGTACTTGAAAGTCAAAGTTCTAGATAAGGGAGGAGATATTATAAGCGGCGAAGAGAAAGTAGCTCCCGTCAACAATTTCATGCATTCCTTGTTCAGCTCAGTGGACTTGTACTTGAACAACAAACTGGTTAGCAGCAGCATGGATACATACCCTTACCATGCCTACCTGGAAAATCTCTTGACGTACGGAATAGATGCCAAGGATTCTCATCTCAATGCCTGTGTGCTGTGGCAACCTGACGAAGCGGGCGAATTTGATCAAACAGGTCTTGAACCTGACCCCAAAACAAAAACAACCACCAATGAGGGATTTGTAGAACGAAGAAACAGAATCAAAGATGGACAGAGTTTAGAACTGATGGATAGTTTGCATTTGGACATGTGGTTGCAAGAGAAATATTTGCTAAACGGAGTGAATGTTCGCCTGAGACTGAATCGGAGCAGTGCCGCTTTCCATTTGTTGGCTAACGAGGATGCTACTACTGGTGGCAATCCCAAAAGCAAAATCGAGGAGGCCAAACTATACGTACGACGCGTGGAAGTGTTACCCAAAGTGGGAAACGACATCAGTCAGACGTTGAGCAGAACGACCGCCAAGTATCCCATACGACGCGTGGAAGTGAAAACCTTCACCATTCCTAGGGGACAGCGATCCATGATCGAAGATCATCTGTTCCAAGGACAGTTACCCAAACGTTTGATCCTTGGTATGGTCGAGAATGAAGCCTTCAACGGACACTTCGAAAAAAATCCTTTCAACTTTCATCATTACAATGTGTCCAAGATCGAAGTCAGTCGTGATGGCAAGACCTTGTGTACCCGACCTTTTGAACCCAACTTTGCCAAGAAGAATTACTTGAGGTCGTACTTGTCCCTGTACGAAGCCACGGGACAGTTAGGAACCAACACCAGTCACGGCATTACGTACGACGATTATGACGGAGGCTATGCTTTGTGGGCTTTCGATTTCACTCCAGACCAAGGCAGCGACGAGGGACATTTCCACCCTATAAAATCCGGCCAGATTCGTGTGGAACTTCAGTTTACAGATCCACTGGACAAGACAGTGAACGTCATCCTGTATGCAGAATTTGATAATACCATAGAAATCAACAGTTTGAGAGAAGTCATTCTAGACTATTAGAAGTCATGGAAGACTGTTGTCCCTCTTTACGTAGTGGAGAAACTTTGGAGATGGAATGTGAGGAGACCGTGGAAGGAGAAGAATCCCAAGACAAAGACGAAGAAGTTGTCATGATGAAGTCGAGATGGCCAGAACAAGAAGCCCATTTAGTCTCCTGTTTTGCCAAACACTTGGTCGACAAAATGACGGAATTGATCAAGAAAAATTGCTATGGATGCCAAAACGATCATCCCAGTCAAATTCAACACGATAAATGCCTGATGTTAAGTCAAGAAGAAAAATTGGACGAGTATCTGGACGAAGCTTGGAGTCTCATCTCGAACAGAGACGTGTTGCATCAGTGGTATAAAGACTTGCGTGAACATTCTTGTCCACCATTAACCACTCAAGAGATCCATCGTATCGAAGCTCTCCTGAATCAGAGTGAGGAAACAGAACGAATAACCGTTTATTCGTCAGACATTTTCAAGCAAAAAGTCAGGATCGAATTGACGACTTATTATTACCTGTGAAGAAGAAGAAAAAACACACACACACACACAAATCAATGGATACCTGGGAACTTCATTACCTTTTGAACCACAGTTCGTATACGGCTTCTTGGAATCCTGTCGTCTGTGCTAAAGATGAACTCCCTCATCGCAAACCTAAAGACCATCAAGCTTACGTGATCAACACGGACGACAGTCATCTCCCAGGAACCCACTGGGTAGCCATCTACTTTCCTCAAGAAGGATGTGTGGAATATTTCGATTCGTACGGATTGCCCCCTTTGGAAGACGATATCATTGACTTTATGAGAAGAAATGCTCAAACCACCCGATTCAATAATGTGAAATTACAAGGCACAGATTCCTTGGTGTGTGGACAATATTGTGTGTATTTTCTGCATCATCGCAGCCTGGGCTATTCCTTAGAACATTTAGTGACTCATTTCGATCCTCGTTCTTCTGCTAGAAACGATGTGAAAGTAGATCGATGGTTTTGTGACCATTATGCTTATCTTTTGTCTCAAGCTAGGAAACGTAGTGTCCATCAATGGCCTAATGATTTCCAACAGTGGAAATCACGATTTCATTCACAACGTTGTCAGCCTTGTTCAAAGTAGTTAGTATTTGAAGAAAAAAATGTTTGTGATTTGAAGAAAATTGTTTGATGTTATAGTGTTGGATTATTGTTAAAAATGTTGTTGTTTAGTGTTAAGTGATTTTTAAATAAAAAATGTTGTGTTTTGAAAAAAATGCCTTTGTCTTTTGTTTAGCTATAAGAATGTTGGATTGATGCTCTTTCATTTCTTACTATCCCTCTCATGAACGTTGCGGCTCGAAAACCGTGTGGGGGATGTTTTCCTTCACGTCCGCGCTTTAACTTTAAGAACCGGTTTGTTCCCAGTCTAACCATCCATTGTCGACTCATCCTCCTACGAAGATGTGCTCCAAACTAGCTAAGCTCAACGAAGCCTACGTGAATTTGCATAGGGTCAGACACAGTCTGATACCGAAGCCAGAAGAAATAGAGAATGTGAGAATGTTAAAAATCACTGAAGACCTAATAGAAGAGCTCTTCAGAGAAGAAGTGAACAGGGAAAAAGAAGAATGGACAGAGAAGTACAGACTTCAGAGACAGCAGCAACAGCAGCAACAACAGCAACAACAACAACAAGAGCAGCAGCAACCTGAAGCTGACAGAGGCTTTGTCGATTGCCGTATCGACACCAAAGAGTTCTTCTTCTCTTTCCGAAGAAGCAGACCTATCGCCAGAAAGTCTATCCTCAGAGGACATCGCATTCTTAGAAACTAAAAAAGAATGCCATAGCAAAACAAAAAAACAGCCCTTTTCAGGGCTACCCAATACTCTAGAAAAGAAATAACTATTAATTTGCCAATGTGTGTAAGTAGAGTAGTGTGAAAATAAACACTAACTCTCTCTTAAGAAATGTGAGGGTATGTGTTTGTGTGTTTGTGTGTTAGTGTTAGTAAGAGCTAAAAGTAAGTTGGTGTGGATAGTAGATTAAAATGATATCTTATCTTAGTGTTTGAGGTGTATATTTGGGATTAGATTGGATTGCTTTGAGTATGTGGATAGTCTATTGAAGTGATTTATAAAAAAAATTTTACAATAGTGATGGGTAGCATAAAAAGTGAGTGAGTGTTTCTTTTAGGTCCGCGCGTTGTTGTTTTTTTTTTGGTTCATGATCTAGGTAAGATGAATTTTATGTTATTAGGGGATGTTTTCCTTCACGTCCGCGCTTTCAGTATAAATTGAAAGTCGTTCGGCAGTCCAGCTACCCTTGTTGATTGATCAACACCAAAAAATGAACACGAGACTTGAGAAACTGTTGGAGCTTCATGTGCATCTAGAATATGCCAGGCGCATATTAAATGAACTGGCCGCGGAAGCCATTGTCGAGGAGGGAAGGATAAGAGAGGAGGAAAGAAGAAACAAAGAAGAGGAGGAGAGAAGATATAAAGAAGAAGAAGAAGAGGAAAGAAGATATAAAGAGGAGGAGAGAAGATACAAAGAAGAGGAGGAGGAAAAGGAGAGAAGAAAAAATTTCAGAATCCCAGAGAGCGAAAATTGGGATTCTGAAGCGACATATCCTGCCTCTGCTCTCTCCCCCCAAAAGGTAAAAAGTAACTGGGGGATAAGATGCGTATGTGGCGCCAGGCCTGGAAGGTGCCACCATTAACCAGGTGCCCATGAAGTTCCAAACAAAACAGCCCTTTTCAGGGCTACCCAATACTCTAGAAAAGAAATAACGATCAATTTGCCAATGTGTGTAGGTAGAGTAGTGTGTATATAAACACTAACTCTTTTTTAAAAAAATGTGAGGGTATGTGTTTGTGTGATTGTGTGTTTGTGTTTGTAAGAGCTCAGGTATGTTAGTGTGAATAGTAGATTATAGGTTTTTTTAATGTTTCTTAGCGCATGTGGAGAGTATAGTTGGGGTTATATTATATGAAATGAAAAAAGTAGGGGGATGTTTTCCTTCACGTACGCGCGTTGATGGGTCATGATCTAGGTAAGATTAATTTTATGTTTTTAGGGGATGTTTTCCATCACGTCCGCGCTTTCACTATAATAACCCACAGTATTCGTCGTTCAAACCATTCTGCAAAGAATAAAAAGAAGATGATGGCGTCAAACCAAATGGGCAAAATAGAAACCTTGCAAGACGTTTTAGACAACTTAGGAATAATGGAACAGATGCTATTAAGACTGGTTGAAGACCATTATTCCTATAGTCCCCATCGTGTGAAGATGGAAATTAACAACTTAAGGAAAGCAAAGGAAAAGATTAGTGGTGTCATGAAAGAGATCAAGGAGGAGAAGGAGGATGAAGAGGAAAGAATAAGAATACGCAATTGGAACGAAAAAATTGAAAAAGAAGAAGAAAATGAAAAGAGGAAGAAAGAAGAGGAGGAAGAGAAGAAGAAAGAAGAGGAGGAGAAGAAAAAAAAGAAAGAGAAGAAGAGTGTAGCAGATAAAATAAGAACTTGGTGGAGGAAAAGAAGAAATTAGAAGAAGAAGAAGAAAACCCAAAGGCCCTTTTCAGGGCCAGCCATATTTCTCGAAAAGAGATAGTCTTTGAATTGCCTACCCCTTTTTAAAAAAAATTTTTTTTTTTTTTTTAAAACAAAAATCCTATGTTCAATTTCCCTTGTCGCTCAACAGTCCCACGATTTTTCTCCATGTTAATTTCCCTTGTCGCTCAACAATCCCACGATTTTTTCTCCATGTTAATTTCCCTTGTCGCCAGATTGTCCCACGAATTTTCTCCATGTTAATTTTCCATTGTCGCCAGATTGTCCCAAGGGGGTCTGTAATGATAATTTCCATTGTCGCTAGGGTATCCCACTTCACTACTGACGAGAGAAGAGACCCTTTGAAAATAAAATACACAATCTTTAAGAGGACTTGAAAAGAAAGACAACTCTTGTATCTGACAAAGAATTTACATGAGTTGAGAATTATATTTCAACATGCCACCAACCCATGTCTATGAAACAGATTTAAAAATTTCTTAGTCACAGAACTAGTACAGTTAAACCTGATTTCAATTATTTTGATGAGATATATTATTTCTATTTATTAGTATTAGTTAATGTAGCTTTTGATTGCATGTTTTTTTTTAACCTTTTCAGTTTGATATTATCTCTTTATCTTGCATTGGTGTCTACACTTCTCAGTTTAGTTTAATTTGGTGTCGATGATCCACTAGTTGCTTGTTTTTTTATTACTATTCTTATTTTCATTCATTACGTTTGTTTTGCATATTTCTTAGAAGTAACATAAACGTAAAAACAAATTAGCCATAACATTCTCATTTATTTTTGTGGAGAAGGCTCTTTGACTTTCCTCGATTGACAGAGAGATTTATACATAAAACAATAATTCATAAATAAAAATTACATAATGTGGGCTTCATTATTCTTTCACAAAACGCATCATTTATTATATCATTTCCTTGATCGAATTGAATTTTTCTTGTCAATATATTATAGTCTCTATTCTGCTGTAATTAATGGTTGATACGAAATATGAAAACTTAATCTCATATTTTTCTGTGGGATGATGTAATAAAACTATTTCAACTCACCTTGAAGAATTGGATAAAAAATAAACAGTATAACGTATAAAGATCTTTATAAGATGCATTGATTTGGCAATGATGAAAACTTCTACTTAGATATTAACTTAATCGATTGCCCTATCTCTGTTATAGCAGACAGAGATATCCCTTACAACTAATTTCTTCTGATTTACTATCCTTAACAATTGTCTGACAATTAACCGTCTTCTGCCATGATTGCAACCACTGTTCAGAGAACTGTGTTTTGACTCTTATTTTACAAAATGAATCTGACATATAAAAACTACACTGTAGTAGATGAGCAGGCTGGTTCCGAACCAAAACCACGTTTTTCACAGAACAGGTACAAATTTTCCCTGATCCTGACCCCCGACCACCCCTAGCCCCGACCACCAAACTTTTGGTTGTTTGAACGACTATTTGGTCGTCGGAATTATTCTAACATTTTAGGGTTACAATTACAGCAGCACCAATATAAATCGGCCTATCAAACTTTAAGTTCTTTTTTTGTCCCTGAATATATACTAGATTTTCGTTAACAATGTTCATGCTCACGAAATAATGGCCTGCACCAAGTTTATTTCTGCGATTGATATCACTGACACTTTCAGCGTTCACTCGTTTTCTGATATTCTCCATCATTATTCCAAATACG
The DNA here is from genome assembly GCA_028554795.2 of Sinohyriopsis cumingii. NCBI lineage: Eukaryota > Metazoa > Mollusca > Bivalvia > Unionida > Unionidae > Sinohyriopsis > Sinohyriopsis cumingii. The sequence continues at coordinate 39,099,459 of CM068835.1, read as the reverse complement.
TTGTTGTTAATTATCTTGAAGGAATTCTTTTCGAAATCTGTTGTTGCAACTGCACGTCTATTGGTATTTGAACCAATAAAATCTTTCATCCACCTTGATTGATTAAACTTTAACACACGACGAATGCAACGTAGAACAAGTCCATTGCTATAACCTGTTTTAGATTCTTGTAATGAATCACGTATCGTTTTTATCAAGTAGATTTGGAACAAGTTTTGTAACAACATAATTATTTTTGTTTTGCGTTGATAGTTGTTGATTTGACAATAAGCTGTAATCGATCAGCATTGACTCGGAACAGAAAGGATAGTTGTTACGCAGATCGTGTATATTGGTAAGATAATCAAGATCAACTTCAACAAAACAAGTAATGTTTTCTGGTACAGTCCGATAGGTTTCCTTAAGAAATTCATCTGGACTTATCCAGCGGGATTCGCTAACCGGCATTGGTTCTACCAATGCGTATACATGTAAGTAGTTAGCGTTGAGAATAAATAGTATAACTCGAAGGGCGATTCGGGCTATAATCTATTTATTGTTCGTTTTGGCATACTGTTTCGTTATCAATCTATTTCCACCGAAAATTCCGCTAATTCCGCGTTAGATAAAATTGAAAATGTCAACTTCAACGTTAACGTCGTTCAACAACTCCAACTTTACCTTGCTGAACTTTAATAACTCGTCCCACCTTAACATGGTGCTGAATAATACCAACACAGATCTAATCCGTAATTGCTACAACTGACATCTCTGACATTTTTGAATACATCGGCGAGTAACAATACGTCGGTCATCAAATATAGATCATGATAATCTCCGAACGTATTATATTCGAATTTATTCCAAATCTGTTTATATTCGAATTTATTCCAAATCTGTTTATATTCAAATTTATTCCAAATCTGTTTGTATTCGAATTTATTCCAGATCTGTTTATATTCGAATTTATTCCAAATCTGTTTATATTCGAATTTATTCCAAATCTGTTTATATTCAAATTTATTCCAAATCTGTTTGTATTCGAATTTATTCCAGATCTGTTTATATTCGAATTTATTCCAAATCTGTTTATATTCGAATTTATTCCAAATCTGTTTATATTCGAATTTATTCCAAATCTGTTTATATTCGAATTTATTCCAAATCTGTTTCGCGTTACATATTCAGAATCTGTAATATTTTCTAAATTTAATGCTGAGTTAAACGCGCCTTTGTCGTCAATTTTGTTTTGTCAAACTTAATTAAATAGTTATGGTACTCATATGGAAACATACATTTTCTGGGTGGCAAACTACAATGAATTGTCTTTGAAAATGAAAAAGAGCCTGCGATCTCCTGTCTGTTTCAGACGACCATTATTGAAACTGAAGCCAAAAAGTGCCTGTTTGAAACTTTGCTAAACTATATGGGTCCTTATAAGAAAAGGGAGACCACCTGAGGTACCTGCTGGTGACGAGTGTTCGGTGAACTATCATATTGTATTTCCAAAATCGTGTAAGCAGGTAATTCAAATTTCAGCCCAAGAAATTCCATCGGCTGGTCATTTAGTGATCAAAGAGACGTATCACAAGATTTTGATTCAATTGTATTGGCCAAAAATTGAAGGTGGTGTTTGTAAATACTGCAGATCGTGTCATACGTGTCACATAGTAGGAAACCCGAATCAGAAGATACCTAATGCCCATCTGGAACCTCTTCCTGCATTAAACGATCCATTTAGCAGAAAAATGGCAGATTTTGTCGGTCCCTTACCTAAGACCAAATCAGGCAACCAATATTTGTTGAAAATAATGTGTGCATTCTCTAGAATCCCAGGGACAACCCATTTGATTAAAAGTAAAACAATAGTAAAAGGTTTGCTAAGTGTTTTAGTCAATTTGGCCTCCCTAAATCTGTTCATTTCTTTCAAAGGATCAAATTTTATGTCTGGAAATTTCCAGCAAGTTATGCATATATTAGTTATTCAGTAATTCAAATCTTCTGCCTATCCCCCTGCCAGCCAAGGGGCTTTAGAAAAATGTCATCAAACGTTAAAAAATATGATGTGGTCATATTTCTTTTTTTTACAGGAAATGATTGGGATGAAGGCGTTCATTTATTATTGTTTGCTGCCATGGAATCAGTTCAAGAATCTTTAGGATCCAGTCCCTTTGAACAAGATTTGGGAAATCACTGTGCGTGGACCATTGACGTTGTTGATGGAGAAACTTTATTCAAATGAAAATACAGAAATTAATCTTGCTGAGGAAATTAGTTTTTAGCCTGGCGAGTTCTTGCGTTTTTGCCAGTACCACAAAATCTTCTTAAGGCTAATTCATTTGGTCCTTACAAAGATAAAAAGAAGGTAAATGACTTTAATTAAATCATCAACATCGTAAGAGGCGAAAACGAAAACAATTTTGTCATAAATATGTAAAAAGGAGTATGTTGATACAGATTAATCATCCTATCAATTTAATTGTATATGTCCCACACAGTGAGGATTTAAGCGATGGAATGCAATTGGACCGTAGTGAGTTTGGATTAACCAATCTTCGGAATCCAGAAATTATGAATAATCTGGACCAGAAACATTCACATCTGTAGCAACAAGAAACGAATGGACAAAAGAATATATTACTTGAATTTGAGCACTTGTTTACAGATGTTCTTACAAGAACAAATACAATCTTCCATGGTTCTGAAATCATCGATTCCACACCTGTGAAGTAACATCCGAACAGGATGAACCCTTTCAAGGAGGAATGTTTGAAAGAATGCAATTAATTATTTATTGGAGAATGATTTCATAGAACCCAGTAAAAGTATCTGGAGTTTACGAAATATACTTGTACCGAAACCATACAATACTTTCCAGAAGTGTATTGCCTATAGAAAAGTGAACAGTGTGACCAAAACAGATTTATTTTCATTGCCAAGAATGAATGACTGCATTGACAAAATTTGAAATGCAAAATATTTCACTAAATTTGACCCTTTGAAAAGGATTTTGACAAATTCCACTGGTGGAAAGGGTAAAGGAAATTTCGGCTTTCTGACTCCAGTTGGATTTTATCAATATAAGGTAATACCGTTTGGGATGAAAGCTTTGCCTTGTACATATCAGCGTATAATGAACATGATCACATCTAGTCTACATAATTGTGATGCTTAGATCAACGATGTCCACATCTGCAACGACACTCGTCTAGATCACTGAGAGACAACTCGGAAATTTTTTAAGAAATTCACTGATGCAAATTTGATAATTAGTTTATCGAAAGTGAGTTTGTCGTGCTTATTACATTTCTAAGACATATCGTTTGGCATGGACAAGTTAAAGCTATAGATGATAAGGTCAAGGCTATTTCCGAATTCCCTGTGCTTATCAGTAAAAATGCATCTGATGCGATTTTTGGGTATGGCTGGAAACAGTTGGAAATTTAGTTTAAATTTTTTCATGATTGCTCAACCCTTGACAAAAAAAGCAAGATTCATTGGTCTGAAAAATGCCAAGAGGCTTTTGACATATTAAAGACCATACTTAAGAGTCCGCCTTGCTATTTCAGCTCAGAATTTCAGCCAATCATTTTAACTGTCTGTTGATTCAAGTAATGGTCGGTTTGGAGCAATACTGATTCAAGAAGACAAACGTGATGTCAATGATGTAGCGTGCTATTTTTCTGAGAAATTAAATAAGCACCAGAGAAATTGTTCCACAATCGAGAAGAATTGCTTGGCTTTGATATTGGTGTTGCAACACTTTGAATTGTGTATCAATTCAGTTCCATCTTCATTTATTGTGTTCAGTGATCACATCCCCCTTACTTTCATTCTCAAAACGAAAAACAAAAATGAGAGATTATTAATGTAGAGTTTGATGCTGCAAGGAAAAAATATTGACATTAGGAACGTTAAGGGAAAAGACAATTTAATAGCAGATGTACTTTCACGTGTATAGAAATATTGTACTGTTTCATGCATACTTTGTGTCGATCATCAGGTTTCATCCTATGTAATTTGTTATCATATGTACATCTGAATACTATAGAAAGGAACGCTTTATTATATAAATCTTGTTTTTCCTTATGAGATGTGTTGTGTATATTTAATTTGCAATGTTGTTAGTTTCTTAACTTTTCATTTTTTCATTATATGCTATTGTATTGTAACATTGTATGTTGGACTTAACCTTGTCCAAAATCAAGCACATTTCCTACTTGGCCTGAATTATTGAGTTTTTTTCTTCTTCTGTAAACAACTAATACTAGCAAAAATATTTAGCATGTGCATGGGTTTATTATTAGGATCATTATTAATAGAAGTAAACATGTTTATTTGGGTCTGGGTTTAAATTCTTGGAATTCCCCTAAATTTTCCTGCTGTACCTAAGTTCAGGTTATATATTATAATTTTAGTAACAGACCAAGATATTTTGGTAAACATTAAGAACTTTCTAGAAGGTTATTTTCCATTAGGTTGATTTGATTTGGAATCTATTTCTTCAGACTTTTTATTCAGTGACCTTTTTCTCTGGAAGAGTTCTTATACAGGGTGCTCAGACAAAATAATATTCTTGGACAGGGACATTCACTGGAATTTATAGTGAATTCAAATCTTTATTTTATTTTTGTGTTCAACTAAATGATGTTGGTACAACACCACGAGACAGGTCGTCATAGGCACATTAGCACCTTCAGCGTTGGACATAATTTGGATTTCCACTAAAAATGTATTCAGAACTTTTACAATCAGGACTTTTATCTTTAATTCAAAAATTACTTGTTTATTTAATTCGCAATATCGTAAGTTCTTTTTTTAATTTTCACTTTGTATTCCACGGCTTGTTTCTTTTCACTCGTTTCTGTTACTAATTTTAAGAGCACTGATTCGTAACAATTCAAAAAGTTTAAATTCAAGTCACATTTACCTATCAAAAAGTTCATTTGCTAACATTGTAGTAACTATCGCATGTCAGTACGAAATCGAAACAATCTATCATAAAGTACTTTACATCGAATCGTTCATTGCAATAAACTTACTTAGGTGAGTCTGCGCCTTTTAATATGTAGGAGTGGGTTATTTAAGTTTCTCCGATTCTAATTAATGCATTGACTACCTCGTCACTATGGATGATTTTCTAACAAAGATGCTGTTCACCATTGGTCTGATCACATCGAGGTTATTATTGACATCATCATTCATTGATGCCTGTCACGTACGAATTAAGGAATTATTTTAAATCTATGTGGTTTAAAAACAGTGTATCGTGTTTTAAAATCAGATGGTTGTAGATATTAGGTTATTTTAGTAGCGCGGGCTGCTTTTGTATTTCCATTAATGCCTGCATGGCTGAATAACCAACTGCATACTATATTGTGAGAGGTACACAGCCCAGTATGTTTGATGAGAATATTGGTCTGTAATTGGTTTTCCAACTTTCCTATTGCGTAGTGCCTGAAGTACTGGTATTAAATCGCAGAAGATGATAGAGTTTAAAATATCTCTGGCTTCGGCATGTCAGGACAAGATATTTTGCTAACGACACCTAAAGAATTACATAATAAAGACAGGGGAAACATATTTGTTATCTTTTAATATACATGTCCTTGGCTAATTACACGGAAAATTGATGACAATAGATTTAATATAGTATCGATCACGCGGATAGAGATCAAATGCATCTTTCGAATTGCATCAAAGTCCTGAATTTCATTAAAAGTATGAAATATTTGGAAAGCGTAAAAATGGTGTGTGTATATAAGTACATAACCGCATTCATTAGTGTTTTATAATGAGTCGGGGAAATAACTATTTTGATATAGCTTATAAATATATCTCGGTCTGACGGCCTTTTCATATCCATACGCCATAACAACTCGTTTTTTCCGCCGACTCAAATGAACGAGATTTGTAAGATCCATTGACATCGGTAGTACATAAATAATTTATGGTTTTGCCTCTTTGTGAAATTTCTGCACGAAGTTTATCTTAACTGTACATAACAATAGCTTTTTTGAGGACGTTTCTACGGCTGCGATAAAGCATTTGGCTCATCAAAAACCTGGGATACGATTTTGATTCAGTGAGGAGGTTCGCCTTTGCACTGACAAACATGTGGAATGTAATTCAATCATATTAGGCTCAAAGAAAACTCGCCCACAAATAGTTGCAATCCATTATGGGTAGGTTTAACTTTGCATGCGCATGTTAGACTATGCTTTCCTTAGGCGGTACATCAACAACAATTGGCATCTCTAACCCTCCCCGCCACATTAGATTAACAAGGGAAGTGATACAAGATTTAATGGACTGGTAAACCTTCCTTACCGGTCTTAACGGTATATCAGTATTCGTCCTTGATCGTTGGACGACTTCCGTCTCATTAGATTTACCTCTGATCCTGTTGGATATGGTGCGGTTCTGACACTTGAGGTCTGGGAAGAAAACTTTACCCAAAAATGAATTTATTTCCACACCGACAATCAAGCCTTAGTAAAATAATAAGCAAACAATCATATAAGGACACACAAATCATTAACTTATTCATGAATGTGTACACTCCTGCTTAAAATCAAATAACTAGTTCAAGGCAAAACGGGTGCCTAGTTTGCATAACAAAATCGTTTATAACCTTTCTCGCCAACAGGTTTCGATTTTCCTTGAGCTAATCCGGTATGCAGTACAATGTATGTATTTGCCCATATTTACAGTGTGTTCTCATCTTTATCTTAGATTAGGAGAAATAACAGTGCAGACAACTGCACAGCAGAATGATAATTTTTTACAATTGTCTCAAGTCACTTTTTCTTAAAAGATTCTTGCATCAACTTTTCAATACTTGAAACACAGCTCGAATAATTCTGTCTATTGTATATTGCAGCTCAAGAAAACCCTGATACCTGTCTCATAGCTCATGTACATGCGTACTCAGGATCCATTGACGTATGGAGTAAATCGACAATCTATGGATTTGCCTGTGTAGCAATGTGATACTTGTGACATTTCTGCACGATCTCTGTCTTGATTATATATTAAAATAGCTTATTTGTGGGTTACATATCCTGTAGATATGGACAACGACGTACAAGCCATTAGACCATTGTTTTTGCATCCACTGTCGTAATTTTTAATGTATGGGCTAGACAACGTTTATAATTACGTTTTGGACTATATTTTGTACGATACAAACCCTTTTACAGCCATATTGTTACAGAATGAAATCACTACTGAATATTGGTTTCAATTCCTTCAGAAAGATGTGAAGAAAAGTAAACTCGATAACCAATGATCCAAGTGAATCAGATCATAATCACCTACATAAGATAGTTTGGATAGTAGTAAGTAGGGATACTAGACGTACAATGGGAATTAGCATTACAGACCCCCCCCCCCCGGGTCAATATACGTACAAGGGAAATTCAACATGGCGAAAAATCGTGGGTCAATATACGTACAAGGGGAATTTAACATGGCGAAAAATCGTGGGTCAATATACGTACAAGGGGAATTTAACATGGGAATAAATCGTGGGTCCCTTTACGTACAAGGGGAATTTAACATGGGGAATAGAGTTTGGGTTTGTTTAGGGACAAGGGGAATTGAACATGGGATTTTTTTTAAAAATTTTTTTTAAAAAAAAGGGGTAGGCAATTGAAAAAGTCATTCTCTTTTCGACAAATATGGGGGCCCTGAAAAGGGCCTTTGGGTTTATGTTAATGTATCCATTAACATAAAGGGCACCCCATTGGTCTTCTTCTTGTCCTTAGGCTGCGTCTCACTGTTGGCCCGTAAATCAGCACTCTTTTGAGGCATCCTTGTCTTTCTACGTAGATCCTACGTATCCACAGACTGGTGTTTGTCCTGTGGACAACGGTCCACTTGGATCGGACATACATGAGCATGTCCGTCCTGAACATCATGGAAGACACAAGCGTAGAAGATTGCACATCGGTCCACATCTTGAAGCGACGAGAACAGGTGAATCAATGCAGTGAACTGCGCTTATTTATAGGTAGAGGAAGGATTGAAACGGATTGAGTTCATTCACCAATCCGAACACGCGTTACAAAATTCAGTCAGCCCGCATCCAACCCGAAGAGAGTAGTCTGTGACGTCAGTTGGTCTATATAGATTCGCTAGCGCTTGTGTACAGTCAATCTATGCGACAGTGATTCAACATGACGGAAACTCAGAAAACGATCCATTGGGATGCACCAGCAGGGGAGACTGTCCAAGGGAACCCGGACTTACTTTCAGAAGAGGTGAATTGGGATTTTGTGGATTTTCTCTCCTCGCAAGAATTTGTTCCGGAACTTTCGTTACCTTCTTCATTACCGCAAGTGGAGAATTTTAGACAGAGACAGAAAGAAGAATTGGAGAAATTTATACAACGACAAAAGGAAGCGGAACAAGCTTTTCTCCTACAGCAGCAAGAAGAAGAGGTAAGAAAAAAACAACAGCAACAACAGCAATAAGAAGTAGCAGCAAAGAAACAAGAGGGTGAAAATCAAACGGTCACGGTACCGTTTGACATTTTAGCGGAGTTAAGAAGTCTGAAACAAATGTATCAGACTTCTTTATTACGACCGAAGAGAATACGACCTTCCCGAGCTAAACACGTTAACCCTGCGACTAAGCCTACCGTACCACCCTTAGTGATTTCAACCCAATCATCATCATCATCAGCATTACGCAGTCCAGAAGTAGGCCTTGGCAAAGGCTTAAGGCATTAAAGTTGATTGCTTAAACTCACCCCTACACCTAAATAAAAAGGCCCTTTTCAGGGCCACCCACATTTCTCGAAAAGAGATAGCCTTTCAATTTGCCAATCACTCAAAAAAGAAACAAAAGAACAACCCCATTTTACCCCGTATAGTACGTGTCTTTGTATGAGTGCGTGAGTGTACGTTCTTATTTTAAAATCATAACTCAAAGACACTTACCTTATATCATTAATTTATTCTTTTATGAATATTTACAATCCAATTCACAATTCACAACACAACACTTTAATAAAAAGTTCATTGACTTCTTTCTCCTTGTTTAGTCTCTCTGTTTTTTAAATTTCTTCACCGTCACACTCTTTTCCTCTTCTTCCTCCTTGCTTTCTTTCCTTCTTCTTTTCTTCTCCTGTTTCTTTTTCTTCACCTGTCTGCTTTCTTCCTCTGAAGAATCCCTCTCTTCCTCTGAAGAATCCCTCTCTTCTTCTGAAGAATTCCTCTTTTCTTCTGATTCCTCTTGTTTCTTTTTTGGGCAATCTGGAGACCAATGTCCTTTTTCTTTACAATAATAACAGGTATCTTGACTTTTGTCTTTTTTAGTCCCTGTTTTTGTTCTTTTTTGACAGTCTGGACACTCTGAAGACCAATGTCCTTTCTTCTGACAGATATAGCAAGTATCTTGACTTTTATCTCGAAAGGAAGGAGAGTAGTCCGTAGGCTGGTCTGAAGAGAATTTTCTAATGACCCCTCGCAAAGCTCTGACGAAACGTTCGATTTGGTTAGTCTCTTCCATCGTTGTGCTCGGTTTGAGAGTGAAATGAATAGTGAAACGACAAGACACACACCCTTTTATATACGCTGGTCTGCCATGACTATAAATTAGTCTATGGTGTTTAAACTTGAGTCATTTGACGTTTTGCACTCAAGATGAAACGATCCTATTCATTCGAAAAGTAAGAAGAAGAAGAAAGAAAGAGGCAGAAACGTGATCTATCGCCTCGTACCAGGGCTGAAATTTTGGCATAAATTCATGCCAGTGATTTTGAAGAGGACATGAGTGAACCAGAATCCGAACCCTCTAAACCAAGTTCACCACCCTTAGTCAACCCTGACAAATACTATTCCATTCGAGAGACGGAAAAGCGCTCCTCTAGAAAATTTAGAACCACGGCTTACAAATACACAGTGAAGTTTAAAGATTTCAAGGCTGAAGTACCCTTAGAGAAAGCAGAAGTGTTTATCACTGGGGTGTGGGATTCTTTCCTCACTGCACTCAAGCGACAATGTCAACCCAAAGAAGACGATCGCTTGAGACTTTCCATGCAACACGACGGTTTGAAATCCCCTGTTTGGATCGAGTTTAGCACCCCTGCAGAATTGACCGCTTCCAAAGTCATGGACAAGATTCAACACGTGCAACAATCTAATGACCAGTTTGACATCACCGATGGAAAAGCCACATTGGACATGACCCACGTCTCTCCTCCTCAAGGGACCGGACGCAAAAAGATGTTATTGGTGAACGAGCTTCGCAGCATTAAGCGTAGCCTTGTTCAAATTCACAATCCTCATGACCAGATGTGTTTAGCCCGTGCCATCGTTGTGGGACGAACCTATGCCAACAAGAACGACACGGTAGAATGGAAAAGAACCTGGAACACTATTCAACGTTCCTATCGAGCCAAACAATGAAACGAAGCAGAACTCCTGTTGCAACAAGCTGGCCTGTCCAAAGACTCACCCTGAGATGCAAAAATTGCAAGATGTCCTAGCTCCACGCTACACCTTGAAAGTGCACCCTCAAGAAGTGAGTGGGCCATTGTTGTTTCGAGGCCAAGAGTTTAAGGACGGAAAATACATTCATGTTTATTATCACGATGACCATTTCGATACCATTACCACCATCACCGGATTCCTGGGATACGGTTATTATTGTGAGAAATGTGATTATGGTTATAACAATCGAGAGCAACACAAGCATTGTGGAATGAAATGTCCAGGATGTTTGGCCTCTCCACCCTGTCTGAGCGAAGAACCAGTGCCTTGTTCAACTTGTCTGCGCACGTTTGTCAGCCCTACCTGTTACCAACAACATTTCAAAACACAAGGTTCACATAAGAAATGTGCTTGTCAACTCCTGAAATTGTGCCCTACCTGTGGACAAGGCATATGTACCAGTACTGCCAAGGCACACGTATGTCGAGGAAAGAAAAAATGTCACATTTGTCACCACATCGTGGACTTGGAACACCAATGCTACGTGCAAAAATACCAACCCCCACCAGAGAAAGAGGACGGTCACAAGAAGAAAGGCAATTTCATCTTTTTCTATTTCGAATGCATGCAAGAGACCGGCATTCACATCCCTAATTTCTGCGTGGCTCATCGAGCGTGCGAGAAGTGCATTCAAGAACCTATCTTCAGTCATTGCCCTCACTGCAGCAAGATTCCTGGAGGGCGTGAAAAAATCTTTCGGGGACCGAACACGTTAGCCGATTTTGCCCAATGGGTCTTAGACCCCGTCGACAAGACGTGGAGCCAAGAGGACATCGAACGTTACGGAGATTGCCATCGTCATGCCACGGTGATGGCTCACAATTTTTCCGGATGCGATGGACAGTTTCTTCTCAGATACTATACGGAACAAGGCACCGAGCGTCCTAAAGTGACTTTGAACGGAGCCAAAATCATTTTCATGCAAGTAGGACAAGTACAGTTTAAAGATTCGATGAGCTATTTGGCCACGCCTTTGAGTCGAATGCCTAAAACGTTTGGAATGACAGAAATGACTAAAGGGTACTTTCCACACTTTTTCAATACGGAAGCCAATCAACACGCCGTTCTAGCCCATTTACATGAGGCTCACTATTACGACCCCGACAACATGCGTACCGAACAACGAGAAGCTTTCTACGCTTGGTACCAGGCTCACGCCTCGGACCCTTTCGACTTTCAGGAAGAAATGCTAAAGTATTGTCGTTCCGACGTGGACATTTTACGGCGTTGCTGTGGAAAATTTCGAGAACTGTTCATGGAACACGGAGGGGTCGATCCTTTGAAAGAAGCTTGCACCGTTGCCAAAGCGTGTTCCTTAGTGTATCGACAACGATTCATGCCTGAAAACACCGTGGCTGTCATCAGTCCTCAAACGACCCACTTTGTCAAACGTCAATACTCAGTCAAAGCCCTACGTTGGTTACATTACTTGTGCGACAAGGAAGACAAGTGGATTCAGCATGCCCGCAACGGAGGGGGTGAAAAGACCATCGGAACGTATTCGGTCGATGGCTGGGACTTAGAAAACCCCAAGATCGTGTACGAGTTTAACGGTTGCTTATTTCACGGATGTCCCGTCTGCTACCCTGACCGTGACACTAAAAATCAGTTTTTACAACGGACCATGGAAGACTTGTACCAGGACACATGTCAGCGACGCCTAAAGTTAGAACAGCAAGGATACCAAGTGGTGGAAATGTGGGAACACGAGTACGATCACCGTATGAAAACCGATCCCGAGATTAAACGTGTCGTGGAAAGTTACCAGTTCATGGACCCGCTGAACCCGAGGGATAGTTTGTACGGAGGAAGGACCAATGCCACCTGTTTGCTGTACCAAGCCGACGAAGAGAAAGGAGAAGAAATCAAATACTTGGACGTGTGTTCGCTGTATCCCTACGTGTGCAAATATTGTCGCTTTCCTGTAGGGCACCCACAATTGCTGACGGAACACATCGACCTGGTCAACATTCGACAATACGAAGGCTTGATCAAGTGCAAAGTTTTGCCTCCCACGAACCTATACCATCCCGTCTTACCTCACCATTGTCAAGGCAAACTGATGTTTCCCTTGTGCCGTACTTGTGCCGAAACGTGCAACAATGACCAGCCTTGCCATCACACCCAGGAAGAACATGTCTTGACGGGAACCTGGGTCAGCGTAGAATTGTTCAAAGCTCTGGACATGGGATACCAACTGTTAAAAGTGTACGAAATTTGCCACTTTCCCAAGACACAACAATACCACAAGGGTGACCCCACGCAGAAAGGCATTTTCGCCGACTACGTGGATGCCTTTTTGAAACTGAAACAAGAAGCCAGCGGCTATCATTCCTGGTGTCACACTCCCGAAGACCAAATAGAATTCAAAAAGAAATACTATGAACAAGAAGGCATCACTTTAGACCACATCGAGAAAAACGAAGGCAGGCGATCGTTTGCCAAAGTGATGTTAAATTGCTTGTGGGGTAAAATGGCACAACGACCGTGTTTGCCCAAGACGGAATATTTGACAGAACCTTCCCGCTGCTTCCAAATGATTCACGACAAAACCAAGTAAATGAAACACGTGGACGTCGTTCGCGATGGTTTGATCTTGGTCAATTACGAAGAAGATCTGGACTTTGTACAAGGCGACCCTTTTGGAAATGTCATCATTGCGGCTTACGTGACAGCCCATGCTCGTTTAAAATTGTACGAAGATTTAGAACTGTTAGGGGAACGCGTCCTGTACTTTGACACGGACAGTTGCATTTACATCCATCACCCGAGTCAACAGCACCCTGACATCGAAGGAGAACGTTTAGGAGCCTGGACAGACGAGCATCCCGTCGACAAGATTCTAAGTTTCGTCAGAGGCGGTCCCAAAAATTACGGCTACGAATACCGGGACAAACAAGGAGAAGTGCACACGACATGCAAAGTGAAAGGACTGACTCTGAATTATCGTACCAGTCGTGTGGTCAACTTTGGGGTATTGAAAGAAGCCTTGCAATCGGGAGAGGATGGAAACTTTAAAGTGACCACCTATCAACCGAACAAGATTGTACGTTTACCCACTCACCACATCGTCAGTCGGCCCTTGGAAAAAGTCTATCAAATCGTGTACCAGAAGCAAGTTCGACTTCCCAATCATTTCACCTTACCGTATGTACACGTTGGTATGAAACATTGGTTGTAGGACGATAGTCACCCGCTAGAAGGATGACTTCGCCACAGCAAGAATTGAGTGAGAAACCCGATGAGAACTCCAAGTTCAAACCCTACCATTTTCCAGTCTTCTTACCTGACTATTGTGATTGTGCCCGTCGACTGGACACGTTTCAGAAATGGCCTGCGGATAGGGAAGGATTACCTTCTTCGCATGTTTTAGCTAGAACAGGATTTGTCTACTTGGGACCTGAGTCAGGATTGGGATACGAGGTACAGTGTTTCGCTTGCGGACTGAAGTTACGAATGGATCTATGTATCTATAAAGATTCAGCTATTCTGGAACATACTCGATGGTCTCCGCACTGCCCTTACCTTTCTATGGCCTTTCCACCCATCACACTACGGTACAATGTTGACGGTACCTTAGAGACGGTACTTTCCAGAACAAGACATAAAAAACGTAAAAAAGGAAAGATGTACAAGCTGGAGACTGCATTGCGACTAGTATAAAAGGGGGATATGGTCAAGATCGATAGTTCATTGTGACTACCAAGACCGAGCGAACAAGATGAATACTTTGAGAGAAACACAAAACAAGCTGTTTAGAAAGGCACAATTCAAGTGTGAGGCTTCTGAAGTGGAATGCGATTGTGAGCCTTGCGATGGGTACGATGCTGTACGTTGTGACCTGAGCGATGCCGTAAAGCATCATGGGAACTTTGTTCTCACTGCCCCTATCATGGAAAGTGATGCTGTGCGTGTCAAACCTGAGGGATGCGAAAGTGATGCCGCTCGTCCTCTTGGACATTTTACTGGGTTTCGTTTTAAAGGGGAATGTTCACCTTCACGTCTACCCCCCTACGGATGTCATCCAGCCCTGAGCAAACTCCTGCCCATGTCACTCAACCCTCATCGAAACGAACCTGTGAAAGACGAATATTCGTTCCCTGTGCGTTTGTCAGAATACTGCGACTTTGAAAATCGTCTTCAATCGTTCAAAGGAAAATGGCCTAAGTATCTGGGAGGACCGACCCCCAAAGAATTAGCCAGAGCCTGATTTTTCTACTTGGGCGAAGGAGATAAAGTCAAGTGCTTCAGTTGCGGTGTGTCACTTCACCACTGGGAACCGCAAGATTCGGCCTACGTAGAACATGCTCGATGGTCACCGAATTGTCATTACTTACCCTTAGTGGGACCGAGACATTGAAGTAACTTACCATAATCTGTTCATGGATACTTTACAAGAGAACATTCGTGCTTTGCCTGTGGAGTTGAGAGAACGCATTTACCGAGAGCTGGTCAAAATACAAGTGAAACGTAAAGAACAATTGCATCCGTTACGTCACCGGTGTTTGAACCACTGGTACCTGAAGGCTATACAAGGATTGATTCAATTGAAAGTGTTCCATTGGACAGACATTGATCAACGATCCCCTGGTTTTAAAAAGGATTGGTTTGTTATGGACGATTCTATCTACTACATCATTGTAAACTTACTACATCGAATTCCAGAGGAAGAGTTAACGAATTACCAACATCTTGAACACAATGTCAACTTGGTGAAAGAGGAAACTTCTGAACGAATTGTAATGTGTAGATTAGTGACTAAACGATTTAAATTCGACACTGAAGTAAAACCATGTTTGTGCAAAGAGAACATTTCTTGTGTCAGACCAAAGAGGATTTAGTATGACCTATTCATGGATACTTTACAAGAGAACATTCGTGCTTTGCCTGTGGAGTTGAGAGAACGCATTTACCGAGAACTGATCAAAATAGAAGTGAAACGCAAACTCAAAGTGATTCAACCGTTTTTAAATTATGCTTTGTTCCAAAGCACAAGAAGACTGATTATGAGTGGATATTACATTAGGCACACAGTTAAACGAGGCTATTGGCCACCACCCAACGATTCCAAAAACAGTGTATATACTTATGGATACTTTACAAGAGAACATTTTGGGCTTGCCTGAGGAGTTGAGAGAAAGGATTTACCGAGAGCTGGTGAAAATACAAGTCAAACGTAAAGAACAATTGCATCCGTCACGTCACCAGATCTTTAACCACTGGTACCTGAATGGTTTAAGAAAACTGATTCGTCAGAAATTGTTTCAGTGGTCAGACATTGTTCAAAACTTTGAGGTCGCCAATGATGTACATGTTCATAATTTTGGTTACTTCGACATTCATTTACTGCAACGTACTGAGGAAGACGAGTTAAAGGATTACCAACATTTGTTACGTGGATTCTGTTTAGCGGAAGACGAAACTTCTAAACGAAGTCTGACGTTTCGGTTACAGTATGTAACATTTAAATTCCTTACTGGAGAACGAAGATCTCTGGCTAGAAAGTACGTGTATTGCATTCGAAAAAAAGAGAATATAAAAACAGGCTGCCATGCCACGACTTATGTCACAGTGGTGTGTGTCTTAGTGACTTGTTTTCTGGGATTTCGTTTAACAGCCGATTCCTTGTGGACTCTTTACGATCAGTACTTACCACCTCAATGGCCTTAAATGGTCACGAAAAACTCCTTTAGCTCAAAGCCTTGCGGTTTCATCTGGATACTTCTCGACCTCTACGGGAAAAAAGATTCGTCAACTTTTAGCTACCCAAGACGTGTATGACGATGTGTGTGTAGCTTGTGACTTACATCCCCATTGGACAGATGTCCGTGCCTGGAAAGAATGGGTTTTTGAGGCTTGGACCCAAGAAGTGGCCCAGTATGCACGAGAGTTGTTCAAGGATAAAAGTTACTTTTCAACCCGTGTTAGTGACGGTGCCAGAAGAACCCGTCACCCAGGACGGGACTGTCGTGGACAGGCCTGAAAGACCCTTTCGGGAGGACACTTGTGTGACCTTACTACCCCCTACTATAGAACTGGTTAGAACATTACCCAAAACATGTTGTTGTACAGACACTTGTTTTTATTCCACGTTAATGGTTATCATGTGCCTTTTATCCTTGTACTTAAGCCTTTGGCTTTTATGTATTTTTGTCTTTCGTATTCATGTTTGAAAAAAAACATTCAATAAACGTGTTCTGAAAAAAGAATATAAACTCTTGTCTTGTTTGTTTTCGTGTCACAAGTGACATTTCTCACACTATGGCTACCTCTGCTGTCTCTGCTCCCTCTTCCTCTACTGTCAAAGTCATCGACGAACACTTAGATCGTGCAAGTTGGGAGGCTTTGTGTCTTCGCCATCCCTTTAACATGCTCATTGCTGGACCTAGCGGTTCAGGCAAAACCGAATTCGTCAAACGTTTGATCGAACATAAACATCATTTGATCGATCGACCACCTCAACGGATCGTGTGGTGTTACAAAGAGTGGCAATCGGCGTACAGCCTCTTGCGAGAAAGTCAAGGCGATTCCATCGTGTTTGTGGAAGGCATTCCTAAAGAAGACGACGGCATCGTCTCTGACTCCCGTCTAACCCATTTGGTCATTTTCGACGACATGTTAGGAGAAGACGAAGAAGAAATTAAACTGTGGTTCACGCGCAAAGGGCATCACCGTAATGCCAGTGTCGTTTACATCACCCAAAATTTGTTTCAACAAAGTAAAGCCCATCGCACCATCAGTCTCAATGCGCATTACGTGGTCTTGTTTAAAAGCCCTCGAGATAAATCGCAAGTGCAAGTCTTAGCCAAACAGTTAGGAACGCCTTGGCTGACTCAGGCGTACGACGATGCCACTCAAACACCACACGCCTATTTACTCGTCGATTTGAAACCTACGACCCCCGAGGATTTGCGATTTCGTACCCACTTGTTTCACCACTGGTGCCAAGACGGAGGGCCTGTCCTGTACACGTCTCCGTCCTCGACTTCATTTCACTCCACATAAAAAAATCTATAAAAACCTCAGACCCTTTTCGTCTGTCTCACACACATTTTGAACATGACGTCCCTTCAGTCGCATCTTCCCGTCAAATTGATTCGTGCCTTGTATGGCATCAGTCGAGAAAAAAATCCACAAACACGAGCTCGTGTCTTAGAAGCTAGTCTCAAAGAAATCTTACGATGGTTCACGGTGACGGCACGTCAAATACTCCAAGGAATCATTCAGATTCCTCATCAAACCAAACGCTTTTTCGATCGAAACAAAGTCACTTTGGTCCAACTGGCCGATCCCCGCATCGACACTCAAACCAAAAAACAAATCATTTTGAAACCTGGAGGGAGCGGTACTCTAGGAGGGGTCATCACTCGCTCTTTCTTAAGATGGGATCCTAATGCCCCCAAAGTTATACCCAAGAAAAAAGTCCAACGAAGCCCCAAGAAGAAAAAGAAAAAGACCAGGTCCCCAAGGAGAACTTCTCCAGTGGCGGGACCCTCCTCTGATCAGACACCACCACCCCGGAAAAAGAAAAGAAGCCCCCAGAAAAAGAA
This sequence comes from Sinohyriopsis cumingii, assembly GCA_028554795.2. Taxonomy (NCBI): domain Eukaryota; kingdom Metazoa; phylum Mollusca; class Bivalvia; order Unionida; family Unionidae; genus Sinohyriopsis; species Sinohyriopsis cumingii. The sequence goes on along the minus strand of CM068835.1, from coordinate 39,081,431 downwards.
ACAGAGAAAAAGTCCCCAGAAAAAGAAAAGCCCACAGAAGAAAACTAGTCGCAAGAGAGGCACTTCGGCCAGGACTCAACCTTACACTCGCAAACCACGATCTGCCACGGCAGTGACTGCGTCTCCGGCGTCCTCACGTTCATCCACTTCTCCGTTGATGACACCAAGAACTGAAGAGTACTTGGAGACGTTGATTGCACCAAGAACTTGATGACTCCAAAAAGAACTTCCCCAGTAGCAGGACCTTCCAATTTAGTGGCAGTGGCTGCTGCTCACAAAGTACCTTCTCCCAAAATCAAAGTCCAAGAAAGATCGGGCATGTTACAAAGTTTACTGGATTTGTCCAAGCAAGAACTGGCTCGATTTGGTCCGTTGCTTACCCCTGCACGACGTGTCATGCCTGTCCTCAAACTGATACGACGTAAAGACAATCAGTGGCGGCGCGTTCCAGTATAAAAAAGGCCTGTGATCAACTCGAGGGTATCAGTGTTTTTTGGTACTCCTGAAGACTCAAAGATGTCACCCTCCAGAAAACCCCAAGGAAAGAAAAGGAAAGGACTACCACCACGTTTAGTCAAACATGGGGACATGTTATCTATCCTGTCCAAAGCTTCTCCACCTCTACGAAAAAAACTCATTCAATCGGCCTCCAAAGAGGTCATCGATACCTTGTGCGAATGATGTTTGTACGTCTTGAAAGGCACGATCCATTTGTCAAAACACCAGAAACAATGCTTAAGCAAACATCGTCACGTTCTTCGCCAAATGGTTCAAAAGAAAATTCCCATTCGTCAAAAGAAGAAGATGTTGGTCCAACGTGGAGGTATTTTACCTCTCTTGTTAGGCCCCATACTGAAAGGAGTCATGGGAACCATGTTGGGAAGACTAGTGGGAGCAAGATAAAAAGGCCCTCGGAAGTCACAAGATCTCAGAATCAACCCCTGACAACCCTATGGAAGGACGAAAACTAGCTTTAGTGCCTTACAAACGATGGATGGAACACCATCGGTGGCAAGAACAACGCACCCCGCATTTACCTCCCAATCCCAATTTGAGCGAGATGTCCCAGTTACAACACGAATTGCAGTCCTTGATGGATCGCCAAGATTTGTCCGAAACAGAAAAATCGCAAAAGTACGGTCAACTCTTGCAACAACTGCAATCTTTCACCAGAAAGCTTTAGACGAAACAGCTCTACCCACTCTGAAAGATTTTAAGACCTTGATGAAAAGTCCAACACCATCACCAGTACCAGTACCAGTACCAGTACCACCACTACCAGTGACCAAGACAGAAAAAAGAGAAGAAGAAGAAGGGTTTCAAACTCCACCAGAAAAAGTACGCAAGTTAACAACACCACCTACCTCCAGAATTGGATGGATTAAAAAGATGATGGCCACCCCTTCTTCATCACAAGAGAAAAAGAAAGTGAAGACAGAAGTGAAACAAGAACCGATATCCCCCGCTCAGACATCCTCCTCTTCAACACCTATTGCCGGTCGCACACGCAAAGCATTGCAATCCAAGAAAATACCCCAAGAGAAAAAGAGTAGCATCCTCCAAGAGTGGGTGCCTTATTAAGACACCAACCAACACACCAAATATGGAAAAAGTCTTAGCCAGCATTTACTACGATCCCTCCCATCCTGCAGGTTACGCAGGAGTTCAAAAATTGTATCGTGCTGCCAAAAGTCGACTGAAAAGTCTCCGTTTACCTCAAGTGCAACGATGGTTACAAGAACAAGCTACCTACACTTTACACAAACCCATTCGTCGCAAGTTTGCCAGAAGTCGCACCCGAGTGGAAGGCATCGATCATCAATGGCAAGCCGATTTAGCCGATGTCTCTCATTTGGCCAGCTACAATCGTGGCTACAAATATTTGTTTTGTGTCATCGACGTCTTTTCCAAATTTGCCTGGGTCGTGCCCTTGACTTCTAAATCGAGCAGCGAGTTAGTGCGAGCCCTGCAACGGGTGTTGAAACAAAGCGGTCGTCACCCTCTTCGATGGCAAACGGACAAAGGCACCGAATTTCTGAACCAAGCTTTCCAAAAAGAATTAAAGAAACGTGACATTCATTTTTTTACCACCGAGAATCCAGAAACCAAAGCCAGCATCGTGGAACGTTTTCAACGCACTTTGAAAGAACGCATGTGGAAATATTTTACGCATCACCACACTCTGAAGTACATCCACATCTTACCGCACCTGGTGCAAGCGTACAACCAATCTTACCATCGAAGCATCGGACGTGCCCCGCAAGATGTGACTTCCGAGAACGAAGTGCTGGTGTTCGAGCGTCTGTTTGGTACGTCCCCGACGAGGGCTGTCCCCAAGAAAAGTGGAGTGTTGGCCGTAGGAGATTGGGTGCGCATTGGCAAAACCAAACGCACTTTCGACAAAGGTTACTTACCTAACTGGACGACCGAATTGTTTTGCGTCACTGGACGAGTGCATGGCCGTCATCCTGCCGTCTATAAATTGGAAGACATGAACGGAGAAGTGCTCAAAGGAACGTTTTATTTGACCGAGTTACAACGTGTCACCAAAAAAGAAGACGACGTGTACGACATCGAAAGCATTCTCGAACGCAGAACCCGTAAAGTGGGCAAACGACGTGTCAAAGTAGTCAAAGTACGTTGGAAAGGATATCCACCCAGTTTTGATTCTTGGATCGACGCTTCGCAAGTCATCGACTATAAAAAGAAGTGACCATCATGCCCTTTCACACAGCAGACGCAGCTACGTCGACCACTCGTCCTTCACCTAGTTCTTCTGTGCAAGATTTACAAAAACAACCCTTGTGGGTGTGGTGTGGAGAACGTGTGCCTAAAACGCAAATCGTCTTTTTCTGCCAAATCTTCGTGGTGTATTGTGTCATCGGGGCAGCCATCGCCAATTTGAGTTTGCAACAAGGAGACAAACAATTGTGGACCATTTTATTGAGCAGTTGCATCGGTTACCTGCTTCCCAATCCCTCCCTGAAATTCTCTTCCAACGGGAACCTTGTGTCCAGTGCCAGTGCCAGTCACCACTCCAACAACAACCACAACCAGAACCCCATTTTGGGCGGAGACACACGTCTGACGTCCAGTAACCCCTCGGACAGCCACAGAACTCTGGAATTATGAGTCACCAAAACCAATTTTACTTAACCTTACCTAGCGACAGTTCCATGGAGGTGTTTCCCAACAACACGTTGTGCTGTTACACGGCCAAATTACCTCAGGCCATCCCCTTAGATCACGAAGCCCATTGGGAAGTGGCTTTAGTAGAAATGATTCACCCGACCCAAGTCCTCAATGTCCTTTCCAATCAAAATTTTTTTACGGTGGAAGTTCATGACGAGCAAGTGCAAAAGCACTTGAATAATGTCAAATATGATCACAAAAAATATAATGAAACAACTCGAACGTGGACCCACCAGTTGTTGATTCCCCCAGGCTATTATTTTAGTGGTCAACATTTGGTCAGCACCATAAGCTCCAGGTTTAATGCCGTGTTTCTGAAAGCGTTGGAGCTTGCCCAAAAAAAGGTCACCATGGAGTACCACAAAGCAGCTCGTCGCTTCTTGATGAAATTTGAGCTGAGTAAAATCGTGTCCATTGTATTTTGTCCTGAATTGTTTGACATGTTGGGCGGAGACATGGAGCTGAGGAAGAAAGTAGAAAAAGAAAAAAAACGAATTACCCATCATTTACGACAACGAGACTTTTGCCCAGTATTTTCGTACCCCGGTACAACTGAACCGAGGACTGAATTTGATGTTTGTGTACTCCGATGTGGTGGAGTACAACGTGGTGGGACACACCTCCGTGCCGTTACTGCGTGTCATTCCTTTCAAAGTGGACTCTGCCACGATCACTGACGAGGAAGGTGGAAACACTTACCACGTCCACCGGGAATTTGTACATCCTCATTATTTACCTGTCAGCAAGTCGTATTTGGACACGGTCAACATTACTATAAAAGGAGATCTGGGACAAAATATTCCATTCACCAAAGGAAAAGTTACGGTGAAACTCCATTTTCGAAAACGGTTCTCTGACGATTCGTAAGTAAGTCATGTATCCAGTGTACCGAGGGGTTCCACGACAGCGAGGACACGGTTTAGGAGATATGTTAAAATCGGCCTTTCGTTCGGTGGCCCCGGTGTTGAAACCGATGGTGACACGCGGATTGCACGCCTTGAAAGATGCGGCACTGACGCAAGGCAAAGAATTTCTCCAAAATGTCATCATCGACAAACAAAACCCTAAAGAAGCCTTCATGAGGGCAGTCAAAAATGTCTTGCTGCAAACGGGTAAAGACATTTTAGGCCGACGAGACACACCTATAAATGCCCTGCACGCTACCGAGTCAGGCATTCAGCAAGGACAAGGCAGAAAGAGACGACGAAGAAAACACCCTTTCACCAGACTTCAAGCTAGAAAGGCCAAGAAAAGAAGAACCGTTCGAGACTTAGACGTTTTTGATTATTGAGAAAGAACAGAACAAAATGATGCACCGAGAGTCTTGCGCTTGTTCCAAGACGGAACTGGATCTGTTTGCCATGCCCCCCACCATGATGACCATGCAAGAATCCCAATGGGTGGAATTTCACCCCGTCCCCTCACTGACCGATTCCGCTCCCATCGAGTTTGAAATCAAGGGACAGCCCGATGATTACATCGATCTGAATAGCAGTTACTTGTACTTGAAAGTCAAAGTTCTAGATAAGGATAATGATAAAGTAGAAGACACTGAGAATATAGCTCCCGTCAACAATTTCATGCATTCCTTGTTCAGCTCAGTGGATTTGTACTTGAATAACAAACTAGTCAGCAGCAGCATGCATACTTACCCTTACCGTGCCTACCTGGAAAATCTCGTGACGTACGGAATAGATGCCAAGGATTCTCATCTCAATGCCTGTGTGCTGTGGGAACCTGACGAAGCGACCAAGTTCGACACATTGGATGGAAGCAATCCCGGCTTTGAGCAAAGAGAAAGCAAAATCTTAAATAAGAAGAGTTTAGAACTAATGGATCGTTTGCATTTGGACATGTGGTTGCAAGAGAAATATTTGCTGAACGGGGTCAATGTTCGCTTGAGACTGAATCGCAGCAGTACCGCTTTCCATTTGTTGGCTGATAAAGCTGCTGGCAATCCCAAAAGCAAAATCGAGGAGGCCAAACTCTACGTACGACGCGTGGAAGTGTTACCCAAAGTAGGTAACGACATCAGTCAAACGTTGAGCAGAACGACCGCCAAGTATCCCATACGTCGCGTGGAAGTGAAAACGTTCACCATTCCCACTGGACATCATTCCATGATCGAAGATCATCTGTTTCAAGGACAGTTACCCAAACGTTTGATCCTTGGTATGGTCGCGAATGAAGCCTTCAACGGAGCCTTCAATAAAACTCCTTTCAACTTTCAACACTTTAAGGTGAAGAAAATCGAAGTCAGTCGCGATGGCAAGACCTTGTGTACCCGACCTTTCGAACCTGACTTTAGTGACGAGAAGATGAATTACTTGAGATCGTACTTGTCCTTGTACGAAGCCACCGGCCAGTTAGGAACCAACACCAGTCACGGCATTACGTACGACGATTAAGCAGGAGGCTATGCTTTGTGGGCTTTTGATTTCACTCCAGACCAAGGCAGCGACGAGGGACATTTCCACCCTATAAAATCTGGCCAGATTCGTGTGGAACTTCAGTTTGCAGATAAACTGACAGAGACAGTGAACGTCATCCTGTATGCAGAATTCGATAATACCATAGAAATCAACAGTTTGAGAGAAGTCATTCTAGATTACTAGAAACCATGGAAGACTGTTATCCCTCTTTACCTAGTGGAGAAACTTTAAAGATGGAATGTGAGGAGACCGTGGAAAAAGAAGAATCTCAAGACAAAGACGAAGAAGTTGTCATGATGAAGTCAAGATGGCCAGAACAAGAAGCCCATTTAGTCTCCTGTTTTGCCAAACACTTAGTCGAAAAAATGACGGAATTGATCAAGAAAAATTGCTATGGATGTCAAAATGCTCATCCCAGTCAAATTCAACACGATAAATGCCTGATGTTGAGTCAAGAAGAAAAATTGGACGAGTATCTTGACGAGGCTTGGAGTCTCATCTCGGACGAAGACGTGTTGCATCAGTGGTATAAAGACGTGCGTGAACATTCTTGTCCACCATTAACCACTCAAGAGATCCATCGTATCGAAGCTCTCCTGAATCAGAGTGAGGAGACGAAACGAAGAAACGGGTATTTGTCAGACATTTTCAAGCAAAAAGTCAGGATCGAATTGACGACGTATTATTACCTGTGATTAAGAAAACAACACACAAATGGATACCTGGGAACTTTATTACATTTTGAACCACAGTTCGTATACGTCTTCTTGGAATCCTGTTGTCTGTGCTAAAGATGAACTCCCTCATCGCAAACCTAAAGACCATCTAGCTTAAGTGATCAACACGGACGACAGTCATCTCCCAGGAACCCACTGGGTAGCCGTCTACTTTCCTCAAGAAGGATGTGTGGAATATTTCGATTCGTACGGATTGCCCCCTTTGGAAGACGATATCATTGACTTTATGACAAGAAATGCTCAGACCACCCGATTCAATAATGTGAAATTACAAGGCACAGATTCCTTGGTGTGCGGACAGTACTGTGTGTATTTTCTGCATCATCGCAGCCTAGGTTATTCCTTAGAACATTTAGTGACTCATTTTGATCCTCGTTCTTCTTCTAGAAACGATGTGAAAGTAGATCGATGGTTTTGTGACCATTATGCTTATCTTTTGTCTCAAGCTAGGAAACGTAGTGTCCATCAATGGCCTAATGACTTTCAACAGTGGAAATCACAATTTCATTCACAACGTTGTCAGCCCTGTTTAAAGTAGACTGTAAATTGAAAAAAATGTTTGTCATTTGAAACAATTGCTTGATGTTATATTGTTGGATTATTGTTAAAAATGTTAGAGTTGTTGTTAAGCGTTAAGTGATTTTTGAATAAAAAATGTTGTGTTTTGAAAAAAATGCCTTTGTCATTTGTTTAGCTATAAGAATGTTGGATTCATGCTCTTTCATTTCTTACTATCCCTCTCATGACACTCATTGAACGTTGCGACTCGAAAACCGTGTGGGGGATGTTTTCCTTCACGTCCGCGCTTTGACTTTAAGAAGCGGGTTGATTCCAGTCTAACCATCCATTGTCGACTCATCCTCCTACGAAGATGTGCTCCAAACTAGCTAATCTCAACGAAGCCTACGTGAATCTGCATAGGGTCAGACACAGTCTGATACCGAAGCCAGAAGAAACAGAGAATGTGAGAATGCTAAAAGTCACTGAAGACCTGATAGAAGAGCTCTTCAGAGAAGAAGTGAACAGGGAGAAAGAAGAATGGACAGAGAAGTACAGACTTCAGAGACAGCAGCAACAGCAGCAACAACAACAGCAGCAGCAGCAGCAACCTGAAGCTGACAGAGGCTTTGTCGATTGTCGTATCGACACCAAAGAGTTCTTCTTCTCTTTCCGAAGAAGCAGACCTATCGCCAGAAAGTCTATCCTCAGAGGACATCGCATTCTTAGAAACTAAAAAAGATTGCCATAGCAAACAAAAAAAAAACAGCCCTTTTCAGGACTACCCAATACTCTAGAAAAGAAATAACGATAAATTTGCCAATGTGTGTAGGTAGAGTAGTGTGAATATAAACACTAACTCTTTTTTAAAAAATGTGAGGGTATGCGTTTGTGCGTTTGTGTTTGTAAGTGCTCAAGTACGTTGGTATGGATAGTAGATTAAAATGATGTCTTTTTTGGCGTTTGAGGTGTATATTTGGGGTTAGATTGGATTGCTTTGCGTATGTGGATAGTGTATTGAAGTGATTTATAAAAAATTTTAAAATAGTGATGGGTAGCATAAAAAAGTGAGTGAGTGTTTCTTTTAGGTCCGCGCGTTGTTTTTTTTTTTTGGTCATGATCTATGTAAGATCAATTTTATGTTTTTTAGGGGATGTTTTCCTTCACGTCCGCGCTTTCACTATAAATTGAAACTCGTTCGGCAGTCTAGCTACCCTTGTTGATTGATCAACACAAGAATGAATAGCAGAATAAGCAAACTTCTTGAACTCCAGATACATCTGGAATATGTCAGGCGCCTGTTAAATGAACTGGCCGCGGAGGCTATAGTAGAAGAGGAAAGAATAAAGAAGGAAGAGGAGGAGAGAAGACAGAGGGAAGAGGAGGAGGAAAAGAAAATAGGAGAGAGGAAGTCGTACAATATTCCCGAGACAGAGGATTGGGGTGCTGAAGCGAATCATCCTCCCTCTGCGCTCCCCAGAAGAAAGGTGAAAGGAGACTGGGGAAGAAGATGCGTGTGTGGCGCCAGGCCAAGAAGGTGCCATCATTAGATAAGTGCATCTGGAGTTTAAAAAACAGCCCTTTTAAGGGCTACCCAATACTCAAGAAAAGGAATAACCATCAATTTGCCAATGTGTGTAGGTAGATTAGTGTGAATATAAACACTAACTCTTTTTAAAAAAATGTGAGGGTATGTGTTTGTGTGTTAGTGTTTGTAAGAGCTCAGATATGTTTGTGTGAATAGTAGATTATGGGTTTCTTAGCGTATGTGGAGAGTATAGTTTGGGTTTTATTATATGAAATGAGAAAGTAGGGATGATTTCCTTCACGTCCGCGCGTTGCTTGGTCATGATCTAGGTAAGATCAATTTTATGTTTTTTAGGGGATGTTTTCCATCACGTACGCGCTTTCACTATAAAACTAACAGTGTTGGTCATTGGAGCCCATTCTACGGAATAAGCAAACAAGAAGATGCCAGCAGCTTCAGCTTTATACAACGATCTTATGGGAAGTTGGTATTGGATGGTGGATGGATTGAGTGTAGCAGAAAGGGTTGAACAGGAATGGAGGTATGCAGTGACAAAAGACTTCGTCTCAAGACAAGTAACCAGCCTCCACTTATCCGTAAATATTGTAAAAGAAATGATAGAGGATGAGGAGAAGAGAATCAGAGGTTTAATTAACCCACCATATGTGAAAGTGGGTAAGTTAAAAGAAGCGATAGTTCATGTGACGAGTGCAAGGTGCTTTCTAGAAGACATTGTAGAATGGACAGATTATGTGTTTCGCGAAGTGGGGGTTAGAAAAACTTAAGAAAGCGGAAGAAGTAATGAGGAATGTGCTGACCGAAGAGGTCAAGAAGATCAAAGAAAAGTGGTCAAAGGTAAGAAAAGAAGAAGAAAATAGAAAAAAGGAAGAAATAGAAAAACTAAATGAAAACTGGATGAAAATCCAAGAGAAGTTCCGGGCCATGGGCCACCCGGACTGGATGCCGGAAACAGAAAAGAAGAAGAAAGGAATGATGGACAAAATAAGAGGATGGTGGAAGAAGTTAAGAAGTTAAAAGAAGAAGAAGAAAAACCCAAACGCCCTTTTCAGGGCCCCCATATTTCTCGAAAAGAGAATGACTTTTTCAATTGCCTACCCCTTTTTTTTAAAATTTAAAAAAAAAAAAAAAAATCCCATGTTCAATTCCCCTTGTCCCTAAACAAACCCAAACTCTATTCCCCATGTTAAATTCCCCTTGTACGTAAAGTGACCCACGATTTATTCCCATGGTAAATTCCCCTTGTACGTATACTGACCCACGATTTTTCGCCATGTTAAATTCCCCTTGTACGTATATTGACCCACGATTTTTCGCCATGTTAAATTTCCCTTGTACGTATATTGACCCGGGGGGGGGGGGGGGTCTGTAATGCTAATTCCCATTGTACGTCTAGTATCCCTACTTACTACTTTGGATTCATTGAATGTTAATATATGAGACACCAAAAGCGGAGAAAGTTTGAGTATAAAGGAACTATAATGGAAAAAGGATACGTTAAAATATATTATTTTTCAAAATTCAGTAGATATATTCACACGTCTAAACAACGAAAGCGGTCTTTTTAAATCTAAATATTCCACTAAGTACAATAAACCTGACATTGATATAAAATATATTTCTAGCTCAGTATCGGCTGTTGTTGTTGTGGGGTTTAACGTCATTTCGCAGCACACGATAGGCGATACATGGCGGCCAGTATTAATGTGAAGTAAGAACCCGGGAAACCCCCAGAAAGAACCACCGACCCACGAGAAGCTACTGGCAAGCTTTCTCACATACCAACATTGGCCGAATCCAAGACTCGATCCCACGCAGACAGAGGTGAGACGGCAGTGCTCCGTAACGGAGAGCGCTTTGGTCCACTCGGCCACTCGGAACCCCCAGTATCGGCTGAGCTCCATCGTATTTCAAATACGTTTTTACCGTTAACGATCTGCCAGTATATTATTTGTATTAATTGTTTCATATTTATTTGTATTAATTGTTTCATATTTATATTTGCCAAACATGGTTGGATATACATTAAGATTTTGCTGCAGAGGAACTGAAAACTCAGATTTTCGTTAGAACTTTCGAAGCCGGACGCATGATCAGGAAATGTGTGTTGTGAACTTGTCATAAAAATAAATCTAAAGCGAAGTGAAGTCTTTAAATTGAGAAGGAAATTAAGGTATACACCATTAAGGTCGGATTTATGGTAATACCCTAAGCCTGCGCTGAGACCAGACTGTATAATAGTAACGACTAGCAGCTTTCTTAATTTCTCTTAAGATAATCTGCGGATTAATGTGCAGTTCTGAATATCTAAAAATTATTAAGTATTTGTCGAGCTTTAGACGGGATCTAGAGATGTAATATTTGCTAATTCATGTATTGACGAATATTCCACAACTCTTAAAAGCAGCAGATGTCTCACTTGAGATAGAGTGATGCAAATATATATTACATTTGATACACCATTGTGAGATGCTAACCAACTTTGTCGTTATGTGGATCATTCATGTTATTGATGACTGTTGACTCGAAGAAGGTCTATATCAGTCGATCTTTTTTGGACGCTATATTTCATGAGCAGGTAACCATGAATTGTCCCGTGTGGTCGAGTGGTCCAAGACACTCGGTTTTACAGATCACTCACGGCTCACCTCTGTCCTAGTGGAGATGAGTCTTAGATAAACCCGTATGGGTAGTTAAGATAGCTTGCAAGTAGCCTCCATTTGGTCGATGGTTCTTTCCGGCATCTTTCTGGGCTCTTCCAAAAAGGTATAGTCAGCCATGTATGGCCCATCAAGTGCTTAAAATGGCGTTAAACCCGAAAGGAGAGAACATGTATCCATGCATACAGCGTAGGATTCAGAGATAGCAGATTGCCTCTGATTGGTATATAGGTGGCATTGTGTAGCTCTTATTAAATTTCAATACATTTGCCTGTAGTGTTTGTTCCCGTATACATCTAACAGATTCATTTGAGGATGAGATCATGGCTATATGGAACAGTGAGAAGGGTACATGAGAGCTACATGATGTGTGTCGTTGCTCACGGCGCTAGTTCGATATCTGCTGGATTGAGTTATAACTTACTTGATTATGTCTTTATCATTTTATATAAATTTCTCAATTTAATATTTTATATAACTTATATTTTATTTTCATGTATTCATTCATGCAGTGTGAGATCCAGGATTACACGTTTACCTCTACAACATATCCGTATCACTTTGTAATTATAATTTCATGTTTATACTTTCCAGTTTTCAATAGAAGTCGGATGCATCTGTGAACTTAACATGGATGGATCATAATTCGTTAACCTGTAGGACTATATTTATTTCGTTCTGTATATATATATATACAATGTAGGATCCAGAGATTAGCGCTTTCCTCTATATTTGGTATGTAGATGTATACCCAAAATGATACTTTCCAAGTATCTACCATGCATTTCTAAATATAAATTATGTGGGTGTGTGCATTTTGCTGAGTGTTAATCACTGCGTGCTTACCGTATTGGTTCTTTAGGCCCATTCCTTCGACCTTGTTCCATCCCTTTTTGGGGATGAGCGCATGACGGAGTAGATTATAACTTTGGAGAGACATACAGACAGACACACATAGATAGACAGACAGACAGACAGACAGACAGAGAAAGCGAGGGGAGGCGTTACTCGCGGCGAGCGGAAAATTCCAGCTTGGAACGAATTACAACTTCCCTGTTTGATCATATTTGTGTCATTACACAAATACACACACACACACACACACACACACACACACACACACACAGACGAATAAATAGAATAAATATTATCACACAGGTTAGAGAATTTTAATTCGTACTCTACGTAGATTCGAACCTGGGTCCACTGGCTACGTCAGCAATCAACTTGCCTTTAAATCCCATATCGACCACTCACACACTAAATTGATGCATTCAAGTGTATTCGAACAACATATGTATGTTGTTACAGTGAGCCTTTTATCCTAACAATGATACGAAACACTTTGCCTATATTTATTTTTTGCTATCTGTAAACCTGAAAAAAAAAACGTTTTATAGAATGGAAGGATGGATGCAGAAGCACCTTTCCTTATTGTGCTTATCGAGCACATCCGTATAAAAAGAACACACACGTTCAAAACTTGATTTGCCCGTTCTAAAATGTATTTTCAATATTTTACCTTTTTAGAGATGGCACCTGCTCACACAGGATGGTTGAATCTTGAGTAGAGACAAATGCAAGGTATTTTTGTAGACTAATTAATTCCTAAATTTTTGAGAGAAGCATTTAGGACGGATATAAATTTTCTGTAACACTGAGAAAAATGAATGGTTGTTATCACCCCGCAAAATTAATTTTTCATTACACATAATTTGTTTAAATTCTTCCCCTACAATTTCATGTTATTGTTCCGCAAAGCTATAATGTTATGAAGTTGGTGCCCTAAAAACACGAAATGAGATATCAAATAGTGCACGTAATAGATATTTCATCACTAATGACATTAATAGAAATAAGTTGATCCTTACCAAAATACGAGATCGTACACATTGGCTTAAAATGCATGCATCAAATCCAATTGTGGTGTTTGGGATCTACGAAGTAATTGCTTGACTTAGGTTTTTTCGTTGACTAATGACCACAGAAAGGTTTATCATTTGGGTTGTTAAGACAAATGAAATTTCTGCGGGAATATTATTGTATTATTGATCAGTTCTCTGAGACGAAACGTGCGACAGAATAAGGCAGTGTTTTGTTTCCCTCATTATACAGAAAATGTTTTCGAAATATGAACTAAGTTAACGCAAATATTCCTTGCCAACCTCTTATAAACTACCTTTATTTATTTACTATTTTCATCAAAATCTTTAATTTACAATAATAAAAAAATTGGTTGAATATGGTGAAGGCATATTGCACACACAAACGTCGTATCAGTATTTTTTCAGCAAACCACTGTCTTTAAACATACTTTCTTATATATAAAAAGGAATTAACATAACAAAACTTAGGACTACAAAAATCAATAGCAACACATGTTGCCGACAAATGACCCAATACTTGTCAGTTTGCACAACTGTAGATGTAAGCCAAATTACATACGTGAAGGACCGGATGAATAGCGAAGCAAAACAATCTAGTTTACACGATGACTACTAGTGCATGTGTCAGGGTCAGGCGATGACATTTATTCAGGTCAAAACGAAAGTGTAGATCTTTTTTAATTAGAATTACAACTCCATTTTTTACGTATAATTTAGGATATAATTAGACTGGTCATATCAAATGCGTTGTAATTTAGAAGCGGGGGTTGGGGGGGGGGCAGTCGAAAAGAGCTGGAAAAGTAGAGTTTATGACAAACTCATTTTAGGCGGAACTAAGGAAAAAGATTTTGATTCAAGATATTGCTTACAGAGCTAGTGTATATCAGACTCATTGTCAGAAATACGTATTTGAATAGAACTTGTATCCAACAAACGTTTTCACATAAGCTTCTTAACTTAGGATTGACATTTAAAAAAAAAAATCTTGGTTGCTCTAATATTCGGATGATGAACGTGCGGATATTTTCGTTGAGTCGTGTCTTTATACACTGAGATAGCAAATGGAGTAGATAAAGGAACTTTACGACTTTATACATAAAATAAATAGACGTTGTTGAACGGAAACCTTCATTAATGTGCTAGAACGGCACCCTGTCATGTTTAAATAGTTCGTCGACCTAGTGTACAAACTGCTTTGTTTCTTAAACGAAAGAAACGAACAGATCGATTGTGTACGAGTTGCTATGAAATTGACGTTCTCCAGCTATCAATGTCGTATCAAAACGGTCTTGTTTGCTTTAATTGCAACATATCAATTCAATTAGTTGCCGTATTGTTTGAGATTGTTAAATTTAAATAAATGCAGGAAATTAATTCCACTAAAACGAATCCCTGCGGCAATTGCAAATGTTCTTAAGGAAAATCAATCGTTTACACTGATTTACAATTTTCTTTGTTGCCAAGTAAATCTCCATGAAGTGGACATATCATGGTCCTGTTAAAACCTTTGTGCGTCACCTTTGGAGAAATCTCCATGACGTCGGACTATAACGGCCCATTTATAACCTAAATAGGGTACTCTTGAGTCAGTCTCCATAAATAAGACACATCATGGCCCAGTTATAACTTATATGGGTTATTTTGAGTAAGTGTCCATAAAATGGACATATATTACGGCCAAATTATAACTTATGTTGGGTTACTCTTGATAAATTTCCATAAAATGAACTTATTACTGGCTAGTTATTTTATTATTAAAAGTTGTTGGTACTCCACTAAGTCTTGAACGTTGTTTTTGACTTCCTTCCATATAATTTAATGACACTGCTGAAAGATGTTGTGGCAGGGTAAGCTTAAAAACGTTTTTGCTGTTTATCAGTAACATATCATTTCAACATTTTCAACATAATCTGTCTTTTTATAACATTGAGACACCAATAATGAAGGAGTCTATGCCGTTTCGGATGTATCTTTTCTTTATGTTTCAGTTGAATCCGTACACACTCTGTATAGATTCGACCTTAGGATCATATTTTGGACCGAACAAAGAAAGGTAGTGACAGCAAGGAGACCACCTGGAGACCACCTGGAATGATCAAGGTAAAATGTATCGTTATGTGTTTTCTTCAAGTTCACTCTACATTTGAAACAATCTGCTTTATCTCATACTCCCAAGTAAAGCAATCCCGGTCTGGTTATAGATTTATGACTAGGTACTTCCATATATATTGGCCATTTTCCTTTAAATGTCTCTGATAAAATAGGAAAATTACAATGGCCAGGCAATGCACAGGAGACATGTAGTCTTCAATATGTTATTCGTGATTTTTTTATGAACGGATAGTTTATAGAAGGCATGAGTATGGAGACCATTTGCCATGTTCCAGATAGCTGAATCTTTATGGTTGATAAGGATTATCACAACTCAAACACTGTACCTGGCTTCATCATTCCTGGTTGATAAATCCAACCCTGAATACAGATTTGGCAGCATGTAATCCATCCCAGTCTCTTTTCTAAACATGTTTAGACCGTTTCCTTTTCTAACGGATGGAACCACAATAGCCAGACAAAAGCATATGCAATTTGTGATCTTAGAACTTGAAGTCCGCAGTGAGTCCATCACACTGGGTTGTATTCAATTTACAATTCTTGGTGCGGGTCTGCGGTCACAATGATAGTTAAATCGTGGAACTGTTTATATTGGATGTCAGTACCCATAACGTGTTGCATCCTAGAAGTCACACTCTAATAATTATATGATCTTACTTGGAGTCCTTTAAAGACGAAAAAGTTGACCACTTGATTAGAACTCTAGTTCAATGAGAGTCCTTTCACATCACTTTTAGTATGAAGCTGTCCTTGTTTCTCTCAGTACTGGTAGCCGTATTTATTTGGTCCACTCGATCTACTTAATGTCCCAAAACAGATTATAATTTTAAACGTTCATTAGATGCCTTTAGGACACTAGGATCAGCATCTTTAGCTGTGCATTGGCGTTAGCTTTTCCCTAACACTGACTCCAATAAATCCGTTAGGATGACAGATGTTGTGTCAACTGAAACTTGGGATCTGAATTGTTTAAATTTAACTGTTTGAATCAACCGTAGTTCATAATGTTCTGAAATTCGCTTTTGAGTAGATCGAATGTAGAACTATTCTTTAGAAGCTACCGAACGACGCTTTTTGTGGGTTTCGATTATGTAGATATGTAGTGGATGAATATGTTATTGGCTTAGTGTCACTCATGTCTTCTTCACAATCGCTAATGCGAACTAATGCTTCTTGATTAATAATATAAGACATGACACATGACGTCATTTCCGCTTGTCCTCTGGTTTCTCATTGTAAACGTGCTGTCATGTCATGATATTCTCCAAATAGATATCACCTCTGCATAATAGATTACATGCATTCAGTTTCGACCTGTGGAGATAGTAGAATTACAATAGATCGTACATCCGGTCAGAGATTTACAGAGAGTCATCGGAAAGTACACTTCCAACTAGACTTCTGACTGCTCCACTAGAGATAAAAATCAAGATTTCTGTTATATCTGTCAAAAGAACTGGAGACAGTTAGCTCCAAAATGTCCGAGACATAAAAAAGGAACCATTAGACAAGAGAAATGAGAGAGAAAAGTACAGATGGTTATTGTCAATGTCAAAGAAAAGGACATTGCTCTTCAGTTTTTCAAGAAGAAAAAATGAGAACAAAGAAAAGCAACATTCTTCAGAAACAGCAGAAAGAAACTAAACTCCAGTCAAGTAAAGAATCTCAAAAAGGTGAGCGAAGCAGAAGAGAAACACAACAGCAGAAGAAGAACCTGTTCCAGCAAAAATGTACGAAAAAGAAGATGATGAACAACCATGATGTGCTTTTAAATTTCGTTATAGTGTTTATTCACGAGAATAAACCAAACCAAGAAAGACTTAAGTGTATCTATATCTTAATTTGTACTTTTAATATGAATAATATATGCAAACACACTTTTAAGCAACAAAACGATGAGGCGTTGGGTAGTATGTATGGGGTATTGAATAGTAAATTTAGAGTGTTGGTTAGCAGACAAATGATTGCTGGTTACTCTGCTATTTTCACTGGTAGTAAGAATACGGTATTGTTCACTCAAAACATTTTCTGTCTGAGTTTCGGAATTTTAGTGCAACCTTTACTGTCGACCATTTTAATAATAATGGGTAGTATATGACTGGATCGGATCACACGGCGCATGGATGGGATAGTGTGAGCGATGGATACTAATTCTGGGTTATTGGTCACTGTACATGGCACTTAGTACATTAGATAATTTATTTCAGTCTCCGCTATAGTCTTATACAGTTTTGAAATGTTAGTGCGACTTTTAATCTAAGCTTTTTTAATGTAATGCGGTATTCGTTGGCGGGGGGTGGGGGTGGTTAAGGTAGATTGTTGTTGTTTTATTTGGTTCTTTCCACTAAAGTTCTAAGCAGTTTCAGAATTTTAGTACTACTTTTAGTCATGTCCTTTTCAGTGTAATTGTATGTCAGTGCAATATATGCAAATGTACTGACACCACAACCTGATCTGAACTATATGTAATGCATTATGTCGTTGTTGTTGTTATGGGGTTTAATTCCATTTTTCACCTCAAGTTAGGTGATACATGGCAGCCAGTATAGTTGGTGGAGGAAGATCCCGGGAAGAACCACCGACCTACCAAAAGTCACTGGCAAGTTTTGTCACGTACCCAGGTAATGCATTACATACAAATCACACATACGTACATGTAACCACTAGGCAGCTGGCCACTATACAGAGGGTTGATGGCATAATCTGGAGTATTGGGTAGTGTATGAATCGATCGCATCACAAGGCGCTTGAATGGTATAGTGTGTTCGATGGATACTAATTCTTGGTTATTGATCACTGTACATGGCATGTACTTATACTATTGTGGGTGTAGGATGGCATCGTGGGTGGTATTGGTCACTAGGCACGGCCTCATTTGTGCAAAGAGTGTTCTTCCCATGTCAAATTCAAGTAAATCCGTAGATAGTCTTTCTCATGATTAATTCACATAAAGCCCCAAATCGCCAGACTCATGTTTAAATTCCCGTGGAAACCGAAAGTGTTATACCCAAATTAAATTCTCATAGGCCCCCAAGTGTTATTTCCATGTCAAATTCCCATAGACCCCTATTCGTCTTTCCTATGCTAAATTTCCGCTAGAACCACAATTATTACTCCCATGTTAAATTTTCGTTAGATCCCGAATTGAGATTATGATGTTAAATTCCCGTGAAACCTACATTTGCTGTTCACGTGCTAAAATCCCGTTAGACGCACCCGCTCGTGTCAAATTTGACCTCAGAGTATCAAACTATACTACTATTCCTTCAAGTACTTCCCATACACATCTGGATGCTGTTTCATTTAAATTAGCAATCATTAAATGCTGCTTGCTATTTACAATTTGGTATGTTGTTCGGATCTTGGAAAACTGCACTTCCACTTCGCTGCGGTTCTCAACGTTTCTGCCCCTCAACAAATTGTTCATAGCAGGATTCAGCCAAAATTAGTGTGGTACTCCGTCAGGGAGTCTGTCACGAAGGCAGGCAGACTGAAGCCCCGATACGTCGTCATGGATTACATGGATTCCTCAGTTAGTTCGGTAGTATTCCATGACTTTTGGAAACAGTTTAGATTAACAAAACTTTCCAGCGACGCTAGCAGGGTCAGGAAGAGCTATCTGGACTACGATGCGTCTTGCACAAAAAATTAAGGTATATAAAGCACTCTTTACAGTCCAATAACGTCGAGTAATTTGTGTTCTCAGCTCGTTTTCTTATTATTTTCTCTGGCGTCAGGCTCAGAGAAGTAAATCCAAGTTTCTGTAGCATGTATATTCAACCGGAACTGGTGTATTCTTTTCATATTTGGCGGAAACGCTGTTTACGATTTAAACCCGGACCTGTTTTGATTAGCTGCTACAGGATCAGGACTCATCTTGCACAAACCGTTCTTCGCTTTAAACGGTTTTAATATATTTAAAACAACTGATTAATTAATGCATGTAGTAATAAAAACGTACTCAGCTGTATATTGCTCATTCACAGCAGCCAATTGCAGACAATAGTCTTTCAGGATGTGAGTAAAATGTAAAATTCAATAAATAATTTATTCCCCTAGAATACAAAGTGAAAATTTAGAAAAAAAAACAATATGCGACATTGCGAATTAAATTTCAAATAATCCTAGAATTACAGACACGAGTCCTAGTATCAAAGTTCTGAATAAACGTTAGTGGATGTCACGTTGTGGGGAAAATTTGCTGATGTTCATGATTCAGGTATACACATATTTTCTTATAATTGATTCGTAGCAACAACAAAAAAACATGAATAAAGTCAATACGTATTATGCAAGATTTCGAATATAAACCCGATTCTGGACAACGAAAATGCCTGTCTTTTGTGTAACAATTACGCAATGGGCCATTCGATGTTAAATTCAGAGGGAATTCTAGGTCCGAGTAGAGACGCCTTTGTTTGTTTTGCACTCAGTCAGAGATGTCGCGACCGGGAAACCGCGCGCGACTGGTAAGTGAGAAATTACCCCAGGACAGTTTTCAAAGAGACCTGACCGTATCCAATCGCAACCGAGAGATTCGAATCTAGGGCGGAGTCTTAATAAGCAATTTGTTGTGTGTGTGTGTGTGTGTGTGTGTGTGTGTGTGTGTGTGTGTGTGATTTGGCTTTTTAACATAGCTTTAACAATTTTTCAGTCATATCGCTACGATGTCTGCAGTGTGACAGTTTATAGTGATGTCTAGCACTGGGACATTATGCCACAGACATGTAGCACGATGTCCCACCCAGTCACATTATCCTGACACCAGGCCGACCAGTCCTAACACTAACCTCTTAATGCTGAGCGCCAAGTGAGGTAGCTGTTAGTACCATTATTGTAAGTCTTTGGTATGACTCGGCCGGGGATCGAACCTACGACCTCCCGCCTCCGAGGTAGACGCTCTAACCACTAGGTCACCGGAGCGGTTCAATTTTTTTCGGACTATGTCCATTTCGCCGATTTGTGCATGTTTGGACGTTAGCAAGAATAGATCATACAGAAATTGGTGAGATACTAGACTGCGCTCGTTGAAAAGGCGGGAAAGCAATTCTAGGTAAATTCTAAGTTTGGATTGCGAACGAAGGCTCCTTGAGGTAACTTTGTCTCACTGTCATAACTAGTTGCTTTGAGACTGATACGTTATTATGCACATTTTATTTATTAGAAATTGAATCTTCAATGTATAGTGAATTTTTAACATGCAAGATTAACGTTTGTAGATTGTTGTTCTAGAACTTGTACGTGCTTTATTAGCAGACGAATATATATATATATATATATATATATATATATATATATATATATATATATATATATATATATATATATATATATATATATATATTATAGTGAATTATGCAGAGTTAGTCACTGTTGGACTTTTGCAAATATAATTACGTATTTGTATATTTTATGTGCCGCTTATAATTCATAGGGTAGGAAATGCGTATGATCATTGCTGAGGATGATAGTTTACTGTATAAAGAAGTTAACAATTAGGGATGTATATGAATGCATCTGAAATCGTTGATAATATTGGTATTGTTATTGCAGAATTATTGTAGAACCAAACGTGCATTGAATATTTAGATGTGGGTGTGTAGTTGACCTGATAATTTATTCACCGTTATTCTGATGAAAGGTGTGTGAGAGTGTGGTTAATTCTCCTGAGAGTAGACAAGAAGACCAGATTATACGTCCCTTCTAATTCCACAGAAAGTTTTCCAGGTGAGACGAGAGGCGACACCCGAGATTCGGAGAGAAGGAAGACACGTTGAGAAAACGTAGGAGGTCTTTTGCGACGTAAGCAGTTTGGCTGGGACCGCACGATTCACCCAAAACCACCCCAAATCTGCCCCACACCACCCAAAACCTGCCTAAATCCACAACAAACATTATATAAATCAAACGAAACGTACCTCAAACCACAAGAAAACACTGGAAAGAGTACTATGTTGTTGAAACAGACGACAAATTATGCTGGATTTAGTATTTACATCGGAGGGAAATGACAAAAGGGAGACAAATGTTACTGGATTGATCCCCAATGCTGGTTATCAAGTCAAAGGCGGACCCAGTCAATATGTTCCAAGTATAAACGGCCTCATTGTGAAGTAAATAATGGACCATCAGTGTGCCATACATATCAACGAGGTTGACGACAACAACAACATATGCACGAAATTATAAATATGTTTACATGTATTTGTTATTGTCTTTATTAACAATTTGTTGTCGCTAAGGACTATATCAATATATTATATTACTTCTTGACATTTTAAATAAAAATAAAATTCTGAAATCATGTAAAGGTACTGATTCTTTACCTTTAAATTGAAGTAAAACAAAGTGGTGATTCATTATCTTCTTTATACTTCATGTCACTGCATATAAGAATATTATTATCGTTGCTTAACATTTAATGCTAATGATAAAGCAGCCATCTGCATATGTGATTCGTTTGTGCGAGGCAGGTGGGAAGATCTATAATTGCATACATTTAAATGTAAGGCAACAAATTGTCTTCAAAACGCAAACTTTATTTTAGTACGAACCAAACTATCTGAGTACATGTTGTAACAAAGCGGCGGTCCACGGAAATTACAGATGGCGGTACAAGTCCAATTACTGGGTAGATAAAAATAGGGTGTTCTACAATGAATGAGAATGGTGATATTATTTTGTAATTTATATAATTTAAGGCAAACAATGCATACGCAGCAAACTATTATTCTAATACATGCTTTGACAAAGTGGCGGTCCACAGAAGTTACAGAAGTCGGTAAAAATCAAAGAAGCGAGCAAATAAAAGGTAGGATATTGTAACATTAATGAGAATGGTGAGATTATTTTGTAATTGATTTAAATGGTATATTTACAGTTCGCAATAGCAATTTGTATCATTTCAGAATTTATGCTTCAAGAGTATAATTTGCTACCTGAAATATATTTGTTTATTTTAATTTAATTGTGCAAAATGGGTCCAAAGCGCGCCAAGAAATATCCTTGTGGCAGTTATAGTGCAACTTGTGCATCTGAGTGTGTTTACTGTATTACATGTGGAAATTGGTACCATCGACAGTGTCAGCCCATGAGTGAAGGAAAACTAAGCCAATGGGGAGAATCGGATTTGGATTATGTGTGTTTCTGCTGTCGTTCTTTGAATGAATCATGGTTTGACTTCGTCAGTGCACTGCAACGTCTCGAGATGGTGAGTAAATGATAAACTTAGTTGACAGTTGTAACTGGTTCAAATTTTGAACAGCAATATGTCTCTATCACAATGCACAACCATTAAAAGTTCGTCAACTATCGTGCAATGGTCCGCGGATGATGACAGTGCTTATCGTTATGATGCTGATGGAGATGATGGTGTCGGAGATGAGGTCAAAGAATATGATGATAAATACATAGCTACAATAGACAGTGATATTCCTAGCCATAATGGTCTTATGGGGAATGAGAATGGTACAGATCATCATGACAATGAAGTGTTTAATTGTGAAAACGGCGAATGTTGCATGAAGCAATTTAAGCAAAATGACAGATTTTTAAGCAACGAAGACATTTTATCAATTCTCACTAACACCAGCGATTGCCCAACTGATATGCCACCAGAGCTTATAAATAATGTTTATATTGTACTAGACATAACTGGTAATAACCGTAAAGGCAAACATGAACTTCCCGACGATTGTGTTGTATGGGACACGCATGCGGGAACTACTTTCAACCGGACGATTTTGCTTGAATCCAAAAATAGAATGCGTCTGGTTTATACAAAAACAATTCAATATGTATGAAACAAGTTCAAAATAAGAATATTACATCTATTCCAACTGAACCACAGCCTGAAGCGGTACTTGTATTCCACAGATATTACACAAAGCTTAAAGGCGGTGAAAAGTTTGAAAACCATGTAACAACTATAATTAAGGCACCCATTCAAATCAATTTTATCAAAAAACGTGCTGTGATAGAATACTGTGGGGAAAGGTCTTTAAAAATTAACCAACCAAATGGAAACAGTAAGCGTAATGAGCCCTATAGGCGAACGAATTGAAACATTCTAAGAGGAGCTGTAAATGGTATGGGGGAGACAAAGACTTCGGATAGATATTTACAGATGAATACGGAAGATAGCTTTACTGCGCCAAAATCTTCGAGGCAAATTCAAGGTAAAATTTATAGAGAAAAGAAAAATTAAAACATCTGAACCACGAAATAAAAATCTAGCCGACGATTTAATAGAAATTTTAGGTGAACTTTACACAAATGACTGTGTCCAGGTATTGATTCTGACAACAACAACAAAAAAAAAAAAAACGCCCGGTCATTGTACTGTATACTACAGAACAAATTTTAGACTTGATCAGGACAGAATAAAAGCATTATTGCAATAGACCGAATTTTTAACTTGGGATAAGGATTTTGTAACTGCTATGTCATACAAAAATAGAAACGTTCTAAACAGGAAAACTGACCAATACCCTATTTTCTTAGGTCCGCTATGTCTTCATTGGGAGTCAGGTGAAAACACATTACAAATTCTTTTCTCACATTCGCAAAAAAATTGGAGATGGTAAGTTTATATTTTGTACGGACGAAGAAAAAGCTTTGACAAATGCTCTAAGGTCCAATTTTTGTAATGCAGAATATTTATGTTTCACTATGCATATTAAAGACAACATTCGGTACTCTTTGCATAAACATGAATGTGACCATCTTGTCACAAAATCAATACTTCGTATGCTCTTCAATGAAGATAGTGGCCTAATATTCAGACGAGAAGACGATCTGGCAATGTATTTAAAACAATATCGCAATTTCTCACAGTACTTCAAAAGGTTCATATGTCAAAGAATGAACATGTTTGTGTATAAACCGCTAAAAAAGGAAAAATATCACTATATGGCTCTGGCAATTACAAACTGTTTGGCCCTTCCTCCTTATATGCAATTGATGAAACCATATGGCTTACACATTAGCAGAAAAACAAGAATCTTTACAAAATCTTTACAAAAGCAACTAAATTCCAATACTTTGAAGTACATACATTCATCCAATATAAATTTTCAATGCATCCGGCCGAAAATAGATGCGGGACGAAAACCTGGGCAAAGAAAGCGTGTAAAGGCGGAACGAACATCGCAAATGAAATATCGATCATTGACCAAGGATGTGCAAATTGAACTAGAAATATACTTGTGTAATTTGAGTCATGGCTACCCATTTCGATTGTTCCAGTTTTTGAACTGGTTTTATGTATAAAAAAATCTTTGCAATGTTTTTAATTTTTTGTAAAATTTTATGAATTTATATTTACCTACGATACAGGTTGCAAACATCACTTGTATTATGTTGATTTTATTAATGATTTGCTTTAAAATTATGCAAAATACAATTGAGTTTAACTTCATTAGTTTACTGTTGATACACTTTATTTCATGTTTTAATTAGCGCTGAGACATGCCATATTTGATAGAAATCTGAAAGCGATTAAAAAGAAATTATTTGGTACTTTCAGTCATTCGTTGTATTGTGATATTGTGTTAATCTCATTTGATAGTTGTGACACTGATAGGCAATAATTTGCTTCAGATGATTCTAAAATGGAGAATTTAAATAAAATGCAACGAAGAAATACAATAGATCGTAAGCCCGTAACCAATTGATAATAAGGACAAGAACATGTACAGTGTGGTGTATATATTATTGTTTTCATCCTGTTATGAATAATTAATTTAATTGTTGTTCTGTTTTAATTTTTTTTTAAATTCCATTACACGCCACTGTAATGTATTTGATTTTGTCCAGAACAGAGTTTAGTTCTGACTGGTGATCAATATAGTAACATTTGTCTCCCTTGTTTAAATGTTTACTTCCAATCTATAAAAAAATGCAGTCTGTTTTGTCGTCTGTTTCTAGAAAATAATACTGTTACCAATATTTTCTTGTGGTTTTGAGTATAATTAGTCAAATTTGCATCATGTTTGTAGTTGATTTGGGCAGCTTTTGGGTGGTTCTGGGATGGAAGTGTGGAAGCTGTTCTACTAAATACTGCTAAGCCTGACAAAGCCACCCAAAGCCCCTAAAGCCATGCAAAGTCAGATTTAAAATTGAGTGTTTATATTGTTAATTATATTGATGAATCAATTAACTTAGCCGCAAGACTAGTTTTAAACAATATTAAGCAGATTTACATGACCGAAAATTGAGCGACAAAGTTCGAATTTAAAACAATCATAACGTATGACACATTGATGTGGGAATGTTTGTTATTATTTGATAAATTGTTCTTTGGACTGATTATGGAAAGAAAATTCAATTTTCTAACATATATTCCACTTTCTCACGGACTTCTCATCCGACAAATGGCGAACACTTTACCAGGCCTTTCTCACACTCACAATTTAAAAACGCATATTTATGACCAGAATAAAGGTGTATTAGCAAAATTTATGCATAGTATGTACGAATGATATCCCACGAAACGTATATATTTTTCAATTAAAGGAAACAAGGCTTGCACAATGAGTGGTATATTGTGGATACAGCGTACATACTATGCATATATTTTATTTATATCACATACAAATACACTTATTTGCCTTTGGAATGGAGTTTAGACTGACTACGGGCAACTGTGTATTGACCGAGTCCATTAACTCACATTCCAGCCGAGTGTGTCCTCTACAAAATGTAATGTCCCTTCTGCATATTGATAAGTTGATTGTTTACATTTTTGAATTTCTATTTTTTTTCACATTGATTAAAGCAGTATAAGTCACACTTATGATTTATACATGAAAGATGTTTTTTACGAAGAAAGTAGGACACTGCAAACAAAGATTCTTGAATAATGATCGCTCATTAATGCATTGACGTGCAGACCCATGGATATTAGCGTGGAATAGAATCTAAGCGATATAACGAGCCAGTAATTGGTAATTAAAATAATATAATATATTTGAAGCTGATCTAAGTCATTATTCTGCCTTAATTAACAGTACTACCAACCATAAAAAGTCTCTCTCTCTCTCTCTCTCTCTCTCTCGCTTTGGTCGGTTTGACTTAACATTTACCATCATCCTTCATAGGTCCAGAGACATTGTGGTATTTCGCAAGCGAAATTCCTCTGTGGTCGTCTTTTCGTGGATTTTCGCATTTATCTTGATATTTTTGGGTCAACAGAGAGAGAGAGAGGGAGAGAAAGAAACGCTTTTGAATATTTTAAAATTTAATTAATAATAATCGATTTTTATAACCATATAAGAGGTTTAAGATACAACATCATCACCATCAAAGCCTTAAATACACTACATATGTATGCCCGTAACCAAGATATTAACTTTACTGTCTCGATTGGCATTGTGGTATGTATATTTCATTTAATTATATTTGATTTAATATAAATTTATTTAAATTTAATTGTTTGTCAGTTTTAATTTTTTTTTATTTTTCATTACATGATATTGGTAATGTAAATTTATTCACTAGAGATGATACTTATTTTTTAGAAAATAGTTTGGCCTTGAATGTTAGTTTATAAACACCAGGTGTTGATCTAAATCCTGACCTTGGTTCAGAATTTGTAGCAATCATCGTAAACAAGTTCTATTTTATTTTAAAATGATTGGTTGTTTCCAAGGTCATGATGGGACTTTGTCTTTAAGATATAAACATTTTTTTTATTATTTCTTAGAGTAAAAATGATTGGTTTTCGTCAGAGTCACACTGGGTAAACATGATTTGTAAAAAGGACTTGCTTCTATAAACTTCCAGAAGATGATCACGTGACCCTTGTTTACGTTTTAGAAAGTCCATATAACCCATGTTTTGGAGAATTAATCTCAGTAGAAGCTGGGCTGTTAAACTGTTAGACTTATGCTGTGCTGTTTGGAGTTATTTCGAATTACTTGGTTTCGAATTATTTCAAATTACTTGGATTCAAAAGAATTAATTCCATTACTTTTCTGTTCATGTTATATTGTGGAACAGGGACAGTTATTTTTATAAAAATTTATTCAGCTATCAGAAACCGGAGTGATAATGTTTATTTCTACAGGGGAATTGTAGACTTTAACACTAAAGATTGCAGCATACGTTATCGGCTTCCATCTTTGATTCTTCGTCGGGATTCGAACATGAAATTAGAAGAACATTTTGTTATTAGGACTAATAAAATGTTTATCCTAGGATTATTTTTGGATTATTGTTGGATTTGATTCTATAAAACCGTAAGTTCATATTTTGTTTCTTCATTCTTACAGAATTTTTCCAGGGAAATAAATTATTGTATTTTTCAAAGCTTGTTGTTTTCACTCTTTCTTGTGTTACTGTTTATTCGAGCCTGAACAAGTGACGTAAGAATTGCAACTCTATCATTGATTACATAAACATTTTAGATAGGTCCCAAGGGAAATATACGCATACCGTTATGACGAATAATATCTTGTCGGTTACTTGATGCAATTTTAATGCTTTTTTTTTTATCCAGCCCAATTTATTTTTCTCTCTCGGTACCGTGATCGTCTTTTTAGATGAAATATTTTCTTTTTTTTCTCTCAAGATAAATACTTTAAATATAGCAGAATTAGAAAAGGTCTGCTTTATCTATGATCATTATCTTTTTTATGTTATCTATTTAACTCAGTACAAGGATAGAAAGGTTTTTAAAGTTACAATACTGGAAATTATTTACTGTTGATATACAATTTACGGAATATGGTAGTGAAGTACTACTGTATTCCATTATCACGCGTCACAGCCTGTTACAATCAGAAGTGGGCGAGTACGACCGTGCTACCTTTAACTCAGTTAACACATTTTTATTATGACATTGTGTGAATGTGTGAAAAATAACTATTTATGTCAATAGTTTATCATATACAGACATTTTAAAATAATAAACACTCCAATTAAAACTTTATCAGGCTCTGTATGTGTTTTTTGAGATGGAGTGAATTTGGAATTTGTCTCCCAATTACCAGGCATTCATTATGGTGTGCGTAGTAAATCCGAAATTTTTCTTTGTAATTTGTGCGGCAAAAACACTGTACAACAATAGTACACAGTTTTATCATCACTTTGTATGACTTTGTAAGACTGTGTATGCCTTTCTTATGAAACATCGAAAGGTTTATTGAGTTTGTCAACCTATGTTTCGATAATCAGTCAAATGACCACTTTTTAAAATAACAAACATTTCAAATAATTATTTTTCAGACTTTATCAGTACTTTATCATTATTGATAATAATGTTGAAATCTAGTCCTTCCGTTTGGTTGATTTATTCGTCAAATTAATTTATAATATACATTTTTCTAATATGACTTCGCACGACTCTTTCCGGCTTTATCTGGCTTTGTCGAGCTTCGTATGGCTTTGTCAGGACTTGTATAATTGGGACATATTGAAAAGTTGCGTTTTCTTTCGATAATCATTCAAATGAACTATGTATTTGCAAATAAAATACATTTTACATACAATTTTCTTATCATTCGAATTCGAACATTGCCGCCAAATTTTATCGGCATAATTATGTTGAAAACTAATCCTTCAGTTTTGTTAATTTATTTGTCAATATAATTTACAATATAACTACACTAGTCTAATATGACTTTTACGGCTCTATCAGGCTTTGTGATGATTTGTTAGGCTTTGTATGACTTTGTCTGGCTTTGTGCGATTAGGCAATATTGCAAAAAAAATGCATTTTCTTTCGATAATAAGTTAAATGAACAATTTATAAAGTAATAAATAGTTTATGAATGATTTTGTTAGATATTGTTATTAATTTGTCATTATTCGATTTCGAATTTGTACTCTGTCGCCCAATATTCGGTGATTTAATTCTGCATAAATATGTTGAAAACTATTCTTTCGGCTTGGTCAATTTGTTCATCAATATGATTAACAATATAAATACACATTTTTATTTGACTTCGCATGGCTTTGTAAGGCTTTGTCGGGCTTTCTCAGGCTTAGCAGTATTTAGTAGGTCCCCCTGAAGGAAGCGTGGAAGAGAGTTCCGGATGTGCAAGGAGAGCACGGAGTCGAGGGTACCGGAATTACGAAAGGAGAGAAAGGAGAGGCGGACTGATAAGTAAAAGAATCAACACCGGAGGAAAACACGCTCTCTTAAGACATTAATTTCAAAAATGAATGATTTAGATCAAGGACAGAATGAACCTGGTTTTTGACAAAGTCAAGCCAAACATTTTACATTATGAATAGCATTAAAAGAAATAAAATAATTTTGTTTTAAAAAAATCTAACTAAAAACAGTGCAAGTTAAATATACATAACAGTGAAACATCAGCCACAGTTTCCGAACCATCTTTATAACGATGAAACCATTTTAAAAGTGACATCTGTAATTCTTTATTCAAGTCGACCGTGAGGAAGAATATCCACATAACGCTAGAACTGTACAGTATGGCCATACCTCAGTAGCAGAATATTACTTCTTTTTGGACACATTTAGGTCACTGTCATTTGCCTATGTTATGTCACATGTATATATCTCAATGTGTCTGGCGTGCAGCTGGATATCACTGACTAAAAAGTTATCGTGTCAGAACTACTCAAATGTGAACTAGACTTTTGTCAGATTTTGTTTGGTTGACAAACTGACAATAGGAGGCATTGAAAACACATATATGAATTTAACACAAATTAATATTTCTTAACGTTTTATACAAAGCAAACACATTTGTATACCAGTTTAATTAGGTTGTGCAGTTTTAATTTAAATCTGAATAAAGCATTAATATATTTTCATATCAAATTTGTATACAGCTGCTCTGGTAACCAAATGTATGGACAGCTCATATGACTATTTATAAATTTGCACTGTCATGTTTAGATCTGACCTCCACTTTTTCCAATTAAGTTCCCTTGAAAACAAAGCACGTTTATCCGAGATAAAATTACTGTGTGTATATTTTTAAAGCTTCACGTTACTAGCCAGTCCCCTCTTAATAGTAACGGCGGAAATCCTACAAGTATGTTTTGCTTCTTCAGATCTCACGTGACAATAATTTAGTAATCCTTGTAAAGATACAAACTATAGATTTTTAGAAATAAGGAAATGTTTACATAGTCTTGCCCGAAACCAAATCAGCACGGAATCCAAATGCAGAAGCTATAAATTCTGCACGTTTAGGACAATCGACTTAAATTTGAACTATTTACTTGCCATGGGAAAATATTTGTTTAAGACGTTACCATTGCTCTCATAAAGCTATTTTAGTGTGCATTAAGTACTCTCGAATGAGCAAAATGGTTGACGTGGACAATGGGATATGTTATAAAACGGGGACAAGACAGAACGTGTAAAATCACGCACAACCGTATGTAACTGATATGCAGAATCTTATCAGTTGTCAACAAATGCAGTTACAAATATGTGTAACATACCGGTTCAAATTAAAATTATTTTATTTGAACGTTCCGTGCCAAAGCTCTAGTGTTTTATTCCCCACTCGTCGGCAAAAGTCCCTCTAAATCTGAAATTCGCTTTCTTCTCTTAGTCACGAAAACTTTACTTTTTCAAAAATCACTCAAACTTCACTTTTCAGAAGTGAAGTCCTTTGCGCATGATTTGAAATCAGTAAGCCCAAATAATGGTTTAAAATTTTAATGATCAATTAGCCTAGTAAAAGTTTACAAGTCAACCCCAAATCCTACTAGAAAATATTCCTACCTACGAAAAGGCTGAAATTCTATATTTCTCTATAATCTTGATCTACGTATCAGAAAAAAGCGAACACCAACAGGATTTTTAAAATTCAACAAACAATTTATTGCCGTAAAATACAAAGTGAAAATGTAATAAATAACCTATTGTGTTACGAATTAAATCCCCAAAGATCCTACAATTTCAAACACCAGTGTAATGATTACAGTTCTTTAGTGGTATTCCAGAATAAATCCAATGCTGGAAGACTTGATGTACATGTGATAATCTGTGTCGCAGTGATGTGACAACAGCCTTTAGTAGTAAAGGGGGATATTATAGCGTCAATGGGAATTAGCATTACA
Organism: Sinohyriopsis cumingii; assembly: GCA_028554795.2. Classification (NCBI taxonomy): domain Eukaryota; kingdom Metazoa; phylum Mollusca; class Bivalvia; order Unionida; family Unionidae; genus Sinohyriopsis; species Sinohyriopsis cumingii. Next base: position 39,050,321 of record CM068835.1, on the reverse strand, counting down.
GACCCCCTTGGGAACATATAGCGTCAAGGGAAATTTAACATGGAGAAAAATCGTGGGAACATATAGCATCAAGGGAAATTTAACATGGAGAAAAATCGTGGGAACATATAGAGTCAATGGAAATTAACATGGAGAAAAATCGTGGGAACATATAGCGTTAATGTAAATTTAACATGGTCAAAAACCCCTGGGACTATATAGGGTCTATGTAAAATTGAAACAGGGAGGGACTCTATTTTTTTTTTTTTAAAATAAAAAATAAAATAAAAAAAGGGGTAGGCAATGGAAAGGCTATCTCTTTTCGAGAAATATGGCTGGCCCTGAAAAGGGCCTTTGGATTTCTTCTAACACTTCCACTTCTTCAACCATCTTCTCACTTTTTTCACTATTCCTGTCTTCTTTTTCTCCTTTTCCGGCATCCAGTCCGGGTGACCCATGGCTCGGAACTTGGCCTGTATTTTCATCCAGTTATTATTCAGTTGGTCGAATTCTAATTTCTTCTTCTTATTCTGTTCTTCCTTTCTTTCTTTAGTCCACCTTTCCTTTATGTTCTCTACTTCTTGGGTCAGCACTCGTTTCATAAGTTCCTCGGCTTTTATAAGTTGGTCAACACCCCATTTCACAAAGGACCACTCACTCCATACTAATATATCTTGTAGGAAGCATCTTACTAATCTTGTATTATCCAGAGCTTCCTTTAAGCTACCTACTCTTACATAGGGAGGGTTAATGAATCCTCTTATTTTCTTCACTTCTTCTTCCAACATACCGTCAAGGAGATCCATAGCTAGTTTCAGACTCCTCACTTGTCTTGTCACAAAATCCCTTGTAACTGGATATTTCCATTCCTTTTCTACTCTTTCCACAACATATACTCCATCAACTATCCAAAAATAACTGTGTCTCAAGTTGTTGAACAGGTCAGATACAGCTACCATTTTCTTTCCGTTATTCCGTAGAATGGTGCGAACGACTAACACTGTGGGTTCTTATAGTGAAAGTGCGGACGTGATGGAAAACATCCCCCTAAAACATAAAATTAATCTTACCTAGATCATGACCCAACAACGCGCGGACGTGAAGGAAAACATCCCCCTACTTTCTCATTTCATATAATATAACCCTAACTATACTCTTCACATACGCTAATAAACCCATAATCTACTATTCACACAAACTTACTTCAGCATTTACAAACACAAACACACAAACACATACACTTCCACTATTAATAAAGAGTTAGTGTTTATATTTACACTACTCTACCTACACACATTGGCAAATCGATCGTTATTTCTTTTCTAGAGTATTGGGTAGCCCTGAAAAGGGCTGTTGGTTTTTTTGAACTCCTGATGCACCTATCTAATGGTTGCACCGTCCTGGCCTGGCGCCACACACGCATCTTCTTCCCCAGTCTTCTTTCACCTTTCTTCTGGGGAGCGCAGAGGGAGGATGATTCGTTTCAACACCCCAATCCTCTGTCTCGGGAATATTAAACGACATCCTCTCTTCTCTTTTCTTTTCCTCTTCTTCCCTCTCTCTTCTCTCCTCCTCTTCTTTGTTTCTTCTTTCCTCCAATCTATTCCTTCCCTCCTCGACAATGGCTTCCGCGGCCAGTTCATTTAATATGCGCCTGGCATATTCCAGGTGCATCTGGAGTTCTAACAGTTTCACTATTCTGCTATTCATTCTTCTGGCTGTGTTTATCGATCAACAAGGGTAGCTGGACTGCCGAACGAGTTTCAATTTATACTGAAAGCGCGGACGTGAAGGAAAACATCCCCCTAATAACATAGAATTCATCTTACCTAGATTATGACCAAAAAACAACAACAACGCGCGGACCTAAAAGAAACACTCACTCACTTTTTATGCTACCCATCACTATTTTAAAATTTTTTATAAATCACTTCAATAGACTATCCACATACTCAAAGCAATTCAATCTAACTCCAAATATACACCTCAAACACCAAAAAACATCATTTTAATCTACTATCCACACCAACTTACTTTAGCTCTTACAAACACAAACACACCAACACATACCCTCACATTTTTTAAAGCAAGAGTTAGTGTTTATTTTCACACTACTCTACCTACACACATTGGCAAATTAATCGTTATTTCTTTTCTAGAGTATTGGGTAGCCCTGAAAAGGGCTGTTTTTTGTTTGCTATGGCATTCTTTTTTAGTTTCTAAGAATGCGATGTCCTCTGAGGATAGACTTTCTGGCAATAGGTCTGCTTCTTCGGAAAGAGAAGAAGAACTCTTTGGTGTCGATACGACAATCGACAAAGCCTCTGTCAGGTTCAGGTTGCTGCTGTTGTTGCTGTTGTTGCTGCTGTTGCTGCTGTTGCTGCTGTCTCTGAAGTCTGTACTTCTCTGTCCATTCTTCTTTTTCCCTGTTCACTTCTTCTCTGAAGAGCTCTTCTATTAGGTCTTCAGTGATTTTTAGCATTCTCACATTCTCTATTTCTTCTGGCTTTGGTATCAGACTGTGTCTGACCCTATGCAAATTCACGTAGGCTTCGTTGAGCTTAGCTAGTTTGGAGCACATCTTCTTAGGAGGATGAGTCGACAATGGATGGTTAGACTGGAAATAACCCCGGTTCTTAAAGTCAAAGCGCGGACGTGAAGGAAAACATCCCCCACACGGTTTTCGAGCCGCAACGTTTAGTGAGTGTCATGAGAGGGATAGTAAGAAATGAAAGAGCATCAATCCAACATTCTTATAGCTAAACAAACCACAAAGGCATTTTTTTCATAACACAACATTTTTTATTCAAAAATCACTTAACACTAAACAACAACTCTAACATTTTTTAACAATAATCCAACACTATAACATCAAACAATTTTTTTCAAATCACTAACATTTTTTTCTTCAAATACAAACTACTTTAAACAAGGCTGACAACGTTGTGAATTAAATCGTGATTTCCACTGTTGGAAATCATTAGGCCATTGATGGACACTACGTTTCCTAGCTTGAGACAAAAGATAAGCATAATGGTCACAAAACCATCGATCTACTTTCACATCGTTTCTAGCAGAAGAACGAGGATCGAAATGAGTCACTAAATGTTCTAAGGAATAGCCCAGGCTGCGATGATGCAGAAAATACACACAATACTTTCCACACACCAAGGAATCTGTGCCTTGTAATTTCACATTATTGAAACGGGTGATCTGAGCATTTCTTCTCATAAAGTCGATGATATCGTCTTCCAAAGGGGGCAATCCGTACGAATCGAAATATTCCACACATCCTTCTTGAGGAAAGTAGACGGCTACCCAGTGGGTTCCTGGGAGATGACTGTCGTCCGTGTTGATCACGTAAGCTTGATGGTCTTTAGGTTTGCGATGAGGGAATTCATCTTTAGCACAGACGACAGGATTCCAAGAAGCCGTATACGAACTGTGGTTCAAAAGGTAATGAAGTTCCCAGGTATCCATGTTTTTTTCTTCTTCTTCACAGGTAATAATAAGTCGTCAATTCGATCCTGACTTTTTGCTTGAAAATGTCTGACGAATAAACGGTTATTCGTTCTGTTTCCTCACTCTGATTCAGGAGAGCTTCGATACGATGGATCTCTTGAGTGGTTAATGGTGGACAAGAATGTTCACGCAAGTCTTTATACCACTGGTGCAACACGTCTTTGTCCGAGATGAGACTCCAAGCTTCGTCCAGATACTCGTCCAATTTTTCTTCTTGACTCAACATCAGGCATTTATCGTGTTGAATTTGACTGGGATGATCGTTTTGACATCCATAGCAATTTTTCTTGATCAATTCTGTTATTTTGTCGACCAAGTGTTTGGCAAAACAGGAGACTAAATGGGCTTCTTGTTCTGGCCATCTCGACTTCATCATGATTACTTCTTCTTTTTCCAGGGTCTCCTCACATTCCATGTCCAAAGTTTCTCCACTAGGTAATGAGGGATAACAGTCTTCCATGGCTTCTAGTACTCTAGAATGACTTCTCTCAAACTGTTGATTTCTATGGTATTATCGAATTCGGCATACAGGATGACGTTCACTGTGTTCCCTGCATCCAGTGGACTCGCAAACTGAATTTCCACACGAATCTGGCCGGATTTTATAGGGTGGAAATGTCCCTCGTCGCTGCCTTGGTCAGGAGTGAAATCGAAAGCCCACAAAGCGTAGCCTCCTGCATAATCGTCGTACGTAATGTCGTGACTGGTGTTGGTTCCTAACTGTCCGGTAGCTTCGTACAGGGACAAGTACGATCTCAAATAATTCTTCGCGGCACCAAAGTTAGGCTCAAAGGGTCGGGTACACAAGGTTTTGCCATCGCGACTGACTTCAATCTTGGACACATTGTAATGTTGAAAGTTGAAAGGATTTTCGTGGTAGGCTCCGTTGAAGGCTGAATTCTTGACGATACCAACAATCAAACGCTTGGGTAACTGTCCTTGGAACAGATGATCTTCGATCATGGATCGCTGTCCAGCAGGAATGGTGAAGGTTTTCACTTCTACGCGTCGTATCGGATACTTGGCGGTCGTTCTGCTCAACGTCTGACTGATGTCGTTACCTACTTTAGGCAACACTTCCACACGACGCACGTAGAGTCTGGCTTCTTGGATGATGGTTTTGTAAGTGGCATCATGAGCAGCCATCAAATGGAAAGCGGCACTGCTGCGATTCAGTCTCAGACGGATATTCACCCCGTTCAGCAAATACTTTTCTTGTAACCACATGTCCAAATGCAAACGATCCATCAGTTCTAAACTACGACTTCCAGCAATTTTCTTTTGTCGTTCTACAAATCCCGCTGGATTTGAAGCATCCCCAGCAAGTGTAATGCCGTTGAACTTAGTCGCTTGGTCAGGTTTCCATACCACGCAAGCATCCAGATGAGTGTTCTTGGCTTCTTTTCCGTACGTCAAGAGATTTTCCAGGTACGCTCGATAAGGGTAAGTATCCATGCTGCTGCTGACCAGTTTGTTATTCAAGTACAAGTCCACTTCGCTGAACAAGGAATGCATGAAATTATTGATGGGAGCTACTGCTTCATCAGCGTCTATGTTAGCGTTGGGTGGCTCGATCACTTTCACTTTCAAGTATAGGTAACTGCTATTCAGATCGATGTAATCTTCGGGCTGTCCTTTGATTTCAAACTCGATGGGAGCGGAATCCGTCAATGAGGAGACCGGGGGAAATTCCACCCACTGGGATTCTTGCATCGTCATCATGGTGGGGGGCATGGCAAACAGATCCAGTTCCGTCTTGGAACAAGCACATGACTCTCGGTGCATCATTTTTGTTCTGTTCTCTTTCTCAATAATCGAAAACGTCTAAGTCTCGAACGGTTCTTCTTTTCTTGGCCTTTCTCGCTTGAAGTCTAGTGAAAGGGTGTTTTCTTCGTCGTCTCTTTCTGCCTTGTCCTTGCTGAATGCCTGACTCGGTAGCGTGCAGGGCATTTATAGGTGGGTCTCGGCGACCCAAAATGTCTTTACCCGTTTGCAGCAAGACATTTTTGCCTGCCCTCATGAATGCTTCTTTAGGGTTTTGTTTGTCGATGATGACATTTTGGAGAAATTCTTTGCCTTGCGTCAGTGCCGCATCTTTCAAGGCGTGCAATCCGCGTGTCACCATTGGTTTCAACACCGGGGCCACCGAACGAAAGGCCGATTTTAACATGTCTCCTAAACCGTGTCCTCGCTGTCGAGCAACCCCTCGGTACACTGGATACATGACTTACTTACGAGTCGTGAGAGAACCGTTTTCGAAAATGGAGTTTCACCGTGACTTTTCCTTTGGTGAATGGAATATTTTGTCCCAAATCTCCTTTTATAGTAATGTTGACCGTGTCCAAATACGACTTACTGACCGGCAAATAGTGAGGATGGACAAATTCGCGGTGGACGTGGTAAGTGTTTCCACCTTCCTCGTCAGCGTTCGTGGCAGAATCCACTTTGAAAGGAATGACACGCAGTAACGGTACGGAGATGTGTCCCACCACGTTATACTCCACCACATCGGAGTACACGAACATCAAATTCAGTCCTTGGTTCAGTTCTACCGGGGTACGAAAATACTTGGCGAAAGAATCGTTGTCAGAAATGACTGGTAATTCGGGTTTTTGTTCTACTTTCTTCCTCAGCTCCATGTCACCGCCCAACATGTCAAACAATTCAGGACAAAATAAGAAAGACATGATTTTGGACCCCTCAGGAAATTTTATCAGGAAGCGACGAGCTGTTTTGTGGTACTCCAGGATGACACTTTTTTTGACACTTTCCAAAGCTTTCAGAAACACGACATTAAACCTGGAGGCTATGGTGCTGACCAAATGTTGACCACTAAAATAATAGCCTGGGGGAATGAACAAGTGATAGGTGGTCCACTTTGAATTTGGTGTGCTACGGGTTTTCTTGTCATATTTGCTATGGGTATCCATCCACTGTTGCACTTGCTCGTCATGAACTTCCACATCAAATTTATTTTGATTGGGAAGGACATTGAGGACTTGGGTCGGGTGAATCATTTCTACCAAAGCCACTTCCCAATGGGCTTCGTGATCTAAGGGGATGGCTTGAGGTAATTTGGCCGTGTAACAGCACAACGTGTTGTGGGGAAACACCTCCATGGAACTGTCACTGGGTAAGGTTAAGTAAAATTGGTTTTGGTGACTCATAATTCCAGAGTTCTGTGGCTGTCCGAGGGGATATTACTGGACGTCAGAGGCGTGTCTCCGCCCAAAATGGGGTTCTGATTGTGGTTGAACTGGTGACTGGCACTGGCACTGGACACAAGGTTCCCGGGGTTCCCGTTCGAGGAGAATTTCAGGGAGGGATTTGGAAGCAGGTAACCGATGCAACTGCTCAATAAAATGGTCCACAATTGTTTGTCTCCTTGTTGCAAATTGGCAATGGCTGCCCCGATGACACAATACACCACGAAGATTTGACAGAAAAAGACGATTTGCGTTTTAGGCACACGTTCTCCACACCACACCCACAAGGGTTGTTTTTGTAAATCTTGCAGAGAAGAACTAGGTGAAGGAGGAGTGGTTGACGTAGCTGCGTCTGCTGTGTGAAAGGGCATGATGGTCACTTCTTCTTTTTATAGTCGATGACTTGCGAAGCGTCGATCCAAGAATCGAAACTGGGTGGATATCCTTTCCAACGTACTTTGACTACTTTGACACGTCGTTTGCCCACTTTACGGGTTCTGCGTTCGAGAATGCTTTCGATGTCGTACACGTCGTCTTCTTTTTTGGTGACACGTTGTAACTCGGTCAAATAAAACGTTCCTTTGAGCACTTCTCCGTTCATGTCTTCCAATTTATAGACGGCAGGATGACGGCCATGCACTCGTCCAGTGACGCGAAACAATTCGGTAGTCCAGTTAGGTAAGTAACCTTTGTCGAAAGTGCGTTTGGTTTTGCCAATGCGCACCCAATCTCCTACGGTCAACTCTCCACTTTTCTTGGGGACAGCCCTCGTCGGGGACGTACCGAACAGACGCTCGAACACCATCACTTCGTTGTCGGGAGTCACGTCTTGCGGGGCACGTCCGATGCTTCGATGGTAAGATTGGTTGTACGCTTGCACCAGGTGCGGTAAGATGTCGATGTACTTCAGAGTGTGGTGATGCGTAAAATATTTCCACATGCGTTCTTTCAAAGTGCGTTGAAAACGTTCCACGATGCTGGCTTTGGTTTCGGGATTCTCGGTGGTAAAAAAATGAATGTCACGTTTCTTTAATTCTTTTTGGAAAGCTTGGTTCAGAAATTCGGTGCCTTTGTCCGTTTGCCATCGAAGAGGGTGACGACCGCTTTGTTTCAACACCCGTTGCAGGGCTCGCACTAACTCGCTGCTCGATTTGGAAGTCAAGGGCACGACCCAGGCAAATTTGGAAAAGACGTCGATGACACAAAACAAATATTTGTAGCCACGATTGTAGCTGGCCAAATGAGAGACATCGGCTAAATCGGCTTGCCATTGATGATCGATGCCTTCCACTCGGGTGCGACTTCTGGCAAACTTGCGTCGAATGGGTTTGTGTAAAGTGTAGGTAGCTTGTTCTTGTAACCATCGTTGCACTTGAGGTAAACGGAGACTTTTCAGTCGCGTTTTGGCAGCACGATACAATTTTTGAACTCCTGCGTAACCTGCGGGATGTGAGGGATCGTAGTAAATGCTGGCTAAGACTTTTTCCATTTCTTTTTTGTGTTGGTTGCTGTGTTAATAAGGCACCCACTCTTGGAGGAGGCTACTCTTTTTCTCTTGGGGTATTTTCTTGGATTGCAATGCTTTGCGTGTGCGACCGGCAATAGGTGTCGAAGAGGAGGATGTCTGAGCGGGGGATATCGGTTCTTGTTTCACTTCTGTCTTCACTTCTGTCTTCACTTTCTTTTTCTCTTGTGATGAAGAAGGGGTGGCCATCATCTTTTTAATCCATCCAATTCTGGAGGTAGGTGGTGTTGTTAACTTGCGTACTTTTTCTGGTGGAGTTTGAAACCCTTCTTCTTCTTCTTCTTTTCCTTTTTCTGTCTTGGTCACTGGTACTGGTACTGGTACTGGTGATGGTGCTGGACTTTTCATCAAGGTCTTAAAATCTTTCAGAGTGGGTAGAGCTGTTTCGTCTAAAGCTTTCTGGTGAAAGAGTTGCAGTCGTTGCAAGAGTTGACCGTACTTTTGCGATTTTTCTGTTTCGGACAAATCTTGGCGATCCAGCAAGGACTGCAATTCGTGTTGTAACTGGGACATCTCGCTCAAATGGGGATTGGGAGGTAAATGCGGGGTGCGTTGTTCTTGCCACCGATGGTATTCCATCCATCGTTTGTAAGGCACTAAAGCTAGTTTTCGTCCTTCCATGGGTTGTCAGGGGTCGATTCTGAGATCTTGGGATTTTCGAAGGCCTTTTTATCTTGCTCCCATCAGTCCTCCCAACATGGTTCCCAAGACTCCTTTCAGTATGGGGCCTAACAAGAGAGGCAAAATGCCTCCACGTTGCACTAACATCTTCTTTTTTTGACGAATGGGGATTTTCTTTTGAACCATTTGGCGAAGAACGTGACGATGTTTGCCTAAGCATTGTTTCTGGTGTTTGGACAAAGGGATCGTGCCTTGCAAAACGTTCAAACAACATTCGCACACGGTATCGATGACCTCTTTGGAGGCTGTTTGAATGAGTTTTTTTCGTAGGGGTGGAGAAGCTTTGGACAGGACAGATAACAGGTCCCCATGTTTGGCTAAACGTGGTGGCAGTCCTTTCCTTTTCTTTCCTTGGGGTTTTCTGGAGGGTGACATCTTTGAGTCTTTAGGAGCACCAAAAGAACACTGATACCCTACTTGGTCACAGGCCTTTTTTATACTGGAACGCGTCGCCACTGATTGTCTTTACGTATCAACTTCATGACAGGCATGACACGTCGTGCAGGGGTACGTAACGGACTAAATCGAGTCAGTTCTTGCTTGGACAAATCCAGTAAACTTTGTAACATGCCCGATCTTTCATGGACTTTGATTTTGGGAGAAGGTACTTTGTGAGCAGCAGCCACTGCCACTAAATTGGAGGGTCCTGCCACTGGGGAAGTTCTTTTGGGGGTCATCAACGGAGAAGTTCTTGGTGTGATTAACGTCTCCAAGTACTCTTCAGTTCTGGGAGTCATTAACGGAGAAGTGGATAAACGTGAGGCTGTCGGAGACACAGTCACCGCTGTGGCAGGTCGTGGTTTGCGAGTGTAAGGCTGCGTCCTGGCCGCAGTGCCTCTCTTGCTACTAGTTTTCTTCTGTGGACTTTTCTTTTTCTGAGGACTTTTTCTCTGTTTCTTTTTCTGGGGGCTTCTTTTCTTTTTCCGGGGTGGTGTCTGGTAAGAGGAGGGTCCCGCCACTGGAGAAGTTCTTCTCTTTGGGGACCTGGTCTTTTTCTTCTTGGGGCTTCGTTGAACTTTTGTCTTGGGGATAACTTTGGGGGCATTAGGATCCCATCTTAAGAGTGAGCGAATGATGACCCCTCCTAGAGTACCGCTCCCTCCAGGTTTCAAAATGATTTGTTTTTTGGTTTGAGTGTCGATGCGGGGATCGGCCAGTTGGACCAAAGCGACTTTGTTTCGATCGAAAAAGCGTTTGGTTTGATGAGGAATCTGAATGATTCCTTGGAGTAATTGACGTGCTGTCACCGTGAACCATCGTAAGACTTCTTTGAGACTAGCTTCTAAGACACGAGCTCGTGTTTGTGGATCTTTTTCTCGACTGATGCCATACAAGGCACGAATCAATTTGACGGGAAGATGCGACTGAAGGGACGTCATGTTCACACTGTGTGAGACAGACGAAAAGGGTCTGAGGTTTTTATAGATTTTTTGATGGGGAGTGAAATGAAGTCGAGGACGGAGACGTGTACAGGACAGGCCCTCCGTCTTGGCACCAGTGGTGAAACAAGTGGGTACGAAATCGCAAATCCTCGGGAGTGGTAGGTTTCAAATCGACGAGTAAATAGGCGTGTGGCATTTGAGTGGCATCGTCGTACGCCTGAGTCAGCCAAGGCGTTCCTAACTGTTTGGCTAAGACTTGCACTTGCGATTTATCTCGAGGGCTTTTAAACAAGACCACGTAATGCGCATTGAGACTGATGGTGCGATGGGCTTTACTTTGTTGAAACAAATTTTGGGTGATGTAAATGACACTGGCATTACGGTGATGCCCTTTGCGCGTGAACCACAATTTAATTTCTTCTTCGTCTTCTCCTAACATGTCGTCGAAAATGACCAAATGGGTTTGACGGGAGTCAGAGACGATGCCATCGTTTTCTTTAGGAATGCCTTCCACAAACACGATGGAATCGCCTTGACTTTCTCGCAAGAGGCTGTACGCCGATTGCCACTCTTTGTAACACCACACGATCCGTTGAGGGGGTCGATCGATCAAATGATGTTTATGTTCGATCAAACGTTTGACGAATTCGGTTTTGCCTGAACCGCTAGGTCCAGCAATGAGCATGTTAAAGGGATGGCGAAGATACAAAGCCTCCCAACTGGCACGATCTAAGTGTTCGTCGATGACTTTGACAGTAGAGGAAGAGGGAGCAGAGACAGCAGAGGTAGTCATGGTGTGAGAAATGTCACTTGTGACACGAAAAACAAACAAGACAAGAGTTTATATACTTTTTCAGAACACGTTTATTGAATGGTTTTTTTCAAACATGAATACGAAAGACAAAAATACATAAAAGCCAAAGGCTTAAGTACAAGGATAAAAGGCACATGATAACTATGAACGTGGAATAAACACAAGTGTCTGTACAACAACATGTTTTGGGTAATGTTCTAACCAGTTCTATAGTAGGGGGTAAGGTCACACAAGTGTCCTCCCGAAAGGGTCTTTCAGGTCTGTCCACGACAGTCCTGTCCTGGGTGACGGGTTCTTCTGGCACCGTCACTAACACGGGTTGAAAAGTAACTTTTTTCCTTGAACAACTCTCGTGCATATTGGGCCACTTCTTGGGTCCAAGCCTCAAAACCCCATTCTTTCCAGGCACGGACATCTGTCCAATGGGGATGTAAGTCACAAGCTACACACACATCGTCATACACGTCTTGGGGAGCTAAAAGTTGACGAATCTTTTTTTCCTGTTGAGGTCGAGAAGTATCCAGATGAAACCGCAAGGCTTTGAGCAAAAGAAGTTTTTCGTGACCATTTAAGGCCATGGAGGTGGTAAGTACTGATCGTAAAGAGTCCACAAAGAATCGGCTGGTAAACGAAATCCCAGAAAACAAGTCACTAAGACACACACCACTTGTCGTCCCAAATTGAATGGATACAGTTCTTGTAATAATCGATGGTAATGATCCACAGTTTGAATATGGTCATTGAGTTCCTTCCACGGAATCTGTTGGATGACATGTGACATAAACCGTGGCATGGCAGCCTGTTTTTATATTCTCTTTTTTTCGGATGCAATACACGTACTTTCTAGCCAGAGATCTTCGTTCTCCAGTAGGGAATCTAAATCTTGCATACTGTAACCGAAACGTCAGAGTTCGATTAGGTGTTTCCTCTTCCACTAAGCAGATTCCACGTAAAATATGTTTGTAATCCTTTAACTTGTCTTCCTCAATGCCTTGCACTAGGTGAATCTCGAAGTAACCATAATCATGAACATGTCGATCATTAGCGACCTCAAAGTTTTGAACAAGGTCTGACCATTGAAACAATTTCTGACGAATCAGTTCTCTTATACCATTCAGGTACCAGTGGTTAAAGATCTGGTGACGTAACGGATGCAATTGTTCTTTACGTTTCACTTGTATTTTCACCAGCTCTCGGTAAATCCTTTCTCTCAATTCCACAGGCAAAGCACGAATGTTCTCTTGTAAAGTATTCATGAATAGGTCAGTCTGTACAATTCCCAAAAGTAATCCACATAGTGAGTAATTTCTGACCACTGCCATTCAGGGTAACGTCCAAGAATGTCACTGAACTCTTTTGATGTAAACGGTCTAAAGCGATATAATAGGAGGAATGCAACCTTGACCCAAAGAAATCTAACACACTGGTTGACTTTTTTCACTTTCCTCTTATGAATTTCTCGACACAAAAGTTCTACAGTGACCCATTGAGATTTCACTCTGGCAAACCCCTGCCAAACTTCCTTGTAAATCTTCTCTTGCAGTTCTTTAGGTAATGATTCAATATCGTTTTTGAAATGAAGTTTAAATACTGGTCTCGGTGATGTCCAACATTTGACTCCTAGCCAATCTGGTTTCTTCTTCGTCAACGACATGGTAAGTTACTTCAATGTCTCGGTCCCACTAAGGGTAAGTAATGACAATTCGGTGACCATCGAGCATGTTCTACGTAGGCCGAATCTTGCGGTTCCCAGTGGTGAAGTGACACACCGCAACTGAAGCACTTGACTTTATCTCCTTCGCCCAAGTAGAAAAATCCGGCTCTGGCTAATTCTTCGGGGGTCGGTCCTCCCAGATACTTTGGCCATTTTCCTTTGAACGATTGAAGACGATTTTCAAAGTCGCAGTATTCCGACAAACGCACAGGGAACGAATATTCGTCTTTCACAGGTTCGTTTCGATGAGGGTTGAGTGACATGGGAAGGAGTTTGCTCAGGGCTGGATGACATCCGTAGGGGGGTAGACGTGAAGGTGAACATTCCCCTTTAAAACGAAACCCAGTAAAATGTCCAAGAGGACGAGCGGCATCAGTTTCGCATCCCACAGGTTTGACACGCACAGCATCCCTTTCCATGATAGGGGTAGGGACACTAAAGTTCCCATGATGCTTTACGGCATCGCTCAGGTCACAACGTACAGCATCGTACCCATCGCAAGGCTCACAATCGCACTCGTCTGCAAACTCCGTTACGCAATTACAATGGTAACCACATGGACAATCGCAGTTTCCTTCCGGACATTTTCCGTCGCAATGCCTGGGTCTTATCCATCCAGTATTAGTCACACTAGAGGAAGATGCAACTTTTTTACAATCCCCAAACTGGAACGATGTCTCTTTCAAAGTATTCATCTTGTTCGCTCGATCTTGGTAGTCACAATGAACTATCGATCTTGACCATAGCCCCTTTTTTATACTAGTCGCAATGCAGTCTCCAGCTTGTACATCTTTCCTTTTTTACGTTTTTTATGTCTTGTTTCGGAAGGTACCGTCTCTAAGGTACCGTCAACATTGTACCGTAGTGTGATGGGTGGAAAGGCCAAAGAAAGGTAAGGGCAATGCGGAGACCATCGAGTATGTTCCAGAATAGCTGAATCTTTATAGATACATAGATCCATTCGTAACTTCAGTCCGCAAGCGAAACACTGTACCTCGTATCCCAATCCTGACTCAGGTCCCAAGTAGACAAATCCTGTTCTAGCTAAAACATGCGAAGAAGGTAATCCTTCCCTATCCGTAGGCCATTTCTGAAACGTGTCCAATCGACGGGCACAATCACAATAGTCAGGTAAGAAGACTGGAAAATGGTAGGGTTTGAACTTGGAGTTCTCATCGGGTTTCTCACTCGATTCTTGCTGTGGCGAAGTCATCTTTCTGGTGGGTGACTATCCTCTTACAACCAATGTTTTATACCAATGTGTCCATACGGTAAGGTGAAATGATTGGGAAGTCGCACTCGCTTCTGGTACACGATTTGATAAACTTTTTCCAAAGGTCGACTGACGATGTGGTGAGTGGGTAAACGTACAATCTTGTTCGGTTGGTGAGTGGTCACTTTAAAGTTTCCATCCTCTCCCGATTGCAAGGCTTCTTTCAATACCCCAAAGTTGACCACTCGACTGGTACGATAATTCAGAGTCAGTCCTTTCACTTTGCACGTCGTGTGCACTTCTCCTTGTTTGTCCCGGTATTCGTAGCCGTAATTTTTGGGACCGCCACTGACGAAACTTAGAATCTTGTCGTCGGGATGCTCGTCTGTCCAGGCTCCTAAACGGTCTCCTTCGATGTTAGGGTGATGTTGAATCGGGTGATGGATGTAAATGCAACTGTCCGTGTCAAAGTACAGGACGCGTTCTTCTAACAGTTCTAAAGCTTCGTACAATTTTAAGCGAGCATGGGCTGTCACGTAAGCCGCAATGATGACATTTCCAAAAGGGTCGTCTTGTACAAAGTCCAGATCTTCTTCGTAATTGACCAAGATCAAATTCTCTCGAACGACGTCCACGTGTTTCATGTATTTGGTTATGTCGTGAATCATCTGGAAGTAGCGGGAAGGTTCTGTCAAATATTCCGTCTTGGGTAAACACGGTCGTTGTGCCATTTTACCCCACAAGCAATTTAACATCACTTTGGCAAACGATCGCCTGCCTTCGTTTTTCTCGATGTGGTCTAAAGTGATGCCTTCTTGTTCGTAGTATTTCTCTTTGAATTTTATTTGGTCTTCGGGAGTGTGACACCAGGAAGGATAGCCGCTGGCTTCTTGCTTCAGTTTCAAAAAGGCATCCACGTAGTCAGCGAAAATGCCTTTCTGACTGGGATCACCCTTGCGGTACTGTTGTGTCTTGGGAAAGTGGCAAATTTCGTACACTTCTAACAGTTGGTATCCCATGTCCAGAGCTTTGAACAATTCTACGCTGACCCAGGTTCCCGTCAAGGCCCGTTCTTCCTGGCTGTGATGGCAAGGTTGGTCTTGGTTGCACGTTTCGGCACAAGTACGGCACAAGGGAAACATAAGTTTGCCTTGACAATGGTGAGGTAAGACGGGATGGTATAGGTTCGTGGGAGGCAAAACTTTGCACTTCATCAAGCCTTCGTATTGTCGAATGTTTTTCAGGTCGATGTGTTCCGTCAGCAATTGCGGGTGCCCTACAGGAAAGCGACAATATTTGCACACGTAGGGATACAGCGAACACACGTCCAAGTATTTGATTTCTTCTCCTTTCTCTTCGTCGGCTTGGTACAGCAAACAGGTAGCATTGGTCCTTCCTCCGTACAAACTATCCCTTGGGTTCAGCGGGTCCATGAACTGGTAACTTTCCACGAGGCGTTTAAACTCGGGATCGGTTTTCATACGGTGATCGTACTCGTGTTCCCACATTTCCACCACTTGGTATCCTTCCTGTTCTAACTTTAGGCGACGCTGACAAGTGTCCTGGTACAAGTCTTCCATGGTTCGTTGCAAAAACTGATTTTTGGTGCCACGGTCAGGGTAACAGACGGGACATCCGTGAAATAAGCAACCGTTAAACTCGTACACGATCTTGGGGTTTTCTAAGTCCCAGCCATCGACCGAATACGTTCCGATGGTCTTTTCACCCCCTCCGTTGCCGGCATGCTCAATCCACTTGTCTTCCTTGTCGCACAAGTAATGTAACCAACGTAGGGCTTTGACCGAGTATTGACGTTTGACATAGTGGGTCGTTTGAGGACTGATGACAGCCACGGTGTTTTCAGGTATGAATCGTTGGCGGTACACTAAGGAACACGCTTTGGCAATGGTGCAAGCTTCTTTCAAAGGATCGACCCCTCCGTGTTCCATGAACAGTTCTCGAAATTTTCCACAGCAACGCCGTAAAATGTCCACGTCGGAACGACAATACTTTAGCATTTCTTCCTGAAAGTCGAAAGGGTCCGAGGCGTGAGCCTGGTACCAAGCGTAGAAAGCTTCTCGTTGTTCGGTACGCATGTTGTCGGGGTCGTAATAGTGAGCCTCAGGTAAATGGGGCAGAACGGCGTGTTGATTGGCTTCCGTATTGAAAAAGTGTGGAAAGTACCCTTTAGCCATTTCTGTCATTCCAAACGTTTTAGGCATTCGACTCAAAGGCATGGCCAAGTAACTCATCGAATCTTTAAACTGTACTTGTCCCACTTGCATGAAAATGATTTTGGCTCCGTTCAAAGTCACTTTAGGACACTCGGTGCCTTGTTCCGTATAGTACCTCAAAAGAGACTGTCCATCGTATCCGGAGAAATTGTAAGCCATCACCGTGGCATGACGATGACAATCTCCGTAACGTTCGATGTCCTCTTGGCTCCACGTCTTGTCGACGGGGTCTAAGACCCATTGGGCAAAATCGGCTAACGTGTTCGGCCCCCGAAAGATTTTTTCACGCCCTCCGGGAATCTTGCTGCAGTGAGGGCAATGACTGAAGATAGGTTCTTGAATGCACTTCTCGCACGCTCGATGAGCCACGCAGAAATTAGGAATGTGAATGCCGGTCTCTTGCATGCATTCGAAATCGAAAAAGATGAAATTGCCTTTCTTCTTGTGACCGTCCTCTTTCTCTGGTGGGGGTTGGTATTTTTGCACGTAACATTGGTGTTCCAAGTCCACGATGTGGTGACAAATGTGACATTTTTTCTTTCCTGAACATACGTGTGCCTTGGTATTATTGGTACGTATGACTTGTTCACACGTAGAGCACAATCTCAGCAGTTGACAAGCGCATTTCTTCTGTGAACCTTGCGTCTTCAAATGTTGTTGGTAACAGGTAGGGCTGACAAACGTGCGCAGACAAGTTGAACAAGGCACTGGTTCTTCGCTCAGACAGGGTGAAGAGGCCAAACATCCTGTGCATTTCCATCCACAATGCTTGTGTTGCTCTCGATTATTATAACCATGGTCACATTTCTCACAGTAATAACCGTATCCCAGGAATCCGGTGATACTGGTAATGGTATCGAAATGGTCATCGTGATGATAAACGTGAATGTATTTTCCGTCCTTAAAATCTTGCCCTCGAAACAACAGAGACCCGCGCACTTCTTGAGGATGCACTTTCAAGGTGTAGCGTGGAGCTAGAACATCTTGCAATTTTTGCATTTCAGGAATGCCACAGGGTGTGTCTTTGGACAGGCCAGCTTGTTGCAACAGGAGTTCTGCTTCGTTTCGTTGTTTGGCTCGGTCCGATTGTTGAATAGTTTTCCAGGCTCTTTTCCATTCTGCCGTGTCGTTCTTGTTGGCATAGGTTCGTCCCACCACGATGGCACGGGCTAAACACATATGGTCATGAGAATTGTGAATTTGGACAAGGCTACGCTTAATGCTGCGAAGGTCGTTCACCAATAACATCTTTTTGCGTCCGGTCCCTTGAGGAGGAGAGACGTGGGTCATGTCCAATGTGGCTTTTCCATCGGTGATGTCAAACTGGTCATTAGATTGTTGCACGTGTTGAATCTTGTCCATGACTTTGGAAGCGGTCAATTCTGCAGGGGTGCTAAACTCGATCCAAACAGGGGATTTCAAACCGTCGTGTTGTATGGAAAGTCTCAAGCGATCGTCTTCTTTGGGTTGACATTGTCGCTTGAGTGCAGTGAGCAGAGAATCCCACACTCCGGTGATGAACCCTTCTGCTTTCTCTAACGGTACTTCGGACTTGAAATCTTTAAACTTCACCGTGTATTTGTAAGCCGTGGTTCCAAATTTTCTAGAGGAACGCTTTTCCGTCTCTCGAATGGAATAGTATTTTTCAGGGCTGACTAAGGGTGGTGAACTTGGTTTAGAGGGTTCGGATTCTGGTTCACTCATGTCCTCTTCAAAATCACTGGCATGAATTTGTGCCAAGATTTCAGCCCTGGTTCGAGGCGATAGATCACGTTTCTGCCTCTTACTTTCTTCTTCTTTCTTCTCGAATGAATTAGATCGTTTCATCTTGAAAGCAAAAAGTCAAATGACTCAAGTTCAAACACCATGAGCTACTTTATAGTCATAGCAGACCAGCGTATATAAAAGGGTGTGTGTCTTGTCCTTTCACTATTCATTTCACTCTCAAGCCGAGCACAACGATGGAAGAGACTAACCAGATGGAACGTTTCGTCAGAGCTTTGCGAGGGGTCATTAGAAAATTCTCTTCAGACCAGCCTACGGACTACTCTCCTTCCTTTAGAGATAAAAGTCAAGATACTTGCTATATCTGTCAGAAGAAAGGGCATTGGTCTTCAGAGTGTCCAGACCGTGAAAAAAGAACAAAAAACAGGGACTAAAAAGACAAAAGTCAAGATACCTGTTATTATTGTAAAGAAAAAGGACATTGGTCTCCAGATTGCCCAAAAAAGAAACAAGAGGAATCAGAAGAAAAGAGGAATTCTTCAGAAGAAGAGAGGGATTCTTCAGAGGAAGAGAGGGATTCTTCAGAGGAAGAAAGCAGACAGGTGAAGAAAAAGAAACAGGAGAAGAAAAGAAGAAGGGAAGAAAATGAGGAAAAGACGGTGAAGAAATTCAAAAAACAGAGAGACTAAACAAGGAGACAGAAGAAGTCAATGAACTTTTTATTAAAGTGTTGTGTTGTGAATTGTGAATTGGATTGTAAAAAAAATGGAGAAAAGAATAAATTAATGATATAAGGTAAGTGTCTTTGAGTTTTGATTTTAAAATAAGAACGTACACTCACGCACTCATACACAGACACGTACTATAAGGGTAAAATGGGTGGGTTTATTTTTGGAGTTATTGGCAAATTGAAATTGTATTTCTTTTCGAGAAATGTGGGTGGCCCTGAAAGGGGCCTTTTTTCTTCATGGTGAAGGGGTGAGTTTAAGCAATCAACTTTAACTGCCTTATGCCTTTGCCACGGCCAAGGTCTACTTCTGGACTGCGTAATGTTGATGATGATGATAATGATTGGGTTGAAATCACTAAGGGTGGTACGGTAGGCTTAGTCACAGGGTTGACGTGTTTAGCTCGGGAAGGTCGTATTCTCTTCGGTCGTGATAAAGAAGTCTGATACATTTGTTTCAGACTTCTTAACTCCGCTAAAATGTCCAACAGTACCGTGACCGTTTGATTCTCACCCTCTATTTTCTTTGCTGTAACTTCTTCTTGCTGTTGCTGCTGTTGTTTTTTTCTTACCTCTTCTTCTTGTTGCTGTTGCTGTAGGAGAAAAGCCTGTTCCGCTTCCTTTTGTCGTTGTATAAATTTCTCCAATTCTTCTTTCTGTCTCTGTCTAAAATTCTCCACTTGCGGTAATGAAGAAGGTAACGAAGGTTCCGGAACAAATTCTTGCGAGGAGAGAAAATCCACAAAATCCCAATTCACCTCTTCTGAAAGTAAGTCCGGGTTCCCTTGGGCGGTCTCCGCTGCTGGTGCACCCCATTGGATCGTTTTCTGAGTTTCCGTCATGTTGAATCACTGTCGCATAGATTGACTGCACACAAGCGCTAGCAGATCTATATTGACTACGTGACGTCACAGACTGCTCTCTTCGGATTGGATGCGGGCTGGCTGAATTTTGTAACGCGTGTTCGGATTGGTGAATGAACTCAATCCGTTTCAATCCTACCTGTACCTATAAATAAGCGCCGTTGACTGCATTGATTCACCTGTTCTCGTCGCTTCAAGATGTGGACCACAGTTGAGTCATCCACCCTTGTGTCTTCCATGATGTTTCGGACAGACTTGCTCATGTATGTCCGATCGAAGTGGACCGTTGTCCACAGGACAAACACCAGCCTGTGGATACGTAGGATCTACGTTGAAAGACAAGGATGCCTAAAAAGAGTGCTGATTTACGGACCAACAGTGAGACGTAGCCTAAGGACAAGAAGAAGACCAATGCGGTGCCATTTATGTTAATGAATAGATTAACATAAAACCCAAAGGCCCTTTTCAGGGCCAGCCATATTTCTCGAAAAGAGATAGCCTCTCCATTGCCTACCCCTTTTTTTATTTTATTTTTTATTTAAAAAAAAAAAATAGAGTCCCTCCCTGTTTCAATTTTACATAGACCCTATATAGTCCCATGGGTTTTTGACCATGTTAAATTTACATTGACGCTATATGTTCCCACGATTTTTCTCCATGTTAATTTCCCTTGACGCTATATGTTCCCACGATTTTTCTCCATGTTAAATTTCCCTTGACGCTATATGTTCCCACGATTTTTCTCCATGTTAAATTTCCCTTGACGCTATATGTTCCCAAGGGGGTCTGTAATGCTAATTCCCATTGACGCTATAATATCCCCCTTTACTACTGCCTTTTGTTGAATCACTTAATACAATCCAAAAAATATATCCTCATTTGAATTTCACTATGAATCCAAGAATTTTATATTGTATCACTTTGTATTTCCAAAAAAGAATAACTTGAATGAAATAATTTGAATAAATAATATTTAGAAAAACAAGATTGTATAGTCCTCAACCTGACCTCAGTTCACAGTTGTCATTTTCTAAACAACCTGATACAAAATGTGAAATAGTCTGGAGGGTTCCAAATGTTTGCAAGGTAAAATCTTATTGTTATAAGGTCTGTTGCAAAAATTATAACATAAAATGTGGCAAACAACAGCAAGACCCTGGCATTTCACGTTGAATGTCCAATGTTCTGAACTCAGATTGAGATAAATATGTTGTTTACAAAACCAAAGTCAATGATTCATATCAGGTAGAAAATAAACTTGATTTTTGATAAAGTCAGATCCAAACTACTGTAACGAATTTGGAGTATGCGCATTTGGTTATAGCGCCCCGTTTTAAGGAATGCTTAGATTTTTGTGATTACTTGTCTGATTAATGTAATTCGGTGCAATGGAAATATTCCTTAGCCCGAAATAATTAGCCAGTTACTATGAGCAAACGTCACGGAGTGAAGTGTTAGTGAGTTTCCATGATGTCATAGTTCACTAGCAGTTAATTTAGGTCCAAACTGAATGAGTGGCCCTGAAATACCATAATCCCTTTAAAATCTAGTGGTGTACATTGGTGGTGTGACTGCAGTGGCAGTATTTACGGTAGGAAACCGGTAAATTAAACAAATGAATAAATAAGAAGGGACTCAGCAGATACCGTGTATGTCGCCTTGGTGGCAAATATGATGCAGTTTTACTGGCGAAATGTGCCTGGAAACCATAGTTTACTGGCCAAAGGTGGCGTAGGTAAAATAGTTCCCTATGTTAAAGGATAGTTGTATAATTTCTACGGCGTGAACTTGCTGACGTTACGGAAACCTAACCAAGATAAACCATGCAGATAATAATAATAATAATAATAATAATAATGAGGACTTTGTATAGCGCCTAATCTTTAGAAGCTCTAAGCGCTTTACAAAATTAGACAACATCTATTAGATAAAAAACATATATAATGATATTATTACAGAAAACAAACACCATGAAATTAGAAACCATAACATGATGTAAATATTTAAGGTAGGGAACATTATTAGGTCTTTAAGGTTGTTCTTGCAGTCGAAATACGTGAGTTTTAAGAGCACTCTTGAATGGGATTACTGTGTCTTTGTGTCGAAGTTCAATGGGCAATTCATTCTACATTGCTGGGCCTTGGTATGCAAAAGAACGTTGTCCATATGACTTCGTTTTCGTAGTGGGAATAATGAGTATACGACTGTCAGAAGAGGAGCGTAAGCATCTTGCTCGTGTGTACACATGGGTGAGGTTGGATAGGTATGTTGGACTAGAGTTCGACAGTGAAACGTAGCACAGACAACAAATTTTGTGTTTGATTCTGGATCTAATGGATAGCCAGTGTAGGGTACAGAGCAGCGGGGAAGTGTGCCTTGATCGTCGTACTCTAAGTACGATCCGAGCAGCTGTGTTTTGAATTTTTTGAAGTTTCTGAAGTAGATATTGAGATGAACCAGACAGAACTGAGTTACAATTATCCAGTCTTGAAAGTACTATGAACATACAAGTGTTTTAGTGGCATCAGCTGAAAGATATTTGCGAATGGAGCTGATGCGTCTCAGCTCAAGATATGCATCCTTGCATATGTTCATGACATGGTGGAACGTGAGATGTGTGGTTGATTGATATTTGGCATGTTGTGATATATGTGGTCTTGCAATGAATAGAGTAAAATATATGAATAGAACGGACATGTCGGGCTTTCTAATTTACAAATGAAGTTGTATGGAAGTCTTTTGAAATTTGGGGTAAATTTATGACTTCTAGCGGGAATTGCGCCAAGCTTTGACTCCGCTCGGTCAAGTAATGACCATAACATCAGCCATAACATATAATGAATAAATGAACTAATAAACAATGCAAATTAGATGACAATTGATTACAGCTCAAAGAAGAACTGAACAATGAACTTCGCACTGAACGCTATTGGGGTCTCCTGAAACAGAAAATTGGCGTATAAGTTAGCTCTGCCATGTTTGTAGGACCATCAAAAGTATAAGCAATATATAAGACAATTACCACCCTTCAGAGAGAATGGACACGTTTCAGTTTAGTCGTATAACTACGATGTCACTGCGTTGTAGTTTATAGTGATCGCTAGCACTGTGCAGCAGATATGCAGTACTAAGTCCCACCCAGTCACATTATCCTGACACCAGGCAGACCAATCCTAAAACTAACCTCTTAATGCTGATCGCCAAGTAAGGCAGCGGCTTGTACAATTTTTAAAAGTCTTTGGTATGACTCATGACCCACGACCTCGCGCATCTAAGGCGGACGCTCTAACCACAGTGGCCATCGGAGTTTTATATATTATTGTCAAGTATGAAATATCAAAGACTAGAATAGGTAAAGTAAACAGAAAGGGATGTTCCGATTGTGAAGCGCTAAGGACAAGTAAATGTGCCCTTGTGTAGCAATTTTGCTAAATAATAGTATGCAGATATACATAGAAGGGCGATAAAATAAGCGTTGCTACTTCAACTCCTATGATTATTTTCTACTGGACAATTCTATTAATTATATTTATTCTGTATTAATGGCAAATAAGACGTACAACATCTACATATCTAAAGTGGATTACTTTCTCATATCCTGGTCCCAAGTATTTCTTTTGGACAGCAACACGTGCTAATAGTATTAATATTTTATCCAAATATATTTCCTATGATAAGCGTCGAGCTCATTAACGAAATATTTTTCTTTCATGGCTTCCATAAACCGCTTCACATTAGAAGTATTCCTACGCCATATCGAGCTGGTTCTTTCAGCCTAGTCAGAACAAAATACGTATGCAGTTTTGTGTATTTATCGACCTCCCCTGCAGTTTAGGTTGACATGGATACGTAGCTTGATGTTAATTCTGCGTACTTTGCAAATTGAAGTACGCTTGATAATTTGTACATATCGCTTTTTCGGATAAAGGGTGATTACACACACACACACACACACACACACACACACACACACATATATATATATATAAATATATATATATATATATATATATATATATATATATATATATATATATATATATATATATATATATATATATATATATATATATATATATATGCTTGTATAAATAATATGATAAATCAATACTGTTGTTATATCAAATTGTGATCCACCCATAGCTTATTCATATACGAATAAAATATTATTTCAACATTAGGTTATGTGTCAACAGTAGGCTATCACTTCTATATTCTCTAAATCTGTGATGACTTTCTACTGATTAATCATTAGCGAAGTAATAGAATAAAGCTAAAATATATTAATAATTCCCGTCTTTTAAATGAAATAAACATGGTACACAATTTTATCGAAATCCTTCCTGCTTTCACTCTCACCAGTATGTCACGGACCCATTTTACTTTAGTTTCATTCTATTATCCATGTGTACAACTAACAAATGAAGATTTGCTTATCAACGATTCATACACCTCAAATTTGCACTTATACGTGGCCTTTGCTGCCAAAATATCCAGGTTCACATCTAATATCTCTGTCGATGATATTATTTAGCAATCATTAAATATAGTAAAATGGCATTCTTTATTTAGAGTCCCGTGTTGAATAAACGTGTAATGAGGAGCGCCATTTTACAACCAGGTTATTTATAAAGAATTATGACTGTGTTCCCGAGTTTACTTTTCTAAATGTAAATAATTACCTTTTTCTTGAGGGGCTTTTTATGGTATAACCATTGCGGTCAACAAGGAGACAGACACACAAGGAAGCTTAGCACGCTGTGCTGTTGGTTGTATAACTGTCATGTTTAGACAAGTACGGTTACAGAATGCTACCCAAGTGAACACTCAAGGCCATGCCATGGATAATGTATTGCGATGTGTAACTTAAAGAAGGGGCCACACGTAAAAGACTCGTTGTCAGATAACAATACATGCAGATCCAACTATATCCTTTGATGTGGTTTTTAAAGGTTACTTTGTTTTCATCAAGCTGAAAATTTGGTCATTCGAGACATAAAAAGGAATATTTGAATGAAATCTTCATCACTGGGTAAGTTTGAATTTTGCTTAAACTTAGACAAGAAAATTAAACTCAAGCAATTAAGAGGTACCGTGAATTCAGAACTTATCATAAGATAGGTATCTGAGTAAGGAATGCAACGTGTCAACGGTCATATTTTCAAAATACAGTATTTTAATATAATTTAATAAACTAATCAACCAACCGACACCTTTCATTAAAAACAAACATTTGAGCTTGCACAAGATAACTGGAATTATTTTCAACAAACATTGATTTTTAACATTATTCCAATAGTTGTCCTACAATGAAGAGTGAGACACTGCGACCTTTGTAGAGCTATTACATTGACTGTAATACTTAAGTAATAAATATCATTTTCTTTGTATCAACGAAAATTTATGTGATCAAGATTCTGCGTTTTCTTCCATCAAAGGTGAAACTGGTAAATGTGGGTGTTATATCTTTATCTTTCTTGCAATAAAAGTCTAGTTAAAAGATAAGTGTTATTTTTATGATAACGGTGAGAAAGGTATTGAATCTTGTACATATATGCACACTGAGCAAAGTCCCTATTGAGCATTGCATGAGTAGGAAACCAGTCCTTGGAAAATCATCTAAAATGGAATGTACATTATTTTTCCATACAGATTGTATATTTGTTTATACGTCCTTAATGACAGAATATCTGAACAATGACTTCGAGAATACTAATAACATTTAGCATTGTGGAGAAAGGAAACAACGAATAGTGGAAGTAAAGTATCAGGTGGTATGATTAGTATAATGTTTGGCATAATAAACAATACGGTTGTTGCATACTCAATTGCACTCCACTCACTTAAACGTGTTTTGCAATAGCGGACATTTTAAAATTAAAAGGCAGAACCCGATATCTTAATTCGTAAAATAATCTAATGTGTTTTGGCCAACAATTAGTTACGAAACCACCATATTACCCCCAGTCGACGATCAGTTCTTGTAAAAAAACATATACAAGGTGAATGTGTCAAACATAATCTGAAATAACGTTCTTAGTAGGATCCAAACGATATTTTTAAAACAAGTCTTTTGATTTTGTCATCAGCAGGCCGTGAATTATAATCACTTCCATTTTTGTCTGTATTTTTATGGTGGTTTCCTTGCGCTTCTTGTCTTGTGGTCATTTGTTTAATGGCATTTTATGTTTGCATATAATTACTACCGCCACTACTACTACTACCAATAATAATAATAATAATAATAATAATAATAACAATAATAATAATACAGGTTACATTGGTACTAAATAGATTAAAAAATAGCATGTGATACATCTAAATAGCGGTGAAAATGCCTAGTATTGACAGTAGGGGAAGAATAAATAATTCTTTAGCCTTTATGACAATATTTTGGAAATCATATAGACAAAATTAGGAATGTTCTAATGCTGTACATCTACAATATCGTGGTAATATAAGTTTTATCTTTTGTTTCTCATACACGGGATCATACTCACCAAAACCTAATCCTCATCAATTATATTTAGGTATGTCAGTGTTAGATCTCGCTGTAATTAAAATTATTTATTTTCATCTGCACATATTCTCACTGTAAATATTTTATATTCTCCAGTTGTTGGTAAGCCTAAATTATGTTTTTCTTCACAATCATTCAAGGCTTTCTGTCAAAGATTTGTGTTCAGTTCATTGTATGTCTTCAACCATGATTTTTATTTTTTTTAAAGATTTTATTCTGTACAGTGTGGTGAATTTAATTTCCAGCTCTTCGTACCATGGTAATATTATGCAATGTAGCACAATTTTTTGCCGTTGCTGAAAGTGCAGAGTCGGAGTTAAACAATTTTCAACGAGTATTGTAATCAATGGCACTGTTTATTTAGTTGTATCTTTCTCTTCAGTAAATTGCCTTCACAACGGAGACTTATTATTTTCATTTGGAAATGGTATCGTTTTATGGTGCATCGTGTTGGCTTTGTAGAAATCATATAATTTTCATGTCCATTTCTATTTTGTATCCAGTGACATAATTATTTGAAATATTCAGCAAGTTGATTGTTCCATTTTCAAATTTATAAATTGGTTCCAATCTGAAATAGTTGAAAGGCAGATCTAATGTCATCACATCTCTCAGCCAGAGAGGTTGTGTTTTTAGTATTGTATGACATTTGTTTGTCGTTGTCTTTTGGTTGGTTGGGGGGTGGGGGTGTTATTATTGTTATTATTTTTCCTTCATCATTCCGTGGATTATATTCTCAGCCGTGGCGTATGTTTCGAATCTTACTAATTCCCCAACTCATCTAGTAAATTCATCATCTGTCGGTAAAACTGATTATACACCTGACACTTTTATACATGAATCACGTGGAAGATCTGGTACACTGTAGGATATTGTTCGGTCTCATTTATAATTGCTGATATACACATCCCAAACCTCCTCCATGTACATCGTACAACATTGGCGTGTTCCTCTTGTCTTGAAGGTCAGGCAAAATGTATTTTGTTGCAAATGATTCCTGAAGTAATTTATGATACTTGTAAGTAGCATACAAGATGTTTATTAGAATTTGAGCTCAAGGTCAAACCTTGTTTAGAAGTTAGTGTAATTTTCTATTAGTTTTCCGGAACACATTATAGTTGTCTTTAGTTAGTTGAAATATGCATAGATATGGCTTTGCTAAACACATTATTTATTCTTGTTTTAATGTCAGTCAGTCTGTGGAATCTTTTGCAGTCATGTTTAGATAGAATTTGAGATGAATTATTTATATAAAGTATTCATTGGGATTATAAAAGTGCTCATTGACATTTGGACTAAAACTTTCTTTGGGATTATTGTGAACTCATTCAAGACTAATGGTACATCAGGACATTCAAGACTATTGTAATTAATTCGAAACATTATATGCTTTTGGATTTGAGATAGGACACCTAGGATTGTTATGATTCAATTCAAAATACTGTTTCTTAAATATTTACTTTGTAACTTAGGGAAATAAATAATTTGTTTATTTTACTTAAATTGCTGGTTTCACTTGATTTCTGTTACAAAGTTTAAAACCTAGAATCATACAAACTACAATCATCCTATTAGCGAAACAACTACATTCGTCTTGAGCAAATAACAGAGCACATGCTTTAAAGGTCAATTATAATTTTAAGCTACGGAATAAGAAAAACATGTACTTATAAGAATTAATATGAAACAGATGTTTTACTTATGCCAAATTCTAGTGTTCGGCTTCAACGGAGACCAGATTTTAACGACTTATATTAATTGTTTTAAAGTATTGCTAGATTTTACACATACACTTCAAGGAATATTGTCCTCAATTTGGCTGAAAACGGAGACAAAATATTTCATACAAATTGTCTTGCGTAAAAAAAGTCAAAATTCAAAATACATTTTACATCAGCTTAAAGCTAGTATCTGTCACGGAATTTTGTATATTTATTCTTTATGAGCATTTGGAATATAATGTACTTGGCTTTCTTTTCTGTGTACGGCGTTACCTGAGTGTGGTTTGTCTATATCATATATTATTTCGATGTAGTGAGTTTGGTTCACTCCATGCTGCACGAGCGAAGTGATTACGATGAAAAATCGATTTTACCTGGAACGCACGGGCTTTGCATTGGAACATAGCCAGTTCACATATACGTTCAGGGTACATCCAAACTTCACATAACGGAAATCTTGTCAGTTGGTTCCATATCTCCAGCTGTACAAACTGGTTCGTTACAAATAAAATTAGGAGTATCCGTTTGGGGTCTAACCTGTAACAATATAACACAAGGGAGACACCAGTCCGCACACCTCGGTAGTTCCAATCCTGCTAGTTTATCCTAACTTAAGCCAGTCATGATCAAGAATAGTTCAATTTTCAAAACATCTCGACACACTTAGTTCAGTTTGTGACATATTGGAGGAAATGCAATAATTGTGGCCTAGTGGTTAGAGCGTCCGCCTCGGATGCGGAAGGTCGTGGGTTCGATCCCCGGATGAGTCATACCAAAGACTTAAAAATGATACTAGCAGCTGCCTCACTTGACGCTCAGCATTAGAAGGTTAGTGTTAGGACTGGTCGGACTGGTGTCAGGATAATGTGACTGGATGGGACATCATGCTACATGTCTGCGGCATGATGCCCCAGTGCTAGACATCACTATAAACTGTCACACTGAAGACATCGTAGCGATATGACTGAAAAATTGTTAAAGCTACGTTAAAAATCTAAATCACATAAACACACGCAATAATTGTTCGCCGATTTTGACGTCTGGACAAGGAATGTCTCCGGCAGTGCCGTTTGCATTCAGATCGTCTTGGATTTCACCATTGACCGCAAGGTAAGATCCGAACAACCTCGAGTTTGTAGATCAGCGCTAAATACAAGCAAACGATAGTAAGGAAATAAATTGACATTTTATCGTGCCATCTTCGTAACTAACAACTGCTGTTCATCCATTTTCTTTTAAGTTCATATACGGACAACAGTAAAAACGCATTTTATAACTGCTTAAGTGATTACAATAAGTACTGTCTTGTATTTTCAAACAATAAGTATGTTTCAGGTGTTAACAATGCACTATGCAACAATGTAACCAGGAATCAGCTCCAAATGTATCAAAATCAATATCTGTTTTTGCCACCAAAATTAAAACGTATCACAATGTACATTAACAACATTTACTGCGGACTCAGTGTTGTTCGGATCTTAACTTTCGGTCAATGGCGAAATCCAATACTATCCGAATGCAAACGGCACTGCCGGTGACACATTTATTGAGCATTTTTGTATAGTTCCGAACTGTTAGATTTTATTATAGTCTGTTATCACGTTCACTATTATATAATTGAACATAAAGATTGTATTCATATTAATGTTCCATGAATTAAGAGACGAGATGATGGTACTTCCAAGTTCTGTAAGATTCTCGTCAGATGCAGGTTCACATATTAACCGGATTAGTATGACCTAATACGGCAGATCTGATGTGATTTTTATAAAATGACCAACTCCTTACGCGCATGCGTCACGTACGTCACTGTATGTTACGCATGCCCGTGTCACGGATATTACACGGATTTAGATAATATATTTTCAGCTGAAAGGGGTGAAGGGCTGA